>JAEQBH010004598.1:0-478044 GCA_016808115.1 Tetrastigma voinierianum | reverse complement strand
ATGGATGTGAAGATGACTTTCCCACAAACCATTTTATGATGCATATGACAATGAGAAGGCTTACATCCAAAGATATATGTGAAGATTACAAACTTCAAAATCTATTTATAGATTAAAGTAAGACTAGGAAGTTAGAATATTCAGACTTGATGACATAATCAAAGAGCTTTAGCTCTCATAAACACCAAGAGATGAGGTCAGTGTTAATAATAGTGGTGTGTTTTCGTGTTCCTAAGTGTTGTATAAAAGAGACATACTACTGGGAGGTAGGAAAATGATAATCTTGAAGCTAGAAACATGTCAAATTTGAAGATCTAACTTTCCTTCATAAACATCTTAGAGGTCAAACTCTCATATCTGGAGACATATCCAGCAGCAATGATCAAAAGCTCCTGATCGGTCTTCACAACAAGGATGATATAAACAATATGCTAAAAGAGGCCAGCATGGATCAGTCCAAGAAAGGGTTCATTCCAATGATGCATGGGATTAAAATCTCGAAGTCCTTATGTCCTCGGACATAGGATGAGAGGACACGCATGAGTATGATCCCTTATGCCTAGGCTATAGGATCAATCATGTATTCGATGGTATGTACTAGACTTGATATATCATATTCTCCGAAAGTGTCAAACACAATGACTCTCTTGTGAGGATCAATGGGTGGCTATCAAAATATCCTTAAGTACCTGAGAAGGACTAAGGATGTATTCTTGATATATGGAGATGGGGATAGTGATCTTCATGTGAAAGGGTATATGGATGCTAACTTCCCAATACACAGATGACTCCAAATCTCAGAACTGTGCTATGTGTTCACATTAAATGGTGGAGTAGTCAGTTGGAAAAGTTCCAAGTAAGAGAAGACTACAAAATCTACAACTGAAGTAGAGTACATTGTGACTTCTAAGGCAGCTAAGGAAGCGGTTTAGATATGGAAGTTCAACACATAACTTGAAGTGGTACCTAACATTGTTGATCCATTACCTCTATATTATGATAACAATGGAGCTATTGTGCAAGCAAAGGACCCACGGTCTCATAAAAGGTCTAAACAAGTACTCAAATGATACCACCTGATTAAAGAAATCATTGGTAGGCGTGATATAACCATGAGGCGCCCACTATCAAAATATTGTCATCCTTTGACCTCAAGCCACTTCCACAAAAGAAGTTTGACTCTCATGTACTCGGCTATGGTATTAGATATAAAGGCGATTGGCTTTAGATCAAGTGAGATGCGGAGAATGTAAAGGCAATCACCTTTTAGTTATAAATGACAGGTCACCACTTATATTCATTTATAATAAACACATCTTCTTCATTTCTTCGACATTCATTTAATATATGAATTGAATTCATCTTTAATCAAATTTCAATGGAGTCCTCATACATTACATATGACAGTACATGAAATCATGATGGTGATCATGATAGTGAGATTCCTATTATGTGTAATTATGTTATATCTCAAACTTATCCTAGTAATAAGACTCAAGATTGACATTGATTTGACAATTGAAGCATAAGGTTTGTACTACTTTATTTGATTAAGCAATTGGTCTCATAAATTTTGATCATCATGATGAATAGAGTAGGCATGTGGATGCTTGCTAAGAGTAGTCAAGTACATCGGAGACCCACCATGAGACAATCATATGGATTATCAAATCAATCATCAAAGGTAGTCTCATCATAGCAATGGTGCAAGTATCCTTTGACTTGAGGTACTTAAGGTATCTTTGGTACTAATAATATACATTAACTTCGGTCCTTGTTTCCTTAGAGAGGTTGCTCATAGGATGATGATTGTAAAAGAGTTATATTCAAAAGTAATTGAGTAGCTAATAATGGATCTATCACTCCTCGATAGTGGAGGGCAGCACTCAGCCTCTCAGAGAGATCACATCTAACTCAAGAGTGAATATGGTCATGAAAAATAAATCTTCAATGGCATGCTAATTGAGCAATGGATCTCAGAGATAAGAAAACACACTTGGGCTAGGTGTGGCATAGCCAGTCTAGTGGGAGTTGATGCATAGTTCATGCTTTGAACTAAGTCGGGTATAATATGGAGTGAAAGTATAGCATTGCACAATATATTGCATATGGAAAGGTTCACAATCAAACCTTTCACTCTTCGGTCAATTAGGGGTCATGATGTATTGCTAGGTAAATTAATTTTATGACTTGTGTGGACTATTAATTCGATCCACGGGCCGGTGCGACTCATGCAAATGGAAGGAAAAAATGTGGATTGATTTTCGAATTTTAGAAAATCCGTCCTCGAGGAGGACAATTTTTCTTTGGAGTCGCCACTTACTTTTTGTTGTTATTTTATAAAGGGGAAAACCAAGTAAGAACAAAAACCCTAATGACCTGCAGATGGAAAAAGCGGTCTCGCGAAAACTAGATTTCCCGGGTTCTGGTCGATTACTATCGGAAGGTACCTCATATGAGGTAGCACTCCTCTAGGCCCTAACTCGGTCTCTACTAGTGAATTGGGTATGTAGGAGCATATGGGTCACAGATCGATGCTCTAGGCTAAACATACAACTTAGATCGACCAACCTAATTGGTATCTAGTATGCTTAAAAAACACTCAACCAAATGGCGCTGCACTACGTCCCCGCCATGCGCTACATTAAAGGTTAGCCAACAAACATAGCAAGCATGCATGACACCCAAACACAAAGCATCTATGTAAAATTCATTACCCAACATTAAAGCACATACTTCAGGGTCCCTAGCTGCTACCGAATAAGAGGTTAGTCGACATTTGGCATACACGTTCTCAAAATTAAATATCAAAAGCAAAGCAAAGTACCTAACCGCCGCGTCTAAAACCTAACCCAATGAGCCGGCGCGGGTTCTGGCTTCCCAACCGCCCGCATGGTTGAGAAAATATTTCGTGGGCTCTCAAACCTTTCCTTATAAAGTCGAATTCAAAAGATAAACGGAGTGCAATTCGAATTCGAATGACTAAGAACCAACACAAATAACAAACTACCCAAACCGTAATTCCAAGAAACCCAACCTAATAATCCCTGTCGGTTCGGCTTCCCCAACCAGTCCGCACGGTTGAGAAAAAGATTTCAAAATTTCAGAACCTTTCACGGTTAGGAATTCAAAGATAAACGGAGGCAATTCGACCGACGACCAAGAACCAACACAAATAACACAACCACCTCTAAACCGCAAGCTCCAAAGAAATCAACCTAATGAACCGGTTGTTCGGTTTCCAACCAACCAGACTGGTTGAGAAAAGATTTCAAAAATTTCAGAACCTTCCTTATGTCAGGAATTCAAAAAGATAACTGAGTAGAAATTGACCGAATGACCAAGAACCAACACAAATAACACAAACTACCTTAAATCGCAATTCCAAAGAAACCAACCTAATGAACTGGGATGGTTTTGGGTTTCCCAACCACCAACTGATGATAAAAATTTAAAATTCAAAACTTTCCTTACAAAGTCAGGAACTAACAAAACAAACGGAGTTCAATTCCGACTCGAATGACCAAGAAACCAACACAAACAAAGAAACTACCTAAACTCGCCAGTCTTGCAACCTAACTGTAAATGAACCAGACATCCAGCCTTCCCCAAACTAGTCCACACAAGTTGAGAGGCTCTCGTAAATTTTCCAAAAACTTTATAAGAGTCATATAAATCTAAAAACAAACGGTGATCGATTCCGAGCTCGATGAGTGAGAACCAACCAAAACAAACCAAACTACCCAAACTGTCTCAAACCTAACCTAAATGAACTCAATGATCTGGTTTCCCAACCAGTCCGATCCTGCTGAGAGAGGCTCAAATTTTCCAGAACCTTCCTAAAAGATTCAGGAATCTAACAAAAGAAACGGTGATTGGATTCTCAAATGATGAGTGAGAACCAACCAAAACAAACCCGTGGTTCTCTAAAACCTGATCAGTCAGGGAACCCAGCCTCACTTATGAGCTGAAAACCACTCTAAACGGTTGAGGAGAAACCCCAAATTGATCAAAACGCCCCAAAGAATGCAGAGTGAGCCAGGTCTATTTCTTACCCTCTTCCACAAAACGCAAAAGAAAACCAAGCTAAGCATCCAAGCAAAATCTCGCAAACGTGGCGCTGAGTCCTAGCAACCCTCCAAAGGTCCTTCCACTTTGATCTTCTCTCCTTTTGTACTGGATTCCCCACCTCGCCTTCCCCGAGCCTACCTCGGGTGCTTTCCACCTTCAAGCTTTAAAGAGCCCAATCGCTTCCTAAATGAAATTTTCCCATTAACTCCCTCTCCTCATTTTCCATGCAAGTCGAATATCTTAAGTTTTCGCTTGTTTTACCACCAAGTATCCATATGGTTTCATGGTGGGCTGCATGTAACTTAAGCCAAGGCCCAAAATGACCACACATCGCCTATGGTCGAAATGGGTTTATGTTCCGAACCATAGGATTTGGGCCCAAAATCACAAAAAACAAATACCCACACAAGCCGTCCGACTAATCGATTGAACCAGATGCCAACCAGTCCATCCGGTCAGAGGAAAATTTAAGAAATTTTGATAGAATGTTCCCCTGCGTATCAAGGAGATTCAACAAAAAAATGGTGCACCATTCAAATCCTGACGAGAGATATGATCTGCAAGATATGCTCACCAAAATCACCCAAAAACAATGCTCGTATACGTATCGCCTTTGATGATCTACCAAACCGATTAGTCAAACCATGACCAAAATTATGAATTTTTAACAGAAACCTCCTTGGCAAATAAGGAATCCAACAAAAACAATTCCAGTTCGACAAGGGAGAGCATGATCGAAAACAAGCTCAAGTGTCTGACCGACATTAACACAAACTGATTGAGCTTAAAGCCTCGAGGGGGCCCACTTGCTTCCTATAGCACGCGATGCCAATAACTAAAAATAAGCCATGACACTCAGTGAACTACATACGCACTCAACGGACCACATACAAGCCCACCCGAGGCTCAGAGACAGACTAAGCCTAAACGGGCCCTAATGGTGTTATATGAGAACGATGGGTGAGTGTGACACCCATAGGATAAATGCAAGTGTTGAGGGCAAAAGGTCTACAAATATGCCCCTCTTCAGTAGAGTGAATGAACGAGTGAATCGTGGGTGCGAAGTGCAAGCGATGCAAGAGGAAATGAACCCAGTGAAGGTCCAGATTACCAACAATTTAACTTTACTAGTACCGAAGGCTAACTAAATGTAGTCACTCCGATTGAAGGACTTAAAGAAACCAGTATGATGCCTGAAGATGAGGATCCGGCATAACCCGAAAAGATAATGAACCGGGGCGAAGGCGGAGAAGATGAGGAAATCCGAGCAAACTATAGAGAAAGGTCCGGGCAAGCACCGAAAAAGGTTGAATCCGAGTGAGTACCGGAAAAGGTAGAATCCCAATGAGTGCCGAAAAGGTGGAATCCGGGCGAGTACCGAAGAAGGGTAATCCGGGCGAGTACCGGGAAGGTAAAATTCGGGTGAGTACCAGGAAGGGAAAATCCTAGTGACTTACTTTCCAAAGGTAGATCCGAGAGTAATCGAAAAATGGGATTCGCGATATCGAAATGTGGATCCGGGCGAGTACCGAGAATGTGAATCCATGGTCACTATACAAATCCGGTGAGTACTGAAAGCAGATCTGAGAGTATCTAGAAGGTAAAATCCGCGAGTAACAAAAAATAGAAATCTGGGCGAGTACCAGAGAAGGGTAAGATCTGGGCGAGTACCGGGAAAGGTAAGATCCAGAGAGTACCGTAGTGTGATCCGGTGAGTATCGGAGAAGGTAAAATCGGGTGAGTACCGAAGCGGAAAACTGAAATGAAAACAAAGAAGGTATCCCGTTATAACGGAGAAAGGGATCCGAAGTAGTATCGAGATAGCGTAAATCCGTGAGTACCGGAAAAGGTAGGATCCGGGCGAGTACCGGGAAGGTAAAATCCTGCGTAGTAAATTTAAAAGGTAGGATCTCGAGCGAGTAATGAGGTATGAACCGTAAGTACCGAAAAGGCAGATCCGGGCGAGCATCTAAATGGGGATCCGGGCGAGTACCGAAAAGGTAGGATCCGAGCGAGTATCGGAGAAGGTAAAATCCGGGTAAGTACCGGAAAAGGTAGGATCCGGGCGAGTATCGGAAATGGGGATCCGGGGGAGTACAGGAAATGTGGGATCGAAGAGTACCTAAATGGGATCCACAGTACCAGAAATGTGGGATCCGACCGAGTACCGGGAAGGTAACATCCGGGTGAGTACCGGAAAAGGTAGGATCCGAGCAAGTATCGGAGAAGGTAAAATCCGGGTGAGTACCGGAAAAGGTATGATCCGAGCAAGTATCGGAGAAGGTAAAATCCGGGTGAGTGACTCAAGAAATAATCTGGTGAGTACCAGAAGAGCCCGATGAATACCGGAGAAGGATCTGAGAAGGGTTAGAATCCGAAAGGCACGGAGAACCACCGCATTAAAAGGGATAGGGGATGCCAACCAAGGCTCTAGACGAACTAAACCATCTGTGATGACCTAAAATGAAACCCGGTTACAATGGGAAACTTAGGATGTAACCGTTTGAGACATCGACCTTGATGACGCAAAGGGTATGCCCCAACAGGATGTCGAAGTGCCACAAATGATAAGCGAGAAACCAAGAACTTAATAACAAGACTCCGAATAAGGTATGCCCTCGTAGGGACAATCTCACAAATGTGGGTAAAGGGTGAAAGAAAGGGGTTATGCCTCGGTCTGTATCAACGCCCATGTCAAAATCTCATAACCACACATGCGGTCAGTCGTAGATTGAACATCACAATTTAATTATTCGTGAAAAAATCATCCATTTCATTCCATAAAACTGATATAGGGTATGCCCCAGTGTTCACATCTGATATGCAAGTGCCTTGATGAAAAAAAACTCTGAAATAAATTTCTGAAGAACCAATCGTCTGAACAAGCGAACAAGAAAACATATGGGGTGTGCGCCAATGTGCACCTATCAGGAGCTGACTAGCACATGAGCTTTAATCTACCCTAGGCCCTTAGAAACAATCAGGTTGAATAAGAAACCTGCACAGACATACTCAAACTTTGACAAACATCTCAGTGAAATGGGCTGCCAGTGTACATGGGTAAGAGCCGAAGCCAACACGAAAAGATGGAGATATGCCCCAGTGTGAATGTGTCAAAGCATTAAGCTAATGGGCTATCCATGGTCCCGACTCTCTATATCATCTATATCTGATCATGGACCTGAGGCAAGCAAACTAAATGGAGAAGCAATATGTGACCCTCGATACTTCCTAAGAACAGAGACCTGTCGACATCCCGTACTCAATCGTGATAGAACCCGTCTAGATGATAAACAAGCTACAAACACGAGATCTCATGGTCTCGTGGTAATCTTAATGACTGACTCGTAATGCAAATGTAAGAAAGGTGAATGACAGATGGGAAACAAAGCGCCCAAATACCCAATAAATACCGCCAAACCCTCAGACGCACAATGTTAAATATCAAAGATCATGTGAGCAAGCCGACCAACCAACATCCAATGAACAATGTGAATACGCGAAAAACGGTATGACACGCCGCTAAGAAGTGAGATTTATTGATCAATAAAGATTAGAAGAAGACCAAAGTATAAGAAACGAATGAATGATAAAGGCAAAGAAGAAATGGAAGATGGGATACAATGTGGCAATGTATGACAATGACGTAACAACTCATCTCGTGAACGCTGTCAAAGCAAGTCACTATAAGATGGGAGTGGTGATGCGTAATGATCCAGTGGACCTAGTGCGAAGCAAACCAACCCACATCTGGAATGTATACCAATCCATGAGAAAATCGCACAATGCTTTCACTAACCTCGAGGAATAATAAATCTCTCAAACCTAAATGAGTAACGAATATTAAACAAACACACTTTTTTTTTTTTTCTTTCTTTTTTTTTTTTTTTTTTTTCTTTGCTTTTGTTTTTTTTTTTTTTGTTTTTTTGCTTTTTTTTTGTTTTGTTTTTGTGTTTTTTTTTGTTTTGTTTTGTTTTTTTGTTTTTGTTTTTTTTTTTTGCGCTGGAACTCAAAGTAGGTCGACGCCATACTAACACAATCCAACCGAAAGAACCTCAAACCTCTAAGCCTAAATGCATCCTCTAATCAAGAATCTCTGATCAAAACCTATAAAGAATGGCGTGTGACAAAACTGAATGCAATGAAGATATACGCTTGAATACCATGGCAAAAGAGAAAAGTGAAACAAATAGAGATGATAGGAAACTAGACTCAAAGATATGGTATGAAGATGCAAAATGGAGAATAGTAAAGAAACAAGCAATGGGATGCAGAAAGAACAAACAAAGAATGTCACAATGCTCATAATGCTCAAAGCATATCCAAATAATAAATGAAAGCGCATTGTGGGTAAACAACCTGGGTCAAAAGTATGCAAAGCTTAATGAAAAGAATAGTCACAATAAACCGCATAGAGGCCTGTACAATAGTGCATTGTGATGGCACTGTCGTATGGGTGTGTGGTCAGGAACAGGCTACCAAAGATACACCCATCCTCTAACCATGATCTCAAGCGTAAAACCTCTTCAGCTGATCCACATTGACTGGCTCTGTGAACTGATTTCCGTCTAAGTCTGTCAACCAGGCTGCTCCCTCTTGAGTCAGATCTTGGATGACATAAGGCCCGCTCCAATTTGGTCTAAACTTACCTCTAGGGTCGTTGATCAATCCCCGAGGACCTTCAAGACTAAATTCTTTTGAAACTTCCCAGGGCCCGACCCTTCCAAATGCATAAAAATCATTTCCCTCCTCGATAGGCTTGAACATGATCTGCTGCCCTCAATCTCCTCTCATCCAAAAGGTTGAGCTGATCATAACGGGACTGAACCCACTCAGTTCTAATGCTACTCTTAAGGATCCTATCTCACTTCAACAAAGTAAAGACCGCTCCATGCCATATACCAAAGAATAAGGTAGACCCAAAGAGGAAGTACCGAAAAGATGCAATGATAGTTCACAATGCGAAAGGGAGCTTCTCCGACCAATCCTCTAGTCTCAACCATCTTTCAAATTTTGATATTCTTATCAAGGCCTCAACCCGCCCCATTAGTCCGTGGCCTATGACGCAGATGATCACATGCCGAACATACCTTGACCAAAGGTGTCCACTTCGCCCCGAAATGCTCTCCTATCCGAGATCAACTCATGAGGGTCCCCATCGATAGATAATGCATCTGATGAATTTACACTGGCCGCTAATCCAAAGATAAGAAGTAGCTTCCACCCACTTAGTGAAATAACTGAAGAGTCACCATCGTACTCATGTCCACTAGAAGACTCCTGGGTGAGATCTTCCTAATAATATCAATACCCCATACCTGTAAATCGCCTAAGGGATGGCGCACAACCTTAAGGTGGCACTTGTATCGTTCCGTGCATTTGACACTCGAGAGATCTCCGTACTAACGGCAACAACGGCCCCATAGTCAAACCAAAAAGTGCAACTACCCTCGTGATTCACGCGCTAGCATGTGGCCTCCCATGTGTGGGCCACGATCGCATGAACCTCTCATTGAATTTTGATTCGCAGAGGCATGGTCCACACACACAATGTGCCATCTGGTGATCTCCTATAGCCGCATCCCCACAAATAACAAATCTGGTGGCCAACTCCGTCTCTAACGTTTCCTATCCTTGCAAAATGCCGGTAAACGCTTACATGACAAAACTGATAAATATCATGATACCATGGTAGCTCATCCTCGATTCTCAATATCTCCAACGAACAACAAGAAGCTGGAAAGTAACCTCGTTCAATCATCAACGGTCGATAGTCACCCCGCGTGAATCTCAACCACATAAGTTAAGGTAGCTAATGCATCAAGAACCGATTCTCCGCCCTAGGCGATGTATATATATCTTAACTCATCAAATCCGCAACCAAGAGGTTCGCAAGAATGGTAGGGCCACTTTCTCATCTCAAGTCCTCAAGATACCTTGGTCCGTTGTATAACTAAACTGAATCCCCATGGATCTCCAATTGTCTAATGCCAAGATCCAGTCAGTCTCTAGGCCCGTAATGCAAGCCTCATACTCAATCACAGGCTATTCACAATCGTACACCGAAAATACCACCAACTCGGGACTGGTGAATGGCAGATCACCCCGCGGGTGATATCAATAAGATACTAAATAATAACCCCACCGATTGGCAAGATCATCAAGTACCGCCATCCTATAATGTCAGGGTCATTGAAACAAATTGCTCATCGTGAAATTATCGCCAATCGATCTATCGCCGAATACCGGAAAAGAAGCCAAATGATCCGCATCAATGCTTCCCTTACTGATTTTTGTGTCACATAATCGACGTCAAACTCACAATAGAACCAACTATCTCATGAGCCTACCAAATGTAATGCGTCGGTCGAACAAATATCTCAATGGATCCAATCGTGAGACCAAAAGTATGGAATACTCTGTCACATAGTGCCTAAGTCTCCCCGTGGCCCAAACCACGCCAATGAGGCGCCAATCATACGTATTTGACTCTATTCCATCATCCTTTACTTAGATAATAAATGGCTCACTCCTTTCCCCGAATCATCGAAATGAGCTAACATGCATCCCAAAGCTATATCCGAAACTAACAAATATAAAAGCGTGGGCTTCCTAAGTGTGGGAGGCACTTTAAAACTCGGGAGAAAGTAAACACCTTAATCTTCTCAAAAGCACGTCATAATCATCATTCCAACCTGTAGTTGGTCTTCCTTAGAAGATGAAAGATAGCCTTATAGATATGTCCGTTAGTCTACAAATGTGTTAATTTAATATCGTAGTCTCGCCAAGCTCGATCTCTTTCGCTCGAGCCGGGGCATGTCAAGTATGGCCTTGGTATTTTCTTCTGGATCAACTCTATACCACGCTCACTGAACAATGTGTGACCTATCACCTCACGGTTACCCCAAAGGTGCACTTTGGATCTAATCTCAACTAACTGTCCGATCCTCTCAAAGAATCTCCGTAAGGTCGCTAAGAGATCGCCTCGTTTTGGATTTCACTATCATGTCATCCACGATACCTCAACATCTTTATGCATCATATCATGGAATGTAGCAAGAAGCCTCCGATAGGTGGCCCCTCAGTTTTTCAACCCAAATGGCATAACCCTAGGCAATAAGTACTCATTCGGGGTTGATAAAGGAAGTCTTCTCCACATCCTCTGAGCCATCGTAACTGATGGTACCTTAAAACCCATCCATGAAGGACAACATGAAAGTGCCCCGCAGTGATCACAACTAACATATCAAAGGTGTGGAGGGAAAATCATCCTTAGGCTAGCCACCATTCAAATCTCGAAAGTCAACACAAATCCTAACCCGCCATCCTTTTGGGAACAATACCCAACATTAGCCCCACTCAGATACTCAATCCACCGACAAGAAGCCAACACGAAGTTGCTTCCCGAATTTCTTTCCTTAACCCTTGCACTCCACCAGGTAGCCTCACTCGCGAACCGCCAGGCGTGGCACAGGTAAAAGATGTCAACGCACTGGGTCAAGGCCTGGCATGTCCTCATACGACAATGCAAATACATCCAAGTATGACCTGAGCATGTCAATCAATTTACTTTTCTCATCGGGAGATAGGGAAGAGCCAATCCTAATCTCTCTGGGTTGATCTGGTACACCAAAATCTATCGACTCTGTGCTATCAGAAACGAGTGTAACTTTCCTATCCTCTGTATCATAATTAAATTCTGACTGACCATCTAGTGGGTCATCTGTGTCTCCCATATCATTAACATCGTATACATGTGTCGCGTGGGTTTTGCAGTAATCAAAGGAAAATGTCAGTGGACACGTTTAATACCGAAATACTCATGTCATTATTACCATCAGAAATGTCATCAAAGAGGGTGACAAACCCGGACATAGTGTCAAAAGAAAGAGGTGGTCCATTAGCCTGGACGCTTCCCAATGTAAATGTGATCGCGAGTAATATCGCAGCAACAAGCCCATCATCATCAAATCCCGCTAGCAGAAATTCCAAACACATCAAAGAGAATTGGGGCCTCGGGTGTTGATCTGCACGCGCCGCTGTCGACTGCCATGTCCATTGCGCCGTTGCAAGCGCCATAAAGTGTCACAAAGATCGAATCAATCATAGAAACTCCAACATGTCAAAAGCAACTGGGCCCTCGCGTCAGATTGCTGAACGTGCTGCCATCATGTCCATCTCTGTCCATGTAGGTATCAGAAAGACACTCCACGCCACCCCAAATCCAGATCATAGTCATGACTCTTTAGGAAAGCAATAAGGAAACACATTGGCTCTATCCTATGGATAAAACCGCCACTTAATTCGAGTGGCTCGGTGGTCTCGGGACCAAACAATTCTGTCCTAGGGCATCGGCCGCCCCGACCAAATGATCTAAACTAATAACTCCTCAGCCGGGTGCATACTGTCTCCGTAAAATAGTCAACCAACTGGAAAAGTACGGGCGAAGGGATAATCGAATGGAATGCCGCATGAAGCCTCACTCTCTCTCACGTTAGCCGCGCCATGTGTCGAGCATCATCCGTTGAGATGTAACTCAACCCATAAGATATGTCATGGATCAACCGGTAATAGTAAACTCGCGCGACTCCCCTCGTCGTGGGCGGCGCACTAATCCCAAACTGTGCATATAAGACATGCCTCTCATCATACACCAAAGTTGCCATCAGATCGGGTCGAATGACATGGGTACCATGTCCTCAAGGGTCATCCCATAATAACAACCTTAACTTCAACAACGGTAAACTACCAACAGGTCACCCCACCGTGGTCGATTCAGAGCACCGGGTTCGTGAGGAAGTAATAACATCTCTATCATCAGATCGCGGATAATACGCCCCTCATGTATGAACTTCACTCATGAAGGGGAAGATGGCAGAAAATCCCGCCTCAGCGAATTCAAGGGCTACCAAGAAGTAGGTTAAAGGATTGATCCTCAAAACCCGAAGAGTACGGAGTATATGACCTGGATTCAATCATGACATGTGTGTCGAAAGTGTACCCAAACTCGCCTTCCAGTCCCACTATAAGTTAATGATCGCCAGTGGGATGGCCCAAACTTCACGGGCAAATCCTAAAGCAACAGCGCAACTGGATGTAAACGCTAGGCGAGCCGTCATTCAAGAAGAATTTACGCACCCTTCACCCGAACAAGCAACATCAATGAATAAGGGACGAATACATGGCTTAACTCGTGGTAAATCATCATTTAAATGTTATGCATGTAGCCCTATCCACGTTAGAAATGGATCACCCCTCGGGGGTGGTAGTAGTCAACCTTAATCCGACTAAGAGCCCCGATCAACATCTCTATGTAAATGATGAGGCAAATAAGCTCCAAATGGAAATGCGGGCCTGAGTGCGAATCGCGTAAAATTTCATCATCTTCCTCTAATCCCATCTCTGTGCATCAATGCCAGCAAAGGTCTATCAATGCGGGGGCCGAAAGTACCTTCCAATTCCTCGTATAATCTAACATCTTACAATACTCATACCGGGAAACGTAATTGTGTGCCGTGGAGGAACATGTTGCAAGTA
The DNA here is from genome assembly GCA_016808115.1 of Tetrastigma voinierianum. Classification (NCBI taxonomy): domain Eukaryota; kingdom Viridiplantae; phylum Streptophyta; class Magnoliopsida; order Vitales; family Vitaceae; genus Tetrastigma; species Tetrastigma voinierianum. The sequence goes on along the minus strand of JAEQBH010004598.1, from coordinate 464,436 downwards.
TACCACATATTGTCGCCCTCGTCAGGAACATCATCCGAATCAATCTAAATGGACCGGAGACTGGCCGACCCCCGGTGTTGACTAGACCAAACACATATACAAATTTACGACGTATTACAAAGATCATTGTTCACTTCTGAATCTGGCAACATAAAACTTGTTAATCGGACCAAAACACCTCCTAGAATAAATCATTTTCACATTGTTGGGCCTAATATACTGTGGTAAGTGCAATGTGTCGACAAGTAATAAATCGACTTAAGTCCGTATATCGATCCCACGATCTGAATTCGATCAACTACCCCGACTACCAAGTCCACACACTGACACTACAAAATGATATTGAATCCAACTTGGCTAGTTTAAATTATACTAACACGAGTAAAGTAAATGAGCAATCAAATAAACTGAATATAAAGAATAAAGAATAAAGAATGGTTAAGAAAACAAATGGAAACTGAATAATTATCTTTCAGAGGACACATCAAGTATTAATGCTATTGTGAAGTATCAATTCCTGTAGTTAAGACTGATAAAACTTCTTGAATATTTCAGGTTTTAAAATCTCATCCGGAAGCATAGTAGTATGTCAAATCTCTCCACATTCCACACCATTATCTAATTTTTTCCCGATTCTTTCAAGATGGTGGAATTAGATGGAATCACGGGAAAAGGGACTTCCTTAATCTAGGTATTTTTCTTTGCAATACTCTTCATACCCATTTTGCGTGATCGGTGAAACCTTAGCTCCCAAGCTATCTACAAGATATACAACTCTGTAGATGCTCTTCCTGCAATTAGAATAGATCATCCTCTCTCCTCGATTAGAACCGCCACACTGATCGACCTCACTATTCGACCGAGGTGAACTCTCCGCTTGCTTAAATTGATAAATCATTCAACTCTTTCTGACATGAGAAGAGATTTATCAAGTAAACTTGAAAAGCCTATTGATCTCAAATCACAGTTAATATACCTTCAAGCAATTGTTCATAACTCTTAGGACGCTTCAGTATGTCACCTGCAGGGCCTCTTTGAATCTGTGAGCAATGAGACAAATCTAGAACGTATAAGAAATCGATATCCGGGGATCAAAACAGCAAACCAACACCAAGTAAAATCATGAATCGAATTCAAGAGTTGCCTGAAACGACTATGGAGAAAGATAATTTCTGACTATAAAGATTCCCAATGGAAGCCGGATTCCTTAATTATCAATTACACCCAACAAAAGATCCCACCTAAGGCAAGAACTCACTGCAATAAATCAAAATCAAATTCCAGAATTGTCCAACTTTAAAGATTCCGTGTAGTAATTTAAAGAACTAATTCTCGTGATTCATTTTCCGCCGTAAACATAACATCCAATTCCCCAAAATAAAACGAAACTAAAATGATAATCAACTGAATTTCTAAACTATCAACATTGAAGAAAAGAAAAGAAAAGAAAAGAAGAAAATCGTAAACGGCAGTACTGAGTTTCTACCCGTACTTCTAACGTCGCCGCCATATTACTTTAAGAGCCGGGTAGCTCGGCAGATTATAGAGCGCCTACATTGGCCCAATCCCAATGTAGTTTTTGTGGATTTCTAAGTGGGTTGGCCTCCATGTTAATGTTCAGGTCGCGACTTCAACTCCCTTGTCGCGACATCATCCATGTCGCGACATCGATCTCACGTCGCGACATCAGCTTAAGTCTTCTGTAGCCTTCAATTGGTGTTCCCCGACGTCACATCAACTCACGTCACGCTACATCAATGGCCTGCAGGTCAACTGATGATTTCGATGTCGCGGACTCGACCACGTCAGCGACCAAATCTTATGCTTTCGCAGGCTCTCAATTGGTCTCTCATGATGTCGCGACATCATTATGTTGTCGCGAATCTCTGCCTCAAGTCTTCGCAAAGATTCAACTTGTCTTCAAGTCGCGACATCAACTTTGCCTACATCCCGCGATCTCGCAGGTTTCAACCGCTCTCATGATGTCGGAGATCAATCTGCGGTCGCACAAATGGGCCTTATTCTGTAGTTCTCAACTGAGTTTTCTATTTCGCGAACAATAACCTATCAGTCGTACATCAATCGGGACACCGCATGCTTCAATCTTGTCGCCACTTGTATCTTTCAACTGGTTACTCTTGTTGTCGCGACATCAGTCTAAGAACTTACAAGCTTCCATTGATTGCTCTTGATGTCGCGACATCAATCTCGTCGCGACATCGCCTTACGGCTCGGAGGTTTCACTGATGGTTCCCGCTTGGCTGCGGACATCCATCCCTTGTCGCGAAATCAGCTCATGACTCCACAGGTCTCAACTGTTCGTTCCTGGTGTCGCGACATCAATATCTTGTCGCGACATCACTTGGCTCGCAGCTTTGAACTCGGTCTCGTGAGTATAGCGAAGATCGATCTCATGCTCCGACATCAATCCTGGCTCTCTGAGGTTTCAATCGGGTTCCCGATGTCGCGACATCAACTTCACGTCAGCGACACGCTTCATTTCTTTACAGCTCTTTCAACCGGGAAAGGGTGCCCCCATGTCGCGACTGATCTTCGCCGCGACCTCGCTTATGCTGGTGCCTCACTACTAAAGCTTCTGTCGCGACTTCATCCTCCGTCACAATGCCGCTTAACCTACCACCCCTTCCAAACATGTCATAGCTTCAAGTTCGATTCTCTTGTCACGTAATTCTCATCCCTTGTCGCGAATATTAACTTTTGTCGATATTACTATGCGTCAGCGACATCACTTTATGTTTCGTCAACCTCAAACACTGATTCTTGTGATCCCCCACATGACTCCTGCATCAACCTCTAATTTTCCCCGATGTCGCGACCTGTGAATCTGATTGTGTAACCCCCAAAGTTGCAAACATTGCCCGCCGCCTGCTTTCATTTCTCAGCCTGTTCTCTGATTTTTACTCCGCCACACATTTATTTCACCATTTCTTCTTTTATACTTCCCCACTCAATAATCAAGAGTTTCTTCATATTTCTCAGATTCTTAATTATTCTCTTTTACATTAAATCAATAAAAATGGACTAAAAATATAATACCCTTAAGCTCATCAAACTCCCCAAACTTAAAGTTTTGCTTGTCCTCAAGCAAAGCAAAAGAGCACTCATCATTCTCAAACAGTATTAAAAGAAAATTTTTAAGGACATTTTTTCGATGAAATTTCATAGTGCACTTAAATTTAATCATACAAGGTATGCATTATTTTTTGTACATCTAGCTTCTTCAAGTCCAGTTCAAGGTTGGTTTCTACTCTTTATACTATACAAAAACTAAATCATAATTGTTTTGCAAACAACATAATCATCGATCCCGCTGAATAATAGATTATTTTCCTTTCTCTTTTCATATCGAGTCATTTAACTCCCCAAAGTCCTTCACGCTTTGGATTGCTTTTATATTTCCAAATTCCATAGGTTTGTTTTTCATATTGATTCCACTAATGTAGGTGATTTCAAATTTCTTCAAGATCAATCGTGTCTGCTTATATCAAGGGGGTTCGGGTAATGGGTAGATGAAGGAATTTTTAGGTTAAGATTACCTCAACCTTTCTCTCCTCTTCTGCCCTTTCTTCCTTGTAGTTTCTCTAATAAACTCCCTAAACTTCATGTTTGGGGCTTCATCTCTTTGATTTCTTCAATTCATAATGTACGCCTTTGTTTCTCACTAGAATTCTACTCTGTGGAAATTTCCTTTGTTTGTCACCAAATAGTGATAGTGCAATGTTTTAACTTTTAGGCTTTCTAACACTCTTAGCGAACTTTGGGTTTAGTAGCTCCCATACCGTATGGCATTAGGGTACTAGGTGTTGAAACACCCCCGTGAACTTAATTGTTCAAGAGAGTTAGGGCCACAAGATAAAACTTATCCTTATAAGCTGCTTCTTTTCTATTACTTTCCTCTTCGTTTTTTCTTTCATTTTCTTTTGAGTTCTCAAAAACATATACTCCCCCCAAACTTCAGCTTCTTTCTTCCTCCTTGAATTCCTGGTAATCATAGGTTCTTATCAAGGATTGATTTCTCTCGAATGGGGTATTGGGTTTCCATTATATTTTTGAATAATAAGCTGTTGGCTCAATTTCCGAACTAAGGTATATGCATCGCATATGAGAAGCGATGACTAAAATGGCTCAAACTATCCAAGAATGGCCTCGCATCACTTTTTGTCACCAGATTACCTAGGATTTCGCTCAACCAAGAATCTAACAAATTTAGAATTTGCCTGAACAATATGGATTCAACCATGTGGAAAGACTCTCACTCATTTTTGTTGGTGAGTATTTAAATTAATTGATATTCAACAGGTTCCTTGACTTATTGTTCATACCACAAACTCAAAAATATGTTTTGTTCCTTCTATTGTATTACCTTCCTCAATTCTGGACTTATCAGCTAGACTTAAGTAACTTCGTGACCTCAGGTTTCAATCAAACTGTATTCATTCGCCCTTATTCTACATTTCCTAGATCATTCCAATCTTAACTGCTTCATTCAATTCACCATTGTATTCCTCAATGCTTTTTATTCGAACTAATTTCACTTAATTTCCTTAATCATGCAATCCACAAGCAATTACCATTAACCAAACAAATTCAAATAAAGACACAACAATTCAATTTAAATTTCTCATTTTATCGATTCAATTGCAAAGTAGCTGGATACACAAGATGGATGTTAATAACAAAACAGTGAGAAGGTCTATTTCTTTTGAAATACCCAGACAAAGATGTCGGGGGGGATCTAGGTCTAATGTACCTAACGGGTCGGGAATTCAGAATTCTACTTCCTCTTCTTTCCTTCTCTCTTCGCTCTTCCATTTGTTCTTCATGAAAACTTAATAGAGAGATCAACCTTTTGTCTGCAACTCCATCCCGCCTTTCCAGCCATTCCATTGCCTCCATTTCACTACAAACTTCTGTGAATTCCGTAAAGATTAAGCTGGCACCTGACGCCAGTTTTCCACCCATTCTTTTCGCCTCGTAGATCAGATCTTTTGCTTCTTGTCTCTATCATCCACCTATTCTCAAATCTTCAGAGACTTGTATAAAAACTTAACTTTGATTTGCTCCCCACCTGGCTTCCCGTTCAGATCTCTTTCTTTATCGCTTTAGAGTTTCGAGAATCACGCTCAAACTGGTTGTTATAAAAGGCTTCATGACTGAAAGTTTGAGTTTGTGAGCGTATTGTGATTCTTTCTTCCATTTCTTTCTTTGCAAACCTTTCCTTGCCGTCTAAATTTTTCTTTCTTTTCCAATTGCCTCTTTCTATTCAAATTCTTCTTTCCCATCAGCCGTTTCGCCGTAGCTCCACTTCATGCCTCCTTTCTTTCTATTTAGCCTTCCTCCCACCGTCGGTCTTTTCTTTTCAATTCTTTTCATAAATACTTCTCGAATTCCCGCCGTAGTTTCCACTCCCTCTTTTCATATTCTCTCGCATGGCATCGAGAACTTCCCAAAGATCGAACTCGTTTCTCACAGGCTCCTCAGCTTTCTCCATGTTGGAAGTTTCTCACTCGCACAGAGGAGAACTCAAGCAAGGGGATGGAGAAGTCTATTGGGCCGCTCTTCATCTTGCCCTTCATTGTCTCAAACATATAATCATTGTTGTCGTGAGTTTTCTCTGGTGCCCCGCTTCCTACCAAAGAAACCTGAAATCCCTACTTCTGGCCCTTCATCTTTGGCTTCACTCTCTGCTTCTAATGCGACTCTCTTTTTCTTCTCCCCGGGGTTTCTAGTCCTTGCTAACTCCCACGTAAGGGAGTGGTGAAATCCGGGCAATTTTCTCTCGATTCCCATATTCCCTTCAACCAAGTTCCCTCTCAAAACATGTAACGTTGATCGTGGTCAGCGAGGAATGAGACTCCTTGTCTCCCTTCATGATAAATTCCCTACACAGAATTCCTCAATGACAACCCCATATTGATCTTGCATCTTTATGACGGCATACAAACAACACTGTCTCTCCCTGCTCTCTCATTATGCACACATGTCTGTCGGGCACCAAAACGTAGCCGTGAAGTAAACCATACCTTAGCCTCTATGCTTCCTGTTCAATGTTCTTACATCTTCTCCTGGTTTAGTCGCACTCCACCGAAGTGAGCTCTGCAAATTTCAAAATCCTGTTTTCCAAAAGTCTCAATTTGTCCTGTTTAGCAGACTGCCAAGAGAGGTCTCACTGATGGCCTTAGCCTCATTAAACCCAGAATTCTAACACAAACACCCATGACCCTTCCTTCCTACCAAATTTGCATAAACCTCTTACCAAAGGTCAGATAATTCCCGATTTTGGTGCGCAGAGGTTTCTCCATCCTCTCGCCATCACTTTGAAAGGAAAACAGTGGCTTGAACCCTCCTCTCTCAAGGATAAACCCCTTGTTAAAGTAATATTTCTTCACCGGAGTACGCTTCGGTTCCGACACGAAATTCCTCTGGCTCTTTCTTCTTCTCTCATCTTTCCTTTCCCTTTTCTCGCTTCTTCGAGAAGCTGCCTTGAGCTGTGTTTCTATGGCACCCTCTCCCGCTTGTTCTTCCCGACGAATCTCATCTAACCGTTTCTTCGCGAAGCTTCTTCTTCCGGGTTGTTCATGTTCCTCATAATCTCGTAGGTTAGGATTAGGTTGGGAATTTCACTATTGGAAATGGAAGACAAGCCTTCGTGGTTGGGTTCGAAAGCTGTGGTTTTCAAGTGGTCGATCTCATGAGGAAGGCGTAATAACTATGTGGGGCTCGGAGGAATGAGAAGTTCTGGTCAGCTTGCAATTCATCAAATGTTTGTGGGCTAATTAATGCTTCATTAAAACACGCCGCGACTTCAATTTTCGCCTTTTTATTCGGGAGGTCATTGAATTTTGGGGCTTTTTAAAGTGAGCGCCATAATCTGCCGCTTTATGTCAGCGACACACTTCGATGTCACAAGTACAATACAAGGTTTTCGGAATTGTTTGATGTTTATGGCTATCCTTTCCATTTTGAAACTTATTCCTGGCTTCGCGACTTGCTGCGGTGTCGCGACATATACCTTCTTCCTTCAATACTCAATTGGTCGCTTTAAAATGTGTCACGACATCAATGTTTTGTCGCGAGATTTGCCTTATGCTCACATAACTTCTGCCACAATCAAATCCAACTCCACCAATCTCAAGAACCTTTTTTCTTATTGCTCCTAACCCTTTTGCATATTACTTCCGCATCTCCAAGCAAAGATTTAACAAACAATTCAAGTATATCTACGTAATCAGGTTAGGTTAAGGTTACTCCCTTTTCCTCATACAGACTTCTTCAGCCATTGAAATGTCTCATGTGACATTTACATTCATGTCCTTTGAACCTTGCGTGCTTACTGCACATCCAAGAAAATCTAATTAAAACTACACCGATTTCTAAAAATTAATTTTATCCTTATAAAAAACAAATCGACTAACAAGCAACTAAAAGAAAAATAATTCAAAACTTAAAAACCAGAAATTAAATCCTTATGGGTTGCCTCCCATTAGCCGCCTCGCCTTTGAGTCCTTAGCTAGACTTGCCGTGTGGTACTTCTTCTTTTCCTCAAGAACCAAATTGGAGTTCTTCATTCTTCCTCTTCCATGTTTAGATATTAATGCTTTAACCTTTGTCCATTGACCTTGAATTCGCGCATGGGCCCTCGTTGTCACCGCTCCAAATGTAGTAATTTGACATCACTGTGTATGGCCCACCTAATTGGATTTTAATTTCCCCGAGTAATTTCGGGGCCTAGAATTAAACAGCAGTAACCTCGTTCCTTCTCTCAACTCTTTTTCTCAAAATTCTTCCGATCATGTCATTTCTTTGTCTTGTCTTTTGTATATTCTAGCATTATCATAGGCTTCATTTCGCTTCCAGCCTGCATGCTTGAGTAATCTTTCTTTCCTTGCACTCTTAAAATCGAAATTTAACTTTACGGCCCACATTGTCTTGTATTCTAATTCAAGAGGTAGATGACATGGTTTACAAAAAACAACTCAGACATGGGGGACATTCCAATGGGGTTTTGTATGCAGCCCTATAAGCCCAAAGTGTATCCATCAAGTTTGGAAGACCAATCCTTCATGCTTCGAGTCTCACAGCCTTTTCAAGTATTCTCGATCTCCCCGTTGGAAATTTCTTCTTGTCCATTGGTCTGGGATGATAAGCTAAACCCTTACATGCTTGATCCCATACCGCCTTCATGAGTTTTGCAAAGATTTTGTTTGCAAGTGGGTTCCCATCACTAATGATAGTTCCGGGGTTCCAAATCAAAATATCTTTCGCAAGAAATCACAAACCATTAGCATCATTCCTGACAAGCACCTTTCCACCCATTTGAAACGTAATCTACCGCAGCAAAGATGTATGGGGTTTCCATATGATGGTGAAAGGGTCCCATAAAAATCTATTCCCCATACATCAAAAAATTTGTATCACCATAATACCTTTAAGGGCATTTCATTCCCGTCGATATTTCCAACTTTACTCATCACAATTCTATCTCCACTCAAAGACAAATCTCCAGATTTGTAGCCAATAAATCCTGATTGGAGTATTCATGAGTTGCTTCCTTTCCGTAAAATGTCCCCATATGGTGATTCATGGCATTCATTTAAAATGCTCGCCTGTTTCACTTTCTCTGCACACATCTTCTTATTATCATGTCGCTGACTCCTTTTGAATAATAGTAATACCACCCAAATATAATATCCGGTAATGGGTCAGCCTGAGCTTCTCCCATGGTAGCTTAACTCAAGGCATTAATTCCACGTTTTATAATCACACATCGCGATACCATGGAAGTCGAAGGAAACCTTAAACAATTGCTCATCCGGGAAGTTCTCTCGTTAACATCACATTTTCTTCTTCATCACTCGCTTCTTTTCACTTCGGACAAGGACTCACCATCACATTGTCACATCCCTCTCCTTGATTTCCAAATCAAACTCTGCAATAGCCAAAGACCTGCAATCTATCAACTCCTGGGCTTAGCTTCCTTTTTCGACATCAAGTATTTGATCATTGCATGATCGCTGTGAATTACCACATGGGATCCTAAAATGTATTGCCTAAATTTTTTCACTAAATACTATGGCTAGCATCTCCTTCTCGCTTGTCGAGTAGTTCTCTTTGTGCTTCATTGAAGGTCTTACTAGCATAGTATATGGCCCTGAATACTTTCTCTTTCTTCGCCTTCCAACATAGCTCCCATAGCAAAATCACCGCATCACACATTATTTCAAATCCCTCGATCCCATTCTCGTGTGCAGCCATTATAGTTTGAAACTAATTTGATCTTGATTTCACAAGCATTCTTGCAGGAGTCATCAAAATTGAAACCTCATTCTTCCAAGTAATCCTATAGTGGTCTCGCTATTTTTGAAAAGTCTTTTGATGAATCTCCGTAAATCCAAGATGCCCCAAGAAGCTTCTACTCCTTTTACTGTAGTAAGTGGTGCAAGAATTTTGATAATGGATACCTTGACCATCAACTTAGTCCAAGAAAGGTAATTTGAAAAAGCCCAAGAACAATTCCTTCGTCACCATAAAATGGCATTTTTCCCAATTCAGCTTCTAGCCGTTTGTCTGGCATCTTTGAAGTAACATCAAGTCGTGATTGGTTAGCATTGATCAAAGCTGGATCCATAATACAAAGAAAGTCATCCATTTTATACTTCATCACTTCATCAACCAAATCAGAATGCATAGACTATTACACCGAATGTGAATGAGATTCCACAGCCCAAATGGCAATCCTTCTGATATATACACAAGATAAGGGCATGTGAATGGTCTTCTGATCCTCAAAATATAACTGATTGTATCCGAATACCCATCCGTAAACAAAGTGAGGGTGTCCCGCTTAACCTGTCTTCACATCCGATCAAATGAGCGCAGGCGGAAATACCTTTTTTCTGGCCGGGCCGTATTCAACTTCTTCGTAATCAATACATACCCTCCATCCTCGTCACGCTCTTGTTGAATCAATTCTTTTTTTCATTTCTAATCACAAAGAAAACCCCTTTCTTTTGGGAACCACATGGACGGGTTTCACCTGCAAGGACTATCTCGAGATAGCATAGATAAAAACAAAGATTTAACAATTTGAGTATCTCCTTTTCTCGACTACTTCCTTCATCAACGGATTCGGCCTCCGTGTTCTACATATGGTTTTTAAGCTCCTCAGCAGAATCTGTAGCATGCAAATCGATGGACTGACACCTTTTAGCTCTTCAATGGACCTGGGTTAGCGATTCCTTATGCTTCCCCATTATTTTCAAACAATTCTCGCCCTCACCCTCACTTAGTCTCCTAAATGATCACCGGTTTTTTCTTTTGGTAATTCTAAGTAAGCATACTTTAAATGACATGGCAACTCTTTCAAAATCCAAATTTCTTCAGACCGCCGATGAATTTCCTTTCAGTATTTTCTCCATTATCGTTCTATTTTGCTTCAAGCTCAAATACTTCCTCTCTCTCTTCTTCTTCACGCTACAGAACAGTAACCGCATGGAAATCTGTATCGTACATCTTCGTGATAATCGAATTCATCTTTTCATTGATAAAAACTCGGAGCGTTACAATCATCGTTAACATCAGATCGAGGCATGCATAAAATCGCCATTGCAACTTTCCTCGCTCTCGTCTTATTTTTCTGCATACTGCTAAAAGCACCGCTTTTCCAACTTCTAAGGTAAGAACTCCCTTTGCATATCAATCGTATGGGCCTAATAGCTAGAAAATTATCTCTCCCACAGCAGGGGTACTTGAGAATCTTCTTCCATGTCCGTAATGATGAAGCTCCACTGAAAACAAACTTCCCAACAAAGGGACTAGCACATCTTCACGACTCCTTCAGTTTTACCATCGATCTGTCTGCCATTTGAAGAGTACAAAGAGTGGAGTAAGCTCCCCCCAAACTTAGTTTCTGGCAAATGCAAAGAGGCATCAAATCGATACTAGTTCCCGAGCCGCAGGTTTCCCCGGAATTCAATTCCTCCAACAATATGCTGAATTAGGAACCCCTGTCCTTTCCATTCCATCGGGGCAGCTTCTTTTCGACATCGCACTACAAGTGGCAAAGGAGATTCACTTAGCCTTCCTACTATTTTTCTTTTCTTGCTCAAGATGTCCTTCGTAAATTTCAGATAGATGGGCATCCGAGTCACCACTCGCAGAATGGCATAACGGACTCAGCCTTCTCGAAAGCTTTGTAAGAACCTTGCAACCGCTTCCTCCATCCTTGACTTCTACGCCTTTGTGGAAATGGACTCCATGTGCTGATCTGGATGTTCTTCCTTCACTCTTTCTTTCTCAAGTTCCTCTTCCTTGGGCTTTCTTCCTTGCCACGTCATTTTTCTTCATCTCTTCAACTCCTTCCCACTCCTGCCGCACAACATGCGCTCTGGGCTCTTCCCAGTCACTGGGAAGGCACCTTCCTCCAAGTTTCGCAGGTCAGGCCAAATGGCTCACTGATGCCTCCTGTGTTCTTCAGATTATCAGGTAGTTCAAAATTTTAGAATCTGGGTAGCAGCTTGCTTCTAATCCCTTCAAACTTTTGTTCATGGAGGTTAAACAAATTTTTATTATCCCCATGAACCGCAAAGATCTCGGTTTCAAAAGATCGTCTCCTCCGACCCCGATATTCATTTATGTGTTCATTTCATGCCTACTACTTAAACTCTGTATTAGCTGATAACCCCGTGGGAGGGTTCTCGCTCCATGCCCTCGCCTTGTGAAGCCCCTCCACCATAAGAGAAATTCTCATGGTTCCTCAAAGGTCAGGCCGGTAGGTTAGTGTCAATTAAACGGTAAGCTCGCTCACCCAAATAATTAACCTCTTCAAAGATCATATAGAATTGGTTCTTCGCTTGCCCTCTCGCACTCTCTAATAACTCCCTTTCAATCGTCTTATTTCATGAGCAAAGGTGTGTCTTTCTTCTTGCTTGTCCAACTGCATAATGGAATCCAACTTAGCTCTGTTATCGCTATCTTGCTCACTCTCCATGATCCCCTTCTCCGTCGCTTCCTCCAAAGCCTCCGAAGAGTTAATATTACATTTAATGTGTCTTCAATCAAAATTTTTACTTTTCAGCATGATTTCGTTGAATGCTCCACAAAGATGAAGCACTAATGATCCCTTTTGATATATCTATCAAGGCATGATATACAATGTCCATCTCGAGTCTTCGGGATCTATCCCATAATGATACTCTTCTAGCAACCCTGAACTCTTTCCGGTGCTACATACAAAGCCATCTTCCCCCGTCGGAACACTATGATTTCCTCCTTTTTCATATGAGGGTCAGAAGAATCTTCCTAAGTAGGCCTCTACTAACTCCTCCCAACAAGAACCATATGGGTAAAGATCTCATACCATGTAGTCACTTATCTCTTAGGGAGAGAATGGGAATAGATGCAATTTTATGACTTCGGTCTCACCTCATTCAACTTCATCAGATAGCCACCCTGAGGAATCTTCCCGCAGTGCTCGTTTGATTCTATGGGATGACCAAGAAACCTGATGCTGGTTTGACCATCAGAATCATGGTCGCTTCAATTAAAAATTGCCAGTACACTCAACCGCAGTGCCGTCCGATCACGAGCATTCTTCCAGAGCATCATCCTAAGTCCCCATTGTATCGGCTGATCGGAGGCCTTCTAGCTCTCTTATATGCACTGTCCTGACCCCGTCTTTCATCCGCCATACCAGCTTTTCGCCTCACCCTTCTCAAGCTTCCGAAAGTGTCCTCTCTAATTCGTGTCCACTGAACTCAAATTATGTTCATGCTCTATGCATTAAACTTTGTCTCTGAAATCAAAACACACTTAGCATTAATAGGATTTTAGTTTATCAACAAACATTTTCAATAATATGGTTTACAGCAAGCAGGGCCACCAACACCGCTTAGTGCTATTTTGTTCTTTTTCTCCAAATCGTTCCAAATTAGCGGTTTCCTATTTCATTCTGAACATGATTTACTAAATTTTTTTCATCTTTAACGGAAGCCATAAAACTTGTTGACTAGACCAAAACACATGTACAAATTTACGACGCATACAAAGTGACTATTGTCTAACCCGCGAACGGCCATAAAAATCCTCGTTAATTTGACCAAACATCTCCTAGAATAAATCATTTTCAATATTGCTTCACTAATATAATCGCAAGTGCAATGTGTCGATAAGTAATAAATTTCTGATTTAAGTCCATATTGGATCCCACGAGATCTCTAAGCACTCGAATAACTACCCCACCATCAAGCTCCATACTATTCGACTATAAATGATATTGGAAATCCAACTAAGAAGTCGGAAATTATACTTAAACACAGAGTAAAGTAAATGAGCAATCAAATAAACTTAATATAAAGAATAAAGAATAAAGAATGGTTAAGAAAATAAAATGGAAACCTAATAACATCTTCAGAGGACATCAAGTATTACACGCATTGTGAAGTATCACCCTCGTAGCAGACTGAGCAAACTCTCAATATTTCAGGTTTCCAAATCTCATCTCATACAAGGAAAGACAGGTTTCTGACTTCTCCATACACCCATAATTCATTATCTAATTTTTTCCTATCGCTAATGTGGAACAGAGATAACTATTTCTTAGTGTGCACTTCTCAACGCATTAGTACTTCACACCATTTATGGATCAGGAACCCAGCCCTGCCATCTGGGCCAAGGATATGCTAAATCAGGATGCCTTCCTCAAAATTAACAGACTCATCCTTCCTGATTAGAACTCAGCTAACATGGGATCTGACCTTCATCATCTGAATTGAGTAACTCTGCTGTTTAAATTGGATAAATCATTCAACTTTTTCGATTTCAAGTGAGAAGATTTATTCAGTTGCAATCATAAAGCTCCATCAGATCCCAAAATAGAGAGGTTAATATACCTTCAAGCAATTGTTCATAACTCTTAGGACTGCCTTCTCTGTGTCACTCAGAGGGCCTCCTTGAAATCAGAGCAATGAGACAAATCTTATAACGGGTATAAGAAACTGATATTCAGATCGAAAAACAAGTGAAACCTGGGCAACACTAAAGTGGGAATCATAACCAAATTCAAAGAGTTGCCGGAAACTAATTATAGGAAAGATAATTTCACTATACATTCACTTAATGGAAGTCGATTCTTAATTACCGAATTACACCAAACAACATTCCTTCCACTACAAGAATCACTCGCAAATGGAAAACTGTACCAAATTCCGCAAATTGTCCAAACTTCAAAGATTCCAGTAGTAATTTGAAAAGAACGGAATTTCGATTCAAATTTTCCGCCAGAAATGATAAACATCCAATTCGTGAAAATGCACCAAAACTAAAAATGATAATCTAATTCAATTTAAATTCTAACTTATCACATTGAAGAAAAGAAAAGAAAAGAAAAGAAAAGAAAACTAAAAATTACAAAAATGAGCTCTTCAAATAAATTTAATTCTCTCGTCCGTAGTCGCCGCTACTTTAAGATCGCAGTCATTACAGTATTTCGCCGGGGCCCTCAATCCCGAACGCGGCAGCTTTGTGATCATGAAGTTGGCCCATGTTAATGTCCAGTCACTAAACTCCCTCGTCGCGATTAATATTCTATGTCGGCACATCACCTCACGCCGCGCACACATCGCCTTAGTCTTCGTGAGTCACCAGGCTCTGTCGCCGATGATCAATCTCACGTCATATCACTTTTACTCTTGCGTTTAACCGATGATTTCGGCGTCGCGGACCTCATCCACGTCACGCATCCTCGCCTTATGCTTTCGCAGGTTTCAATTGGTCTTCGCGACATGTCGACATCGCGAGTGCTGTCGCCGACTTCGCGCCCGTCTTCGATTCAACTGCTTCGTGTCGCGACATCAATCTCGGTCGCGACATCAGCCGATGATCCAGGTCAAACTGCTTCTCATGATGTCGACATCAATCCGTGGTCGCGACAACGCCTCATTCTTGTAAATTTCAATCGAAGTTTTCTTATTTCGCAACACAACCGGGCTGTTTGATAACAACTCATCACCAGACAAGCTCAATCTTGTCGCCACTGTGGGATCTTCAACTGGTTACCTAGTTGTCGCGACACGCCCGCAAACCATAAGCTTCCATTGATTGCTCACGCCTGCCGCGACATCAATCTTTGTCACGCACATCGCTCATGGCCCGAGGTTTTCACTTGATGGTTCCCGTCGTGACATCCATCCCTCGTCGCAACCGCCCGCGACTCCACGTGTCTCAACTCGTTGCTCCTCGTGTTTCGACATCAATATCTTGCCGACATCACTCACGGCTCCAGCCTTGAACCTGGTCCCTTCGAGGAGCGACATCTGATCCCATGTCGGACATCAAACTCTATTCTTGAGGCTTCAACTGGGGTTCCATGTCACAGATTTAACTCAGAGAAATGGTTTGCACAATAAATAGTTTTGCCAGCCTTCAACCCTGAAAGGGCCCATGTCGCACCTGGCCTCAGCCGTTAATTTGGGCCTTATGCTGAGGCCCCACGCAGCAAGTCAGGTCGCGACCCGCCCTTCACGCGACAATGTTTTCAGCTAACTCACCACCCTTCCAAACATGTCATAGCTTCCAAGTCGATTCTCTTGTCACGACTCCTATCCCTTTGTCGCGACACAACTTTTGTCGCGACATTACTATGTCATATACATCACTTTATGTTTCGCCAATCCTCGCCGCCTATTCAGGATCCTTGTTGCGACCGCACTTCAAATTTCAATTTTCCTCGATGTCGCCACCGTGAATCTGATTGTGCAACTCCCAAAAGTTGCAACATTAGTTCCGCCATTTGCCATTTCGCCCATATTTTCATTTTTACTCCGGCCAGGTTATCGTGATTTGAACAGATTTTCTTCTTATACTTACTAATAAATGGTAGTTTCTTCATATTTCTTGCATCTAATTATTCCTTTATGAATAAAACCCACCGTAAAATGGACTAAAAATAGATGACTTTTAAGCTCATCAGGTGTATACACTAAAATATGAGTTTGCATACAAACTGATTGGCTGAGGAGCCTCTCCATCCCATCCCATCATGAATATCTCATCTCTGAATACTTAAATCAAATGTACACCCGGGTGGAGGTACAGCTCTAGTGTCATGAGTGGGTAGTGGGTCCAGGCCACCAATAGTCGCCCAAATCAACCAAACTCAGACTAATCAAGTCTCAACAGCTGTTGGTCAAAGCAGAAGACAATTGTCTCGTATCATGACCAGCTCTTTGGATGATAAGCACGTTGGAAGATCCGCCCCGAATCCGTGGGTAGGTCGAGTGGTGGCTCAGGTGGTAGTGGAATAATCAAACCCACTTCAACCAATCTTTGAAAATGCTCCTACCGCTGGCATCCCATTGTGTAAACCCGCTTCACTCGGGCCTCTGAGAGGTAGCTCTATACTTGATGGTACTGCATAAGGGCCTCTGAGGCGCCCGTAGCATATACTCGCTATGGTGGGCAGATGTAGGTGCAAGCAGGCCCAATCGGCCCGAAGGAGAATGTTCTACCGAATCTCACTAATATCCGATAAGGATGCCCAAAAATGCCCCCAAATGGAGGGTGACGTGGGGACCTCGGTGGTTCCGTCATGCCAATGGCACCAAATATCTGATGGCCCCGGGTCCCGACCGCCTTCCTTGAGTCCTGGCAGAAGATCCTTCCATAATCCTCTAGATATGCCCTCCTCAATGCCACAGTGGCCCGAACCAATGATCCAAAGTCCGGTCTGCAGCCCCGCTGAGATGTTTAGCAAAGCTGAGCTGAAGACTACACATAATCATGCCGATCCGATCACGCCCGAGGGTCTACCTATAATTTCAGGCGGTCTTCTCCTCCATCGGAGATAAATGAAGTAACTCGACTATCTCGGCCTCTCGCCCGAGGGCCTCTAACTCTCTCGATACGCCCACTACAAGTATTAAAGAATACCGTATGATAACCCATCGGGTCCATCCCAATAAGATGCAACAACAGTGCACCCACCCAACATGCAGTGAGCACAACATTCGACTACCCAACTATCAGAAACACCCACCAGATAATCGCAAGTGAATACTGGGGCACCTTATCCTGCCAGTACCTCTCAACAACCGCATGTGGAACTCAACTCGGCAGCGGCTGCCACCGGGAATGTCATCATATCCACCTCAAACCTATAACTCCATCAGAAACATGTAGACCTGATCCTCCGTCAACTTCACTGACACAGCCCTGCGTCATCAATAATCGCAAGGGGTCATTAACAGAATGTGGCATGGTCCCGCCGACCATGTAGAACAAAAGCCCAGTCTCCGCTGGGCCGATGAACCAAGCAGGTGTGGAGGTGGAACCTATGGTCCTACCAGATAATGGGTTCGGGAGAATGGTTGGTGGCTGAGGTGGAACTGTAGTCCTCACGCATCAGGGTCCAGATGATATGTGTGGTGTGGTGGGAGAGTCATGCGGGTGCTCCCGAATTGGCAATGGTTGGGCCCGATGCCCATCAATCCTCTATCCTGGGGCCCCAATATAGCATCTCTAAAGATGCCATGAGATCAGAATCCGAGCCAACGGCCTTCTGCCGTGAACAGACCGAGAGTCCATATCTCTATGATTCATGTCACCAACTCGACTGCGGTGGATCCGACCCTAACAAGTCTAATCCGATCCGAATCCAAGCTCGGGAACCAGCGCCAATCATTAATCCTCGAAGAAGTAAAGAGGGCATGTCACCCTCAGAATTCATCAACTCGAAATCAATCCAGTGATGCAATCCCATAATGAAATCCTTAAGGAATGAGTCGACATGTGATGTTAGTATCTAATTCGAGCAAATGGCTCCATATGTGAGCGAGATTTTGACATGGTAATACTCTTAGGGGGTAAGATGGCTCGGTTAACAAAGGAAGAGGCAAGTCCTAAAAGGCTATACGCCTGCATCTACAAGGATACAACCCGAGATCCTAATCAATAATCAATCAACAATCACAGCGACACACCGCCACGCAAGTGATTCACAACCCAGCAGGCTGCAGAGTCTTCTACTGTTCCTGACATCCGTCATCCTATAGCTCCATACATCGATATAGCTCCTTATGTTAGACCCTATTCCAAACCCCTAGCTCGGTCGGTATACACAAATGGGAATGACTCCTGCCAGTCATACAATCAATGAGGAATAATCGACTAAGACGGTGATTCGTAAGTAAGGGATACACACGTGCCCCACAAACACAAAACAATCAACAATCTGCAAGAGTGAGGGTAGTCATGTAGCAATCGTCATGCGCAAAGAGAAAGCCTCTCTATCACATGTAATACACACAAACCAACTATTTACGCCAATCGTAAACATATAGCTAGGTACCAAATCAACCACTGGCAAGCACGCTGAATCCAACAGGTGAACACACAAGCACAAATAAACCACAAGTGTATGCCAAATACCAACCGAGTAAGGGATCATCGCTCATTTTCAGGTAGTCAAGAGTCTATCACAATGAACCATGTGCTCCAATATACACAACTCAAGTTCAAGCTTGATCCTCTTATGAAACCAGAGATTCTGGGTTTGATCCCCAGTGGAGTCTCCAATTTGTGGACCATTACCCGATCCACGGGCCGGCGCGACTCGCTTTAAATTGAAGGAAAAATGGGGATTGATTTTTCACTTTAGAAAATCCGTCCCGAGGAGGATGTTTTCTTGAGTCGCCACTTACTTTTTGTTGTTATTTTATGCTGGGAAACCAAGTAAGAACAAAACCCTAATGACTCCAAAGATGGAAAAAGCGGTCCGCGAAAAACTCAGATTTGGTTCTGGTCGGGATTACCTATCTAGAAGGTACCTCATATGAGGTAGCACCCCCAGGGTCCAAACTCCGTCTCCCTACTAGTGACTGGGTATGTAGGAGCATATGGGTCACATATCAGATAGTCTCCTAGGCTAAACATACAACTTAGATCAGACCAACCTAATTGGTATCTAGTATGATTAAAAACACTCAACCAAAGCAATGATGCAAGAGACTGCGGAACTTCCCGCTATGCGCTACATCAGTTGTTAGCCACCAAACATAGCAAGCATGCATGACACCTAAACACAAAGCATCTATGTAAAATTCATTACCCAACATTAAAGACACTGTGTATCCCAGCCAAGCGCTGCATAAGAGGTTAGTCGCACATTTGGGATACACGCTTCTAAAATTAAATATCAAAGCAAAGCAAAGTAATCTAAACCGCCGCTCTAAAAACCTAACCCAATGAACCGGGCGGGTTCGGCTTCCAAACCAGTCTAAATGGTTGAGAAAAAGATTCTCAAAATTTCAAAACCTTCCTTACAGTTGTGGAATTCAAAACGATAAGTGCAATCTGACTCCGAATGAACCAAGAACCAACACAAATAATACACAAACTACCAACCGCAATTCCAACAAACTGAACCTAATGAACCGGTTGATCCGGTTTCCCAACCAGTCCATACGGTTGAGAAAAAGATTTCAAAATTTCAGAACCTTCCTTTACAAAGTCAGAATTAAATGATAAACGGAGTGCAATTCGACCGAATGACCAAGAACCAACACAAATAACACAAACTACCCAAATCCGTACTTCCCAAAGAAACTAACCTAATAAACCGGCCGGTTCGTTTCCCAACCAGTCCAGACGGCTGAGAAAAGATTTCAAAATAGAACCCTTCCCAAAGTCAGGAATTCAAAGTTAAACGGAGTGCAATTCGTAACTAATGACCAAGAACCAACAAATAACATAACCACCTAAATCGTAATCTCCAAAGAAACCCAACTTAATGAACCGGATGACGTTTCCCAACCGGGTTCTATCTACATAAAAATTTAAAAAATTTCAAAACTTTCCTTACAAAGTCAGAATCCAAAAACAAACTGGAGTTCACCCTAATTCGAATGGCCAAGAACCAACACAAACAAAGCAAACTACCTAAACTGCTGTTCCTGCAAACCTAACCTAAATGAACCGAATGGTTCAGTTTCCCAACCAGTCCATATCGTTGAGAGAGGCTCTAAAAATTTTCCAGAACTTTTATAAAAGAGTCAGAAATCTAAAAAAACAAACGGTGATCGATTCTCAGCTTGGATGAGTGAGAACCAACCAAAACAAACCAAACTACCCAAACTGCCGTTTCTTGCAAACCTAACCTAAATGAACCGACCGATCCGGGTTTCCCAACTCAGCCCATCCTTCGTTTCCAACCTTCCTAAAAGATTCCAGGAATCTAAAACAAACTATGGATCACCCTCAGTCTCGATGAGTGAGAACCAACCAAAACAAACCGTGGTTCTCTAAAAACCTAGACTCGCTTCAAATAGAACCGTTGAACCGGCTCTCACGTGAAGAGTGAAAACCGGCCAATGGTCGAGAGAAACCTCAAATTTGATCAAACGCCTCTTAAAGAATAGAGTGGAGCCAGTCTGCCTTTAATTCCTCTCCACAAAACGTAAAAGAAACCAAGCTAAGCATTCAAGGTAATCAAGAACGTATGCCAGCCCTAAAGTGTCCCTCCAAAGGTCCCTTCCACTTTTCTTGATTCTTTCTCCTTTGTACCGATTCCCCACTCCAATTTTCCTTCGAGTCACCTGTTTTTCCACCTTCAAGCTTTGAAAGAGCCCAATCGCCTCAAACAGCTCTTCCCATTAACTCTCTCTTCATTTTGATGTTTTGATGATTTGCTGTAATGGCTTACCACCAAGTATCCATATGGATTCATGTATGTGGCTGTATGTAACTTAAGACAAGGCCCAAATAATCACAGCCAATGACGGTCGGAGCTCGAGCTTATGGGTCCAACCATACAGATTCATCCAAAATCACAAAAACAGCGCTCCACACAGCCGGTCTGACTAACCTGCTGGTCCCGATGCCAACCGGGCCCATCCTTTTGAGGAAAATTGGCGCAAAATTTGATATAATGTTCCCTGAATAATAAGGGAGATTTAAAAACGGTGCAATTCATTCAACTCTGATGAGAGCGCCATGATCAAAACAAGGAGGAGTGCTCACCAAAATCACCCAAAAAACAATGTTGTATACGTATCGCTTCTGATGAACCAAATAAACCGATTAGTCGTTGACAAAATTATGAATTTTTAACAGAAAACCCCTTGGCAAATAAGGAACCAACAAAACAATTTCGAAGTTCGGACAAGGAGCAGGATCAAACAAGCTCAAGTGTCTGAATTTGACATACTCTAATAAACTTTGATTGAGCTAAAACCTCGAGGGGGGCCCACTTGCTTCCTATAGCACGATGCCAATAACTAAAAAAAATAAGCCATGATGACACTCTAAAGTGAACTACATACGCACTCAATGGACCACATACAAGCCCACCCGAGGCTCAAAGACAGACTAAGCTTAAAAGGGCCCTAATGGTGTTATATGAGAACCACAAGAGTGCAGACAATCTACAGATAAATGCAAGTGTTGAGGGGCAAAATTGAGGGTCTACAAATTTCTCAAATCAATGGTTGATTTGAGTTGCCAAAATAACCGAAAACCTAATGGGTCACACACTTAGAAGAAGTGTAAAATAAGTAAATTGGTCTTGGATTGGATCTAAGTTGAAAGGAAAGGTTTTAGATTGGATCCAAATGGAAAGAGAGAGCCTTACAGTTGGACATTCTCAGATTAGTTTAATTATGGGGTCATATGGATGGTCCAAGTGCCATTGGACTCACAATTGGGCTAAGAGCCTAAAAGGAGAAAGCCTCATGTGCATGGTTTGCACATGGCTGGCCACCCCTTTAAGTGAGGGGTATCTTGGTCCTTTTTAGTGGCAAGGGGTTGATATAAAAGGTGAATATTAGACCCTAGCCAAAACAACACTCTTTGAACAAAGAAGAGAAATACGTTTCTCTCTTATTCTCTCTCTCTTTCTCAACCGATTCCTCTTTGAGAATCAAGGTTTTGGCTAGCACAAAATCTTGATTCAAGCCATCCCAGTCTTTTTAAATCTTCTTCGTGTGGATCACCATTAGAGGTGTTGCACTTAGAGCACTCATGTTTGTTGCGGATCTTCACTATAAAAGGCTGCCCTATTAAAATCTCCATCAAAAGGAAGCATGAATAAGAAGGTATGGACCTTCTAAACACCCTATGACATGGTTGTTTCGTTTTTGATGAATCAAGGGATCCCTTGGGCTGGTTTCTCAATCAAAATTTTATTTTTCCACTAGGCCATCTAATATGATGCAAGATCGAGACCCAACATGGAGGTTGTGTATTACACCTTGATCTTTCATCATAATTAACTTTTTTAGAGTGTCACGTTTAGTATTTCAATGACTTCCCCGCCTATTAGTTATTCCTTTTCCTTTTCCTCCCAAATTATCATTATTCTATATCTTGTGTAGAAGGTAAATAGGTTGATGGATTTGTTTCTTCACTTAAAAGTATATAGAGTTTACATTCATAAGTTGGTGGAATATTACTGTTATCACTTGTTTCTTCCATATTTTTTGAATTCAATGTGGTTTGAGAAGTTTGGATATCTTGTTTATGATTGAGAGAGTTTTTAACTAGTTGAGAGAGAGTTAATTGCATAAATTCCAAATTTTTTTTCCATATATTCTATCTTGTTATGTACATGTTCTATCTTTTAGTTTATCTCGGTTTCATTTTGAGAATGTTTTTCTATGTATTTAGTGAGAACTTTATGACCGTCAGTTATGCTTTGTTGGCTATCAGGCTCTAAGGGCTTCGTTTCAAGATCCTTAGGCAGTTCCTTGTTGATTTTGTTTCTTTGTTCTAGTGAAAACTCAAGATAGTCATCTATTCAAAAATTACGTGTAATCTTACATATCATATTGTTATGATAATTATGGGTGACATTACTGATATAGCTGATTTCCTGCTCATATAAAAGTTGTGTTCAATTGGCTTGAAGGACACCGTATGAATGATGATTTGAAGAATGACAAATATAGCGTATGGACGCTTCTGCCTTAGTTTTCTAGGATTTCCACATCCATCTTTTCGACGCATGAGAAACAAACTGGCCTTACCCTCTAGTTTTCTAACAAGATAAGCACTACCTCTTCCAAATTGTGGACTCTTATTATGATGTAGTTCTCTAGGTTGGGTTTCATCCTATCCTCTAGTAAGTTCAACTACTTTACCTAGAACGTTTAAGGCATCCTCTAGTGATTTGTAGAGGAAACTTCCACTACACATAGACTCTAAAAGTTATTTCATGTCTGTAGTTAGTCCATCATAGAAACAATTCACAATATCCCAGTGTTCATAACCATGGTGTGGGCAAGCAATGATAGCTTCCATATATCTATCTCAACATTCATAGAATCTTTCTCCCTATTGAACTGTAAAAAAGCTAAACCTTGTTTTTAGTGCTATGGTTTTATGCAAGGGGAAAATTTCCTTATGAATTGTGGTTTCAAGTTCCCAATACATATACTCCAAGCCCAGTGACATCATCCAATGTTTAGCTCTATCTTTCACAAGGTAAGAGCAAACTAGCACACTTGTGGCTTTAGGCTCCATGTCTTTGTATAGTTCTACACACAGCATTGAAATCACTAATATGAGTATATGGATTCTCATCCTCATATCCATAATAATTTGGAAAGTTGGCGATCCAGTAAGGATCCACTACAAAGTCTTCTGAGGGTGGTGCTATCTATACATGAAGGAATAGCCTCCATGGGTGGATTCCTATAGTCTAACATTGTTATGTACCCCCATTTGTAATCATTCGAGGTAAAGTGTGTCAGGTGTGTCAGATGTTATGCTCAATTCTATGTGTTCTTTCATTCCGCACGATTCTTCAAGTTTTTTCTTGATGGATTATTCTTGTTTATGCGGACTTGGGTATCTTGGATATGAGTAGTCATGTTCTTTAGAATTCTTGTTTTGTTTTTGTTTTTTGTTTTTTATTTTATTTTTTGTTTTTTTTTTTTTTGTTTTTTTTTTGCTTTTGTTTTTGTTTTTGTTTTTTTGTTTTTTTTGCTAGCCTTTGTTTTTGTTTTTGTTTTTTTTTTTGCTTATGCAATAAAACTAAACTAAACCAACAAATATTACACTAAATGAAAGATTAAAAACAAGTTATATAAACTAGAAAAATTACTAAAAAATCATGTTCTTTAGAATTCTTGTTTTTTTTTTTTTTTGTTTTTAGTAAATAAAACTAAACTAAAGCAAAATATAATTATTACTCTAAAAGGAAAGATTAAAAACAATTTATATAAACTAGAAAAATAAAATAAAATAATCACCTAATTTAACTAAAGAAAAGGAAACAAAACAAGATATATAAAAATCAAATATAAATAAAGATAAGATTAAATGTCAAAACTATTGACAATCATCTGAATAATGGTGTCATGATTTGGTCTCTATGTCGGGTTGGCTAGATTGAGATAAGAGGGAATAATAAAATTCATATAATACTCAAAACTCCAACCCCTGGTACCCCAGAATCACTGTGAAATAGGTATGGTTGCTCTAGGGAATGTCCAATTAGGATGAAGTTACTTTCATTAACATCTATTTAACTATTTCTCTAAAGTGCTAGAATTAAGAAAAAGATTTGATTTTTAGAAGTTTAAGATAGTGATTTGGATGAAAATATAATTTTTTATATAAAAAAGACTAATTTAATTAATAAAAAGAAGGTCTTAGGATTTTGCTTTGTTACTGTTTCTTTCCTTAGGTAACTTAGGTAAGGTGTGTTGTTACCTAGTCATCTGCCTAAAAAAATCAGCCTATAGTTGATCCACTAAACTTTGCCTAGGTTGTCCTCTATTAGAGATGAAGTTTAGGTTCTAGGTGTAGGTTAGGGCAATTTAATTACTTAGAGATTGTATTAGGCTTTTACTTAGGTCTTTTAGAGTTCCTTGTAGATTAGATGACTACTTTATTGATATGGGTGAAGTTGATGTTTCAATAAATAAACTGTTGCATTTATTGGGATTACCAAATTCGAAGCACTAAATAGCCTAAATATGCAATTCCTAACATAAAATCAGTAATTAGAGCACATACCGTTGCAAATTAGTCCATTGTTACTTGTGTCACCTTTGGAGATGAAACTGTAGTCAGTCTTCCCCAAGAAGAAGATCTACCCCCGCATGGTGGTGTTTTCAATACACTTCGTGGGGAGGAAGAATCCTAGGGAAGAAGTAGAAGAAGAAGAAGAATGAGAGAAAGAACTGAATTTTATTGAAAGCTTCAATGAAAAATAACACAATTTTGAAGTGTCTAAGGAATATGCCTAGTACGAAGTACTCCATTTGTTAACTTTGCTCATATAAAGTGATAATCAAGCTTAATGTTATTTTGACATGAAACACAATTTTGAGCATAAGTTAATTAAGGCATTGTGAATAGTTGTGGTGGTTGATTAATTAAATGAATGTCAATATATCAAAGAAGAAAGGTAATCTATGTGAGTTTGACAACTACAAAAGCTAGAGGTCTATATTGAACTATAGCATTAAAAACCAGTTGTCATTTGTTTCTTTGTACTTTATAACTTATAATTTGCTTCAATAAAGATCCTTGAGTGAAATTGGAGCGGATTTGGAGAGTAGTTGAGCATATAAGATATGGCAAGAAAATCATTGATGTAAATGGTTTGTGTAGGAATGTCTTCTTTGAATGAATGAACTTTAATTAATACAAAAACCATCATCCTTTCCTTTTATTATACAACATCATCAACATAGAAAACAAGAAGAATAAGTAGCATTATTAGAAATAAATGAAGAGTTTTTTTCTGTACAATAATAAGAATGAAATTGAAGTAATGTTTGAGTTAGACATTTAAACCATGTCCATGAACTTGTTTGAGCACAAAGAGATCATTTGAATAAACAAACATATGAGGTTTCCATTCATTAATGCATTCTTGACATCAAGTTGCTTCATCATCCACTTGGAATCAACTGCAAATGAAATCACTAATTGATGTTGGTAAGCTTAATTTATAAGGAGACCAAATATTTCTTCAAAGTCTATACATGGATTTTACATTGAACTCTTAGCAAGTAATCAAGCCTTGAACCTATCAAAGATCTCATTCACTTTGTATTTTATTTTTATACACTCAATTTGATCTGAATAAATTTTATTTTGTATCCTACCGATAAGCTCCCAATGTGATTTTGTTGAAGAGTCTCCAACTCTTTTTCCATGGAAGTGAATCACTATCGAGTTTTAGGGCTATGAATAGTATCTTTTATACTCATTTTATCCCCATGTTTTGAGTGTTATTTTATAGTTTTTTAGATATAAATAAGTTTTCTAATGCTCTAAATGCTCATATTTTTGTTAGGTCATCCCTTGGGAGCTAATGGAAGAAACCGGGCCAGAACTGGAGAAAAAACGAAGCAAAAAAGTAAAAAAATTAGTAAACTCAACATTCAGCAGAAGCTACTGTATTTCTATCCTTTTAGATATAAGATGATAAAAAAATGGCTCCTCTTTTTCTACAAACTAGTTATAGATGTTATAAGCTTTCCGAAGAGCCCTTATTCGCTTAATTTGGACTTCAAACGATCAAGTTACGACTTTTAGAAGAAGAATGAAGAGAAGAGCGCTCAAAAGCTTACCAGTTTTCATACTTTATTGTTTCAGTCTTTATCATCACCTATAAAGTGTTCTCTCTATCCATATCCATAATCAAGACTTCAAGAGCTTTGCATAGAGCCCATGATCACTCAATTTGGAGTTTGAATAAGCAAGATACAACATCGGAAAGCAAATGAGGAAAAATAGGGCAAGCTATGAATAGTACTCACGCCCCAGCGTGAGTTTTTCACGTTGAGGCATGAATTAGCCTATCCTGCAGTGGTCCGCCTCACTTGTAGTAGTCCTCCTCACCTTGATCATACTAAGGCATGAAATTTGACATTAAGGCACCGTTTTCGAGGCCCAATTTGTTGAATAGCCCATTTTCAGCCTTCTCTTGGCTTGGCCTATAAAAGGAACATTTTAAGGCTTTAAAAAGAACATTCTTCTCATCTTTTCTTGCTTTTTCTTATCTCTATGGTTGTATTTCTTGTCATTATGAGCTAAACCCAACTTTTAAGGTTTTGATGTAGTTTGACATTGAACTATGATGTTGGGTTTTCATTTGTAAATCATTTGATGTTTAAATCTTCATATATTAAATGTTTTATTCAAGTATTTATGCTCGTTGATGATTAATCTCCATTAACGTGATTTGTGACCCATTATGAGACTAAGAAGTGATTAGTGGGTTAGACCATGAATATAATGTCATGTTTCATCATAGAATATAGATATTTTTGAGTTACATGTGGCTTTGTGGATTTTAAATGCTTAATGCATCCTTGGTTATGATGGTTTGAGGTAGAAATACAATATAACATTTTCCAATTGTAGATTGTTATTTCTTGAGAAATAATAACATGTGCTTTGGTAAAATCCACCATTAATATATTATTTAGGCATCATTGGGACCATTTTGAACCTCACTATAGGAATTTGTTAGATGAATTAAACCCTAGGTTTTTCATCTTTTCATTCTTAGTTTACCTACTTTGCATGTTAAGAGACTTTGCTTTAGGATCTTAATTGGTTTAGTAGTTTCTTTCATTTTCACTCTCACTCTTGTGTTAATCCAAAGAAAGAGATCATTCTAATTTCATATTTAGTAACTAATCTGGATGATACTCTTACTAACTTTCTATATTACTTGAGGCAACACGTGCACTTGCGCACATAGACACATTTTATGCCCACTAAGCTTTAGCTGCTGTTTGACTTTGCTTTTACTACACTAATACTTAAGTATTTTCTTTACTTTGGATATAATTATTATTTGCTAATTTTCCCTTTTCTATTTTACTTGGATTTTTTTTTTTTTTTTTTTGTGTAGGTGCTTGATGATTCCCTATGGATCCTTTCATCGAGTTATCAACTAGATTAGCTCTCCTAACTCAATAATCATGTAGCCAATGAGACACCTCAACATGGTCAGCATCATTCGCAAGCCACGGGTAGGTGAGCGGAATCAACAAAATTTGTTTGTTCTCCACGTTTAGTCGCTTACTCATGAAAGATATAGCAGCCTTAGGTCACCACGGGGATGGTTTTCATCCCTGTCAATGATTTGCATTAGTGTTTGAAAATCGTGAGGCTTTAGCTTGATTGATTTGGTTGGGTCAGGAGGTCGCATGTTCAACAACACTGGTAATATTAAAGGAAGTGCAATGGTAAATCCTCAAGGTCAGTCACAGCTTGATAATACAATACAAGGTAAAGTGACTCCTGTTATCTCAGATAGTGGCAAATGACCTATACCAAAGCCAAACCGGATCTTTGGTTAACTATAAAACCTAACCCTAGAACCACTCCTATTCGAAAGTCAAACGAAGTACTGAGCATTCAAAGTCCCATCTGGCTTTTAAACCTAGCATTCAACCTCATTTCAATGGCTCAGAATGGTATCTAAAGGATATCAAGATATCTAGCATTAAGTATGCACTCGAACCCTAAAGTATGGCAAGTATTGACCAAAGGAACAACATTAAATGGCATTAAACCCAGTTTGGAAGGTAAGGAACCATAAATGCAGTACTGTGATCATTTAAACAAGAGGACAACCTCGCAGAGTCCCAAAACCAAGCTAAAGAACCCTCCCCTCTTTTGTTGATGGAGGCTTAAATTCATCCTCGAGTCACATCTCTGGGCGGTGTCATACCGAAAATGAAAGAGAAGAGAGAGAGGAGAGCAAACAGAAACCTAAAATGAAAAAGTCATGAATTTTACATATCAAAAGTCGCCAAAAAATTTCTTCTAGGGTTAAGGCATCAGATTTTATTGTATGAGAGTCCACCCAAAGTGTGGAAAATACAAGAAAGCCTAAAATATTGGCTCATACAAGGGACAAGGTGGTAATACGCCAAAACGGGTCGTTTGGGATCAATTAATAAACTCACAGGCAGCAATTTCGCTACGTTATGATAATTTCATTGAGGAATTTTCAGTTTAAATTAATGTAAATCAGATAGCTAAATCTGGAGAAATTTCATATTCACAAGAATTCTCTGTTAGTTAAAGTAAATTTAGCCTACTAAAATATGAGAGATAGTTTAAAAATGTAAGAATTTATTAAAGACAAAGTGAATTGTTAGATAGCCAAATTCCACAAACAGCCAAATTTCCTAAATTTCACAGATTACGAAATTTGCCATGATCATGGTATTTTATGCTAACCTGAATGTAAATTTCAGCCATAGTTTTCAAAATTCTTGCCTTCCCATCCACTCATCATATCCCAATGCTACATCCTCTTTGCACTTCTTCTTCATCACTTGCCTTCAATCACACTCTACATTCTTGATATTTTTGATGGCTACAAAATACCTATGATTCCTTTATCTCGCAGATATCTTTTACGACTTTGAACTAATTAATTCTAGGTACCAAACCTCCGCAAAATAACCAAAAACAAGCTCAAACCATACTATGGAAATTAAATGGACCTGCACACATCAACAAGGACGATACATTGAAGTACAAAAAAGCACCTTCAAACCCATCTGAATAGGGGTTAAAATCGACTCTTTGCACTAATCACACCCCCAACCGATACGTTGCTTAGTCCCTTGTAGTACAAATAATCGTGACATGTATGCTGCATTTTACAAAAAGTGTATATGGTCAGGTATGTGGTACATATTAGGCAATGCCTTAAATGAATGAAATTTATGACCTAGCTTGAAAACCCACATGAGAACAACCATATAAGAACAAGTTTAGGCCAACATCGGATCCTAGAAATCAACTCCGTTTCCACCAAAATCTAATGATTCCAGCCAGAACTACTATTTCAATAAATTGCAAAATTATTCCCTCCCCCCAACCTAGCTAATTCCATGGCCTTAAACTGTTGAACAACCTAAATAGAATACATGCACACTATTTCTTATTTACCTAAATTGTAGGTGCAAATGCGCAAAACTCGATTTCACTAAAGTCCGTGTAATCTGGGTTCACCGATGACTCCCAACCACTATATTAGCATCAAGCTGGGTACGACTACTGAGATCACAAACCTTTATGTAGCTTCACCTCGACTTCAATGACTTATAATCAAGCACCTACAACACGCCAAACTCCACCTATCCACCCATGTATGACACGCGCCCATGACTTAACCACTAAGGTTTAGGGGTACTGGCTTTTAAAGTGGCTTCATATACTCCTCGGACCTGTGTTCTCGCCTTCAAGGCAAAGCAAATGACTTTTATTTTCTTTCTTCTTTCTTTTCTTTTGATTTTTCTTTTCCTTTCAAAGATCATATCATTCAAATACGTGGGTAACACAAAACCTATTATGGGTCATCAACATGCCTAAGGCCGGCTTTGCAAAGTGAAAGGAGGTACATAATTTCACAAATTTATTGAACAATCTATGTGCAAAGTGTGTGAATTAGCT
This sequence comes from Tetrastigma voinierianum, assembly GCA_016808115.1. Classification (NCBI taxonomy): domain Eukaryota; kingdom Viridiplantae; phylum Streptophyta; class Magnoliopsida; order Vitales; family Vitaceae; genus Tetrastigma; species Tetrastigma voinierianum. The sequence continues at coordinate 433,980 of JAEQBH010004598.1, read as the reverse complement.
AAAGGGGAATGTTCAAGGTTGAATATGTCAAACTTCAATTAACTAAAAACTCGAATCAAACATGGAATTATTTTACATTTTTACAAATACCAGGTTTTACCAATTAAAGGCAACTCAATTGTTCAATTAAAAGTTATTCAAATTTGTTCAATTGAAGTAATCTAATTGTTCAATTGAAGACAAAAGTAGATACACAAAAAGTGGAGTACAAAAGTGATTTGCAAATTAAAGAAAACAAAATCTGACAATGGTGACATGACAAAACAATGCAACTAACAAAATACGAAATTCTACCTCTAATCGATTGAAAAGTGGAAATACGAAAAATCAATGGATGGAACTGTACTGGGCAGCAAACACCCTTAAACACGTAGAGATCGTGGGGCTCAGTGAGGTCTAGAAGGAGAATTTCTCCCCGATGGTTCGTCGAACAACATGTGGTTTCACCCTCTGTCCATTGACTTTGAACACCCTGTTATCATTTGGATTGAGTAGGTCCACTGAACCATTGGGGTATGCATGCTGAACAATGAATGGACCCGGTCCATCTTGACTTGGTTTCGTCCTAAATAGATGGAGTTTGGAGTCATACAAGAGGACTTGGTCTCCCTCGTTGAAATTTTCCCGCTATCATTCGATCATGCCATTTTTTTATTTTTCCTCGTAATCTTTGAATTCAAGTAGGCATCATTTCGTATTTCTTCCAACTCATTAAGATCAAGAACCCCTTAACTCCCTACTTTATTTAGGTCCATACTCCACCTTCGACGACCACCATGCCTTGTGTACTGATCTCCACCTAAGGTGACATGTCTACCATAGACTAACCGATAAGGGGACATTCCCTGCACTGTCTTGAAAGCTTTCCGTAGGCCCACAATAATCAAGCGTGCCTTGATGGACCAATCTTTCTCAGTTACGCTACTACCTCATTAGAATGGTCTTAATTTCGCTGGCAAGTTCTACTGACCACTTGTTCGAGTGATTTGGTATAAGGGCTACTGAGTTTTCAAAGACTGATATTTAGCCATGAGGTTTTTAAAATGGTTTGTTACGTAAATGTGAACCTCCATCGCTAATAATGGCTTTCTTAATTTAACCCGAAAAATGTTTATTTGGGTGAATTTAAGTACCACCGTGGTCATTGGTTTTGCAGGATTGCTTCAACACACTTCGACACATAGTCCACCCCACTAAATGTATGGTGGCACCATACAACGGGGAAAGGTCCCATGAAACTAGCACCCCACACATCAACAGTCTGTACTCACTGTGTCTGTCTAAGGCATCATGTGGACGGCGGCACAACTTCCAGTCTGGCACTGATCACATATACGGAATATTTGGTGCAGCTTCCTTTGAACAAGGCTTAAACCAATACGCAGACTCTATCGCCATTCTGGAACAGCACCACCACAAAGATTCCTGTAAGGCCCAAGATTCCGCTGTCTTCCCTGGCACACTTCCCGAGCTACATTGATTCCTATACAAAGATTTTTACCAAGAAGTGGCTTCCCACATAGAACCCGACCTTCAAGCAAATATTTCATTCAGTTTCTTCACTCGTGATTTCCTCTGAAGCAGAATTGGCAATGAGTATACCAGGTAGCTTTTCCACTATATTGTAGAGATCTTCAGAAATTTACTTCATTGATGGTGTACAAGATGTCATGGTTATAGCACCTTGAGATATGATTCTGCCACTTCATTTCTACTCCTTTTTTGGTTCTTAATTTGCAAGTTAAACTCTCGAAGTAAAAGAACCCAACTGGATGAGCCTTGCTTTATTTTGCTTGGTCGTGAGATATCGTGCTGAATGAAGTCCCAGAAATGATTCATACTGCACTCGACCAAGTATGCTCGAAATTTGTCTAAAGCATAGACTACTTCCAAATACCCCTCTCAGAGTAGTATAATTCCTTTGTGCTTCATTCAAGGTTTTGCTTGGCAATAGACACATGTGGTCTCTATCTTCTCTTGGCCGAGCATCGTCCGATAGCAAGATCACTGTGATCACACACATCACTCAGTGCTGCAATCGCCAGGTGCTCTTACTATCGGGGCAGAGGTCAAATGGGACTTCAGCTTCAAAGCTCTCCCCGGCATTCTTCTCCCAAATAAATTTGCATCCTTCTAGGAGGTTGCGGGGTTTAGCAATCTTCGGTGAAGTCTTTAATGAATCTTTCTATAGAAGCCCGTATGGTCAAGGAATTGTTTAACTGTTTTTACATTTTACTGGAGATGGCAAATGGGAAATAAGTTCACTCCTTTACTTTGTCACTTCTATTCCCCCGTGGAGATAATGTGCCCCAAGACAATTCCTTAGTTGACCATGAAATGGCACTCTCCCAACTGACTAGGTTCTTCATGCACCTCCGCAGGATTACCTGTGTTAGTCATCAAACATTCTCAAAATCAAGCTCCATGCAGTGACGTCATCATATGACTTCTATTATGCGCCCACCACATCAGCCTGAACATACTAAGCATACACCTCTGAAAGGTGGCTGGGGCGTTGCAAAGACCAAAAGGCATCCTCCTACAAGCATATGTGCCAAAGGGACAAGTGAAAGTGGTCTTTCCGATCCTCCGGGTGCACTTATCCGAAATACTCGAATACCCATCCAAAAGTAAGAATGGTGTCCGTAAACTCTCAAGGAGCCGGACGATGAATCATAAATGGAAGTGATCTTTTCAGGTTACTTCATTGAGCCTCCTATAATCTATACACACTCCAACCGGTAGTGTCATCGATAAATTTTCACCCTTCTCATTTTTTACAACTTGTCACCCCGATTTCTCAAGACCACCAGCCTGGCTCACCCAAGTGCTATCACGAAATGGGGTAACACACGGCCTAAGCAATTTCGGGATCTCCAATGCGAATCGACTCGCGAAGTGGGGATTCAACTTCGTTGTGGCTGCCTCATGCCCTAGACTCTTCTTCCGTATAAATGATGAAAGTGCATCGCTGGGTTTATGCCTTTTAGATCATAAATTTTCCACCCTAATGCTTGCTTGTTCTGTTTTAGGAGGCGCAGCAGGTCATGTTCTTGTGAAGTGGTCAACAGTGATGAAATCACAACCGAGCACTGCTCATTTTCTTCCAGGAATGCATACTTTAACTCAACTGGAAGGGGTTTGAGCTCTAGCTGTTGAGGTTCCTTTGGTTCGTCACCAGTCAATAGAGGTAGAATTTCTATTTTTCTCTTCCAAAGACTTCTGCAGACTAAACTCATGCCTCGGGAGGTTCTGTTGCTCCCTGCTGCGTTCGATAACTCCGGTTAGTACATCCTACACCTGCTGCTCATTAGCCTGTTCCTCAAGAATGGCATCTATTATACAGACTTCTTCACAGTCATCTTCCTCTGAATGCATATGCCTTTTACTCAAATGAAAGATATTGAGCTCCAATGTCATGTTCCCAAACGTGAGTTGCATAACCCCATTCCGACAGCTTTATTTACATTCGTTAGCCAAGAATGCCTCCCAATATGATGGCACATGATCAAGCCCCACCGCAACCGCTTCTCAGGCCGGGCACGACAAAGTCCACCGGGTAGTAAAATTTGTCCACTCAGATTAAAACATTCTCAACGGTTCCCTTCGCATTTTAATAATCTGTCACAGGTGATGTAAAGGTGGATGGCGGGTTTCTGGGCCCCAAACCTAATTGCTTGCTCATGGAATACTCAAGAATTGTGTTCGCCACTCTTAGCCCCCAAGTCTAATAGTGCTTTCTCCACACTAATGCCTAAATATTAACTCGAGATTGTAGGACATCCCGTCTTTATTTCTGATCGAGTCTTGCACTCACGATAGCACTCACTTGCTCGCCAAAAAGGCCTTTTTGTTTACATTGAGACCTCTTTTTACCGTGCATAAGTCCTTGAAAAATTTTGCATAGGTGGGGACTTGTTTGATCATGTCCAGGAGATGAATGTTAACTTTAACTAGTAAAACCTAACATTCTGTTTGGTTAGGAACTTTTCTTTTTCGAGAGCTTCATTAGGAATGGAGGGAATTGCTGGTCTTCCTCTTCTCTACTTGTGAACATTCTTCTTGTAGCGGATCCAGCTACCGTGGGAAATTTGATTTGGCTAGAGTGGGGCTATTGGTCTCATTCTTCCGCTTCTTAAAGTCACCCACTGCCTTTACTTCATCAATTCTTGCATTTGGATCCATTGGTTGACCCTGGCTAGCACTCCTTTCTGTATTCTTTGTGTTGAGGGGGAATCTTCCCTTTCTCTGATCACTGCTTGCTGGTTTAGACTGACAGAGAATCTCGAGTGCATATTGTCCAGTTTCCTGTTGAGTGAGCTCTCAACTGCTTCAATTTTTTGGTTAGTCTGGACATTCAGTACCTTTTGTTCTTCTACAAATGTGCCTACCACTTTACTCAAATTCAGGATCGCCTGCTCAACCGGAGAAGATATTGGGTGGAAGCACATTTGTGTTGAAGTGGAGCAGCTCTTCTTGTGCTCTGGAGGGACATATGCGGGGGTTTTAGCTTCCATGACGAGGAGTTTGGATATTTCAATTAGGGTTATAGAGTATTGCCATATGGAGCATCTATGGGTGGTTTATTTTGATTAAGGACATGAGCATGTAACAGCGGTGCTCCCGGGATGACTATTTGTCTGATAATCAAAACAAGCTGGATGAGATGCAGGTAACTCATTTACTGCTTGCATTTCGTGTTGGCTTCTCATTTCCAGCTCCTCCAACCTTCGAGTCAAAGTGGTCAATTTTGCTTTCATCTCTATGTCTTCGGAGAGTGCATAAATGCCCCCTCAGGTGGTTCGAAGGCTTTTGATCTTCGGCTTCCATGGATTCGGTTCATCCCATGCCTTTGGGGTTTCGGCCATAGTTCAAAAAAGTCATGGCCTCATCGGGTTTTGCTTAAAAGTTACCTCCACACATGGTCTCCAATAGTTGCTTGTTTGGAGACATACCATCTATAAAATGGTTCACAGCATCATATATCGAGCCATGATGTGGACAGCGCAGTGGTCTCAATGAATCTTTCCAAACAACGATAAAACTTTTCATTGTCATAGGCGAGGTAGGTGTAGATCTTGCCTCTTCAAACTGGCCAGATCTTCGTAGTGATGAAGAATTCTTCAAAGAACCGGCTTGAAGATCGGCCCAATTTCCTGTCGTTCTCGGCCTCAGTGAATTAAGCAAATCTTGGCTTTGTCCTTGAGTGTCATGAGAGCGCCTTTAACCAGCAAATCCATGTCTATCATGCCTTCCTTAAAGTTATGCAAACTTCCTCAAAATCCCTTATATGAGTGTATGGATTTTCATTTTCCATACCACCATGAAATGTAGGGAGTAGGGCACCAAATAGGGTCTCCACTGCCACATCTTCGCGGGAGAGTATGATCTGAGGAGGGGCACTAACTCTAGGAGGTGTATATGATCCCTCATCAGCACAATATCTTTATTGGATTCATAGGGGTGCTTGTTGGCTTTCTTGTTCCTGGTGAGGGATCCATTTGGTCTTGTGCTGCCCGATTTCTAACCTTGTTCAATTGAATTACTCACTCTATGCAATCTACGATATCCCTCGTCTGATCTTTGCATAAACACACAGTCACACAAATGAGACACATGAAGTGCAACAGCTTGCAAAGGGTTAATATTAGTCGATTAAGCGGCTGTAAGAAAAAAAAACAAAAATAGTGCGATGCTTGTCAAATGTGATAACTTGCGATTCAAGCAAGCGAAATTCAAAAGGTCTAAGGTCACCTACGCCTTAATGGGGATTACAAGTACACTTCAACTCATCAACGTGGTTTGGCACCATCCCCGGCCCAGACGCCATTTTGATTCGTGCCCGCGGTAGAGGTGGCGGAATCAACAAAATTTGTTTCCTTAGTTCCTCACTAGTAGATCAAGCTCTTTATGACATAAGCGATCTAGGAGTCGAACACGGGGATGGGTTTTCATCCCACGAATAGTTTGCATTAGTGTTTGAAAGTGAGTGAGGCTTTAGTTTGGATTTTGGATTTAGGTTAAAGCAAGGGAGGTTGTATATTCAGTGGCCCGAAATGGTTAAAGTGAAGTGTAAAATGGTAACCTTGAAGGCTTGAGTCACTAACCCGAGTAACATGAGGCTATTCCTCGGGTTTCCTCGCATTAGGGCAAATGACCTATGGTAAAGCCCAGCCTGGATCTTTGGTTAACTATAAAACCTAACCTAGAACCACTCTATTTGAGTCAAACTGAAATCTTGAGCATTCAAGGTCCCATTCGAGTTTAAAACCTAGCATTCCAACCTCATTTCAATGGCTAAATGCGTAATCTAAAGGATGTCGGTACATCCTAGCATTAAAGTATGCATGAACCACAAGCATGGCAGTATTGACGAAAGGAACAACATTAAATGGCATTAAACCCTAGTTTGGAAGGTAAGGAACCATAAATGCGGTACTGTATGTTTAAAACAAGAGGACAACTGGTAGCCCCAAAAACCAAGCTAGCAGCCCCTCCTCTTCAGGCTATGAGGAGGCTTGTGACATCCCCTTGAGTTGTCATCTTCAAGGGGTGTTTGGCAGCCGAGAAAATGAAAGAAAGAAGAGAGAGAGGAGAGCAAATGAAAACCTAAAATGAAAGCTGCGGGAATTTTATATATTGAAAAGCTGCTGCCAAAAAAATTTCTTCGGGTTACAAAATGATGGGGGTTTATATAGTCCACCCAAAGTGTGAAAATACAAGAAAGCCTAAAATATTGGCTCATACAAGGGACAAGGTGGTAATACACCAGCAGGGTGCGTTTGGGATCCAATTACACAAACTTCACGGGGCGACAATTTCGCTATGCGGGGAGAATTTCGCTAGCCTAGCGAGAATTTCGCTAGCCTAGCGAGTTTCGCCCAACTAAGCGAGTTCGCTAGCCTGACGGAGATTCTACGGAGATAGCGAGGTGAAATTTCGCTATCTGATGAGCCCCAGCTAGCCTAGCCAAGAGCTAGCTAGCCTGGCGAAAAAATATGAGAGATAGCGAAAATGGTGAATTTCGCTAGGCACAGTGAATTTCGCTAGATAGCAAAATGTCGCTAGCCTAGCGAAATTTTTGCTATGATTGCGAAATTTTTGCAATCCTAGCGAAATTTTCGCAGCCATAGCGAAAATTCCTGCCCTCCTGATCCAGCTACTGCATCCCACTGCATCCTCTTTGCACTTCTTCTTCATCAGTTTGCCTTCAATTCTACTTTGAATTTTGATATTTTGATGGCTAAAAATATTCATGATTCCTCGGCGGTCGGTACATATCTTTACGTCAAACTTGAACTAAATGACGAGGTACTCAAAGAACCACTGCAAAACCTTAAAAACAAGCTCGAAAGCGATATTAGTGGAACTAAATGGACCTGCACACATCAATTGGCTTAATTGATATGATTAGTGCGCAAAAAGCACCCAAAACCTATCCTGAATAGGGCTCAAAATTGCACTTTTTGGGCACTAATCAAGCATCAACAACAACTACAAAGGAGACAACAAAATATGGTTGGCATCAAAGGGTGGCAAGTCAAGTTTGGAACACATATGTTCCTATGGAGAAAGTTCAATATGTGGGTAACCCATACTTGAACACATACAATTCGGGGTGTCAACATCAGTCAAGCCTCTCATGGAACACAAATTCAAATGCTCCCTAACCTCCATAAGAGAAGAGATCGAACCTTCAAGATTTAATTGTAGAATTGGCTAAAGCTCAAGCTAAATTTGCCCAATTCATGAATGAGATGAGCCAACCTCCACATGAAGAAATGACAAATCTAGAAGAAACAATGGTTGAATTTGTTAAATCTCAAATTGAAATGCATTAGTCTCAAGCTCAATTTTTGGATGAGATAAGAGTGATTTTCCAAATTCATTAAGAAAAACTCAAGAACTTGGAGGTGGAAATGAGGCAAATGGCCAAGATACTTTTAGAAGAACAAGAGAGTTTGCCTAAACTTGAGAAGCCTAAAAGAGTAGAGGTAGATGTCAAGGAGCTACATGAGTTAGTTGCGAAATATAAGGAGTAAACTTCTTTGAAACCAAAAGAAATGAGAAAATAAATTGACAAAACTATTCTAGAGATGACTCTTTTGGGAGAGGTGCATGACAAGTCGGAAAATGAGAAAATGACTCTCATTTCAGAGGTGGATGAGAATATTTTAGAGTTGATGAAAAATGAGAGGGCATCCATTGTGAAGAAAGATTATAATTCCCTAAGAAAGCATGTTGAAGACTATGTGCTCAAGTTGCTACATGAGCACTACTACTCCTTCTTAGGTAAGGATGGAGGAAAGAATCACCATCTGATCTGTAGTTTGAGGAGTCAAGCTAGACTCTAAAAACAGCAGCTTCTTGGGAGGCAACCTAAGCTCAATAAGTTTTCTTTCCTTTTTCCATTTATTTTTCAGTTTTTAGTCATTTTTAGTTTAGTTTTCTTTTGATTTAAATAGTTTGATATTGTTTGGTGTTGTTTTATTCTTCATTTTTAGGATTTTAGGGTCCTTAAGTTGATTCTAGAGCTAAAAGATTTGAAAGAGGGAAGTTTAGCAAAGATTATAGGCTAAAAATCCAAAAATGGAAGTTCAGCATTGTTGAGTGGCGTCGGAGCTTGAAACTTCACGCTAAGACATGAGATGAAAGCCACCACACTGTTTAGCATAAGCCTTTGTCACATCGCGGTACCAAACTTGGAACTGAGGCATGAAGAAGACCAACCCCTTCTTATTTTGATTCAGCCTATTTCACACTGAGGCATGACTTTGGGCATCACTTATGTTGTCTTCCAAGCTCATTTCTTTCGCAACATCTCAAGCCCAACTCTACCAAACATCTCAAGAAACAAAACTCTCCTCCCCGCATCGCCTCTCCATCTCCATTCCTCTCCACATACCCATCTCCTACCCTCAACCATCTCCATTTCACACCCAAACCCTAGACTCACCTCCATATTCAAAATTCTGAAATTAGAAGGGAGAATTCTCACTTGTCTTCAAGAATTGAATCTTCATGAACAAGGGTTGAAGTGCAAGTACGATTCCTCTTTCTCTACACATTTAGATGGTTTTGGTGGTTTGGAAGTTAGAGATTTCAAAAGAACTAGGTGATTAGTGTTTGATATGATTTTGATTTTGGTGAGCTTAGAGCTCTTTGGTTGTAATTTGGGATCCTTTCAAGACTCTTGGTGGCTTAAAAAGCAAGCAAATTTTACTGGGCCACCAAGTGTTTGTGAAAATGCCTAAGTGAACTATTAACCTCTAATTTTCTTCAAAGTGAGTTCTCAAGCCATTCTTTGTGAAAGATCATCCTTTTTTATCAAGTGGGAAGTGTTTTGAGCCAAAGGGACATGAGGATTCTCATTTATCAAGGGGTTGATTAGGTTAGATTTGAAGAGAAGTGCACTGATATCTGTTGGAAGCTTCTATGAGTGGAATTGATCTTCAGTGTTGATTGAGGATGTTGAATTGAGTTGAAATGCATAGGCGTCTTATTGTGATCAACAAGCAAGGGTAGTGAATGACAAGGGGAAGGACGTGGCAAGTTGTGCTTAATTAGGAAGATATGGAATTTGGGTGGTCGAGGATGGATTTGTTAATGGCATTGATGCTTATGTTGAATTTGATTTTGGAAAGCTTATGAATTGTGCATTAAAGAAGATTGAACTTTATGGGTGCACAATGGATAATTCCTCCAAGTTCGAGAAGTTTGATGCCATTGCCTTACAAGCAAAAATGTTCATCCTTGCATGACTTCATTCTCAAAGACCTACATTCAAGGAGCGTGATGGAAAAGCTTAATCACCCCCAGGGGAGTTCTCTTTCCCTCTTCTTGCTTTTGTTTCACATTAAGGGTAATGTTTAATTCAAGTTATGAGGGTGAATTAAAAAATGTTTCAAAAATTTGACTTTTGTATCTCCTTACCTATTTTAGTTATTTCTTTAATTGTTTAGGTTATTTGCATGTGCTTTTTCTTTATTTCTTTTGTTTGTTTTGTGTCTCATGTGAGTTAGATTGGTGCCTAGTAATTTTCTTAGCAATGCTTTGATATTGTGCTCCAAATTGTTTTTCTTAGTTAGATTTGGGATACCATTGCATTTATTTGATCTAGGACTTTAGTGTATCTTTTGGTTGTAGGAGACTTGGCTTGGATAACCCCCTTGTTTTTCAAGAAACCATTTCTTAATGAAACTCGTACACACACACACACACACACACACACACACACACACACACACACACACAAAGCTTACCTTGAGGGACCTAAACTTCTATAGTGATGGGACACATCCATAAAGAGGACAATGTGCCACACCTATGAAAAAACAAAAGAAAAAAAAAGAAAAAGAAAAAGAAAAGCAAAAATGTGAAAAAGAAAGAGAGAAATAAGTGAGTTGATCCAATCAGAATCCCGGGCACAATTTGAGGGGCCTTTCAAAGTCTAATTCCCCAAGCCAATTAGTTGGGTGTCATTAACTTCACTGCTCATTGCATGGGATAGAAGATGGGTCAATTTCATAAGTAGGTGCTTGGGTTTCTTGTTGAGTGTTCGGGTGAAGTTCAAGGGGAACTTAATGCCTAGTGCCCTTAACCAACTGGTGGGAAGTCGCCAATGGATCCCCACTATAGTGACACTTTTCTAGAACTCCTTAGCATTGCCTCCTATTACCTAGTTTTAATTGTTGAATAAAAGGTGTGTTCTCAACCTATTTTTGTTAATCTCTTTCAAATGAGTGAGTAGAGTTTTTTTAAAGAGTGCTTTGGAAAATTTTTCTACAATTGAGATCTAAAATATCATTTTCACTAAGTTCCTTTAGGAAAGGTTTGTTGAGAGCTTGGGGGCAAAACTTGCCTCGATCACCATACCTTTAGTTGCCTTGTCTTTTAGAGATTTTAAATGTGGTGGGATCCCATTTTGGCTAACATGTTTTCATAGAACTTTTACATTGTGTTTGCTTAACTTGTTGCTAGCACCTTTCTCTACTCATATCTATCTTAGTGTCTTGTTTTTATGTGTGTGTCTCCTTTTCTTAAGAACAAGAGTTAAGTTTAAGGGTGTGATGAGTATATTTTATACTCATTTTATTCACATGTGTTGTGTGTTATTTTATATTTTTTAGATATAAATAAGTTTTATAATTCTCTAAATACTCATACTTGTGTTAGGTCATCCCTTGGGAGCTAGTGGAAGAAACCAGGGTAGAATTGGACAGAAAATGAAGCAAAAAAGTAAAAATATTAACGAACTCAATATGCAGTAGCAGATTCTGTATTTGTATCTTTTAAGCTCTAAGATGATCACAAATGACTCCTATTTTGCTAAGAACAAGTTATAGGTTTATAAGCTTTCCGAAGAGCCCTTATTCGCTTAATTTGGACTTCAAATGATAAAGTTATGGCTTTTAGATGAAGGAAGAAGAGAAGAGCACTGAAAAGCTTATTAGTTTGCATACTTTGTTGTTTCAGTCTTTACCATCACCTCTAAAGTGTTCTCTATGGACAGATCCATAATATAGACTCTAAGAGCTTTCTATAGAGCCTAAGATCATTCAATTTGGAGTCTAGATGACCAAGATACGACATCGGAAAGAAAATGAGGAAAAACAAGGCATGCTGTGAATAGTGGTCATGTTGTGTCGTGAGTTTTTCATGTTGAAACGTGAATTAGCCTATTCTACAGCAATCCACCTCACCCTATTCACTATGGGGCCTGAAACTTGACGTTGAGATGCCATTTTGGGAATTTAAATTACTGGGTAGCATTTTGATCTTATCTTGGCATGACCTATAAAGGTGCTTTAGGGCTTTAGAATCAAGCCCTTTAGGTAAGAACATTTGTATGAAACTTGGTAGAGTGAAACGATAGATTATCGTTACGATCTGGGTTTGCCGGCACAGAATTTCTCTAGATCTCGGATGACGACATAGACCACACCGTTGAGTTCATCTCATGAAATCTAGTTGCACATTCAAATTACGTCGAATTCCGGGACAATCGAAATTTCACGTATTTAGAGGAAAAATGAACAAACGACATGGTGACACGTGGCACGAGGACACGTGTCATGTGGCACCAAACAAGTGGATACTTGGCACATGGAAATCCAAGTGTCATATTCTTATCATGCATGAATTAAGTGGGGGGAAAAGTGGCATGAAAAGCACATGGCATGGTGATTGCCATGTGTCAAGATGAATTAATAAAGGTATTCTCCACCTAAACCAAAATGAGTTCAGTGGGGGAGAATGAGAAAGGGAACAGAAAAGATAGAAAGAAGAGAAAGAAAAGAGGAAGAAAGGGGAAAGAAAAAGAAAGGAAAAGGGGAGGAAAGGAGGTCCAACTTCTATTTGTCTCTAGTGTTCGAATAACGAGAGGTTCGTAGTTAAGTGTTGAGCTAGTGCAAGCTCCAAGAGGTAGGGTTATCTCACCACTCTGAGTTTATTCTTTATCTAAGGGTCATTTAATGGCCATGAGGTATAGCCCAATGGTGGGAACTGGTTCGAGCATGATTTTGATCAAGCTGTTTGATGAATTTAGAGACCGAGTTTGGGTCCTTTGCATTTCCCAAAGCTGCGGAGTTCTAGAAAGGTTGTGTTTGAAATTATGGGATTTGAGTGTGATGATTTTTGTGGCGTGTCATTGCTGGATATGGATTGACATGCTGAATTGTATATGTTGTTTAAGATTACGAACATGATCCAGTTTGTGTGGCGTTGCTTGATTGAATGACATACGAGGTTGTGAAAATCATGTTGATATATGCTTACTTGATGTATTAACATGGGTTATATGATGGATGTGAATTATATGTAGTAGATATAATTATCCATGATTTGTAAATGTTGCATGTAGCTCTCATTATGCATGTAACATGAAATAACATGTAGTGGCATTTCTACATTGCATTTGCATAGGGACATCGCGCGAAACAAGTGTGAGTGCATGGCATGAATTAACACTGTGTTTGGTGTTTGATGGTGGGTTCTGTCTAAGGGACAACGTTCTAGAGTCGCGGTTTAATTATGTGTCGGGTAGTAACAAGAAGGATAGACACCCCCTCATGTGGAAGGCCTGCATCCTTGGTTAGACATATGTATCCAGTGGTGAAAGCTCGATGATGAGTCTTAAACTCATCTAGTTTTAATCCACTTTTCTGGCATGTTTTTATCAATTTTAGATCTATTTGTATGCCCAATTATGGAATATTCACCAACTTTTTTGTTTTACAGGTGTTAATTGAAAAATAGAAAACGCGAGAAAAGCAAAAGGTGGAAATACAATGATTAATGTCCGACATGAATTTTTGTATGTCATGACACAAAAATTCAAAGCGAGCCCAGGAACTATGTCGCGGCCCGACAACTAAATGTCAATGAGACTTAGACAGAACTCAAATGCTGAAGGAGAAATTGTGTCACAACAAAGAATATTTTTGTCTCAACATTGTTGAAGAAAATTATGGAGGAAACTGTCGCGACAATCCTTTACGTTGTCGAGACAAAGATTAAAACAGAGAGAAAAGAAGTTGTGTCGCGACAATATAATTTCTATCGCAACATAAAAAATTGAAGGCTAACAGATGCACTCTATCACATTAAAGGCAATTTTTTACAGCGAAATTGCTTGATTAACCTGATCAGTAAAGATAGTGTTTTATGTTACGAAAAAGTTCTCAACCATCAGCCAACTCAAGGAAGAGCATTATAGCAACAAAAGAAAATCTTGTGACATATAATCAGAATTCACAACTAAGAGCAACACAATATCTGTCACAACAAATATTATTTCTATCAATAAGCAGAAATATAGCGGAGGTGAATTCCACATCCTGATGAAGAGTGAAGAAACCTGATAAGAATGGAAAAGAAATTCTTGTTGCGACATAATCAGGAGTTGAAGGCAAAACCGATTAATCGTGACAAAGAGAAGTTTCACATCGCGATAATAAAATAGAAATGATAAATTCTCCATATGAGAGAAAAGTAGGTCGACATAAATTGAAGAAGACTTAAGATAGCGAGGCGGTTGTGTTGTATATAATTTTATGTCGCTGACAAACTGACTCGACCAAAGTGACAAGAATCGGAGAAAGAAAAGAGTGCAGTCACGACCAAAGAGTTTCTTGTCATGGAAGAAATTGCTAAGGACTTAAAGAAATCTTGTCGCGACAGACAAAACTTTGTCGTGATAGAGTTGCCAGGTTGAAAAGCATTTGTTTTTCACGACAAGGAAAATTATGTCGTGACAAACTCCAGAAGAACAAGGACATGAGAAGCTAGGTGCAAACAGATTTGGTGTCACAACACAAGGCATTCCTATCGCGACAAGAACAAGATTGCTGAATACAATTTATATCGCGACATTATCTAAGTATGTCTCGACACAATCCAAGAGCAAGCCCATAGAACAGGTCGCGACATAATCTGAGAAAGCTACGATCGAATGGTAATAAGGGGCGGCTGGTCGCCATGAGACCTTTCTATGTCACGATGAAAAGTGATTGAACATATTAAAGGGTGCAATTAATGAAGTGAGGCCTAACATTGGAAAGCCTATAAATACACGCTTTTAAGGCAATGTGCCCAGTTTTCGGTAACTCCAGGATTTTTGGGTGGTTGATAACTCTTGTACATTTTTATTTTCTTTTCTTTTTCATTTTAATAGATTTAGCTTAGTATAGTTTTATTTTGTTAGTTTTCCTTTAATTTTCTAGATTTGAGTATTGTACTAAAGTGCATATTCGAGTTGGTATTTCTTTATAAATTCTTCTTTTCATTTACTGTTTGATTTAAATGGATGTTGGAAAATTTGTGGAGTTCATTTATTTCAGTGAATTTTCCTGATCAATTAGTCAACGATAAGTAAACATGAGTTGAAAGTTGAGCTCACTGAAATAGGTCATTGATGATAGTCATTTGTTGCATAAGGCACAGGAAGAAAGATTTAATTAGAATTCTTGAATTTATGATTAGTATTGTTTATAAATTTACTTGTTCTACGATACTAGTACATTATTTTGATACACAGGTACTATACATCACTCACGATTTCTAAGAGGCCCTCTGGTGACATAGAGTGGAGAATCCTGAGTGTAGGCAGTTCCTTGTGGGTATTAGTAGACTAATACTATGGAACTGAACTTTGAAGGATTACTCGAGATAGATCACCAACACTTATAATTGGAGGATGGTTGAATGAAGTATTTGTTTAATTACTCAAAGTGTCTCTCTTTCTCTTGAGATGCAGTTCTTATCCCATGGTAGCAGGGTCAATCAAGGAATTGAAGTACACAAATGGTTTAGGATGTGGTGTCGATCAAATTGGAAGGCTTGCAAAGTTACGTACATGGGGCGAATTCTTTAATTAAGATTTAACGTGTGAATTCTTTCATCCTAAGTCTATGGGGGGCAAATCTTGTTCTATCTTCTCCTCTTCTTGTTTCAAGATTTGAAATATTTGTTCTAAACGTATAACAAAAGCATAATGATTTGTTTTAATTGATTGTGAAATGTTTGCATATGAAAATTACTTGATGCGAAAATATTTGTTTATACAAATGTACATATTATACTGTATTTTTCTATAAAGTATTTGAATGCCCCTAATAGAGTATTAATCGTTTAGTTCGTATTAAGGATAGATTGGTATACCAATAAGGGTCAAGTCATGATCTGTGACAATTGTATTGATGATGTCACTCCGTCAGCCAGTAGGACAAATATCGAGTGGTGTTCACGGTGATTTTTAATAATCAGTCATTGTGGGTTATCTTGTGTTATATTTGTTTTTTATCACAAACTGCGGCCTAGTGGGACCATGCGATTGACTCGTATTCCTTTATCTTGAAAACATAGGTTAAATTCGTTAAGAACTGGCCCAGATTGATAAATTGGAATTGAAAAGCATGATTGCAATTGAAATGAGAAGAGCATTTTGAAATGCATGAATTGGTTATAAATGATTTATTGCATACGAAAGTGTATATTAGGATGATCAATGAACCATAAATGATTGTATATGAAATAAGTATATGTATTTTATTGACATTGATCATCGAAAAGATTGAAGTTTGGTTTATTAAAACTACATGATTTGACCTGGCCAGGCGAAAGATGGATTATTTAGAACCAAGCATGAAAATGCTTAGTGTATTATTTTACCAATGTGGCAAATTGCAGTGATTGGCGGTGGTGAAACGGACGCAAGATTGAGGAGTGTCTAGTCATAGTGAAGGAACTACAGAGTACGCTCCGACACATGCATTCTTTTGAATATTGATATTTTGTAAAAATAATTTGAACTCTGAATATCTATTTGTAAATCATTTTGAAAAGGCTTGATATGCCTTTATAATAACGGTACTTTTGAATTTGTAAATGTTTATGGGCTTGCCCCAAATTGAAATCGCATCCACAAAGATTTGAGAACAAAATGTATTTGATAAATGGCTTCGGTCGGGCGTCCCCGGGTTTTGGTTCGGATCTGCCAACCGGGTCGGGCCAGGTTCGGGGGACTCTACAGAGGGAGAAATCGAAACTATACTACCTTGCATCTTTGACAAACTCAAGTTTTCCAATTGATGGTTGAGCTATGAATCAAAATAATGCAGAAATTGATTACTATTAATTGATCCATGTTCAGTTTTGCCTCACTCAGTGAATCCTCAACCCTAATTTTATTAAACTTTACTTTAGTACATTTAAGATTTCAGTCTAAGACTACATTTTAGTCCTCTTATCATCATATCTGTGGAGTTCAAATAGTAATGATCTTGAGTAATTAGGGTAGTTAGTCTTTTGATTTATCATCTTTCCTCGTGGGAACGATATCTGGACTTTAAATATCCACTTTTATTACTTGTATTTGTATTGCGTGTCGAGACCACAAACACAAATTTAAATGAGTCATTTTCAAAAGAAAGAACAATTCCATCTATTCATACACATGAGAAATGGTCTTGACAAGTTTCTGGCATTGTTACCATGGATTGAAAAGTTCTTGTGTTGTAGTACCAGAAGATTGGCATACACTAATCACATCATATAGTTGGGTCTTAACAAGTTTTTGGTGCTGTTGCCGAGGATTAGGTAATAGTCCTTTGTTAGCAATGTCATAATTTTTTATATATCATTTGGTCTTAACAAGTTTTTGGTGCCATTGTCGAGGATAGAAATGATAAATTTAAATATCAATATTCTAACCAAAAAAGGATTTACTAATTTGGACATTTTTCTTTTTGATATTAATTTTCAGAAAATCACAAAAACGGTTTTAATAGCAGTAGCTGAATAAGCTACTGACATTTTTCTATGAGCTTAATGGATATAACTATATTCCACATAATTCATTTGATCTTAGTGTGTTTCTATTTCAGGAAGATTTTAAACGCATAGAAAACCAGAAACAAATCTGCTGCCTCTAGACACTGAAATTGAGATAACACTGCAGAATCTGAGGAAGATCACAGTTGCATAATCCAGAAGCATGGCAAATCAAAGAGAAAGATTATAGGTTATTCTAGAAGAAGAAGCAGAGAAAACTTAGAGGCCTAATACTATGGAGGACTTTTGGAGGCCTATTATTCAAGAGGAGTACTCTACAGTAAGACAACCTGCCACAGAAGCCAACAATTTTGAGCTAAAGCCAACATTGATTACTATGGTACAACAACACTAGTTCACTAGTCATCTCTCTAAAGATCCCAATGAGCATATGGGGAGATTCATGAGGATGGAAAACACAGTCAAACTAAATGGGGTGAGACCAGAAGTAATCAAGCTGCAGCTCTTCCCCTTTTCACCAAGAGATGTGGCAGCAACATGGTTTAAGTCATTGCTAGTGGGATCAGTGAACACTTGGGAAGAATTGGTGGAGGCCTATATGAGTAGATTTTTCCTCCAGCTCTAACTGCTGAGAGAAGAGGAGAAATAATTGTCTTCAAGTAGGGGGAAGAGGAGAGTCTCTTCAACGCATGGGAAAGATTTAAGAGACTATTAAAAAGATGTCTTATGCATGGAATATATCTGACCACTTAGATGGATATATTCTATCATGCCATGAATTATGTTTCCAAGGGTATAATTGATGCATCCTGCTGTGGAGCTTTTAAAGAAGAGTCGCGGAAGGAAGTAGAGACAAGCGATTGAGACCTTGCCAAATGCAACTACAAGGCTCCATCTGAAGCTTCAGGGAGCAACAATAGACTTAGGGGGAGTGGCTTGATTGAGCTTAACTGTATGACTGCCATAGAAGCAAAGCTAGATGTAGTGATGAACAAATTGGGAGCTGATAGAAAGGAGAGATGCATCTGCACGTAGAGTGGAGGCGGTAATGAAGGAGCTAGAGCGGTGTTGAGAGACCGGTTAGAAGAAAAGGCCTACCGTGGGGGGAAACCAAGTATATGAGTGAGCAAAGAAGTTATCACTTCAAGCCTAACCCCAACTTGCCTACACACTATACACCAGCACTAAGGAACCATGAAAACCTTTCATATGGTGGAGAAGCACAGCAAGGCCCCAGACCTGGACAAAATTACCATCAAGCTTATGCTCAACCCAGGTTCCAAGAATAGCAGCAGTAGAGAGACAATAGAGTAGAATATCAAGGTCAGAAAGGACTCAATCATTTGAAGATCAGAAAACAAAAGAATTTTGAATATGCATGAGAAAATATTTTCTGAACTTGAAAATTTCAAAGCAAACACAAGTGTGTTTTAGGCAAATACTAATGCTTCATTAAGGAACTTGGAAACTCAAGTAGGGCAGCTAGCCCTTTCCTTGCAAAACCAATCAAGGAATGCATTTTCCCAGTGAAATGAGAGACAAATCAAGATTTTACACTTACTTCCCCATTGAGAGAAACGATGAAATGCAAAAACAATAAGATGTAACAGGAGGAAAGGGGCATTGGAAAGATTGAGGAAGAATTGCTCGGACTAGAGGAGAAAACCAGGGAGATCTGCGAAAGTGTGGTATCAACAATGTCTAGCTAAGACGATGGCAGCGACTTCTTGGGAGGCAATCGAAGCGAAATTATTAGTTTTAATTTAGAATGTTAATTAGATTTTGTGAGTTTGAATTTTCCAGTTTTAGTTCTGTCAGAAGTTTTATTTTTAATGGTTGTTGATTTTTCAAGACAATGAAGTTATATTAAAGATGAGTTTTATTAGGAAGCACACTGTCTCAAACTGAAAAATGCATAAATTAGATTTCTGAGGGAGTATTTCTATTTCCCTCAATTTGGTTTTTTTTTAATAATGCATAATTGAAGTTTAGGGGGAATTTGATTTTATTTTAAGGCAGACAATGAATAGTAGCTTTGTTGGTTTCAATTTTTTTTAGATATTATGAAAATAATCTCTGTGGGTATATTAAGAATAAAGAAATTAAATTTTGTTGTTCATACTTGCATTGAGGTTCTTGGTTGATTAAATGAGTTTTCATAAGTATGTTCAGTTGGGTATGAGTAAATACACCTTGCTTAAAATGTATCTTGAGTGAAAACTGGATAAGATGCCGATGCAGGAATTTTAGTTAAATGTCGCAACATACTTTCTTTGTGTCGCAACATAAATTCAAAAGAGCACTAAAATGAATATTGCAACATACTTTCTCTATGTCGCGACGTGATTAATTTTGGACTCAATTTGAAAAGGCAAGTTTATGTTGCGACACAAAGTCAGATGATGCAATGAAAAGAATGTTGCAACATTCTTCTCAATGTCATGACATGTAACTGGCCCAGTTTACAATTGATTCCAAAACTCTGTCGCGAAAATTATTTTTGTCAGTCGCAACATCGTATTAAAAATAGAACGAACCCTAAGAAATTGTTGTCACGACATTTAATGAAAACACAACAAAACAGTTCGCTTATAAATAGAAAAATTTTGAAAATTGAAGGGCCACCTTTCTCATAAACCATCAACCTTCTCAGCTTCCATACTCAAATCTCTCTCATCTAGCCTTCTAAAAACCACAGAATAAAACCACAGCAAGTCTCACGATATGCAGGCAGCCAACTTGGTTCCAAACCTCAACAAGATCATGGAAAAGTATGTTGAGTGGGAGAATGAGACTGTTCAAGCCACTCAAACAATAACAAATGAAAGATGAAGAAAAGGACAAGGTAAACAGAATGTTTGAACCAATAGAGGAAGAATCAAGAAAGAAGAAGAAGAGAACTAAAGAAACTGATACTGAGTAGATAGCCGAAAAAGCAAGAAACTTTGTCTCAGACAAAGCAGTTGCGCTAATGGAGAAAAGTCTAAAGGAAAGAGGTTTCATTGATGAAAGAGGGTTCAAGAAGCTTGTCTCGCCTTTTGTTGAAATAGCGAGAAGAGAATGTGGCTAGCATTGGTAACCACAAGGCCTAAGTGCCTTCGTATGGCAAAGGAATTCTTTGCTAATATGGTAGAAGATGAAGGAAAGAAAGTTTATGTCAGAGGACATTAGATAGACTTCAGCAAGGAAAGGATAAATCTCTTGTTCAGCAGAGGTGCTAAAGTTGCTCAAAAGTTCGAAAATTACTAAAGGCAGTTACGAGAAGATAGTAGACTGCGACATTTGGAAAAGGGAAGTGGAAGAGACTCGAAAACCCTATCTGAATCCATTTCTAGAGGAGACTTAACTGAAGAGGCTAAGGTATGGTTCTATTTCATTAGTTATGTCCTTCTACGATCAAAGCACCTAAGCATAGTGAGAAGGATGGAAGCGGTGTAGAGCAGAAAAAGCGTATTTTTAAAATGAAGCGAATCGGTAATTCTTGCCGGGGCGTCTGAAGCAAAATCCTGAATCTTTCTCTGGAGCCTTGGATAGCGAAACAGATCACGCGTTAGAATCATCTCGCGAAATCTAGTTAGACAAAACAAGCCCAGATTCGAATTAGAGACTATCGGTTTGCACGTTCCGAGATGGGCAGGCCAACCATGGGTGCCATGTGGCACTTGCATAGGAGACACTTGGCACATGGGTGGGCCAAGTGTCATACTTATAGGATTGCATGAGTTGGGTGGGGGCGAATGTCAGCCACCCTCGTGCATGGCTTGTAAAAAGTGGTTGAAATTGTGGCATGGAGAACACTTGGTCTTGAGTTGACCAAGTGTAAAACAAATTGGTGTTAGGTGTGCTTCACCTAGGTCAAACCAAATTGGTAGTTTGAGGAGAGATTCCAAACAATTCGTAGACAAGAGGAGAAGAAAGAAAAGAAAGAAAGAAAGAAAGAAAAGAAAGAAAGAAAGGAAGAAAAGAAAACAAGAAGAAATAAAGAAAGGAGAAAGGGAGGAGGAAGCTTTTCCTCCATTGTTTCGATTTAGGTGGATCAAATTTGGTCCTACACACTTCAAGAGGTGAGGGATCTTTCCTCTTTGGTTATTTCCTTGTTTGAGGCCATGGAAATGGCATTTGGTATTTGTTATTACTTGAATGCCATGCAGAATTTTTTTGGAACTAATATGATTATTGCATGATATTGTATGTGCTGTTTTTCTGGGTTTTAAGACTGAAAATCTAGGTTGGCTTGTTATTACTTGAATGAATGCCATGCAGAATTTTTTTGGAACTAATATGGTTATCGCATGATATTGTATGTGCTGTTTTTCTGGGTTTTAAAACTAAAAATCCAGATTGGCTTGTTATTACTTGAATAAACGCCATGCAGAATTTTTTTGGGACTAATCTGGTTATTGCATGTTATTGTATGTGCTGTTTTTCTGGGTTTTAAGACTGAAAATCCAGGTTGGCTTGTTATTACTTGAATGAATGTCATGCAGAATTATTTTGGGACTAATCTTGCTTGTGCATGTTATTGTATGCTGTTTTTAAGGTTTTAAGGCGAAAACCCGGGTTGGCTTGTTATTACTTGAATGAATGCCATGCATAATTTTTTTGGAACTAATCTCGTTATTGCATGTTATTGTATGTGCTGTTTTTTTGGGTTTTAAGACTGAAAACCCAGGTTGGCTTGTTATTACTAGAATGAATGCCATGCAGAATTTTTTTGGGACTAATATGGTTATTGCATGTTATTGTATGTGCTGTTTTTCTGGGTTTTAAGACTGAAAATCCAGGTTGGCTTGTTATTACTTAAATGAATGCCATGCAGACATTTTTTGGGTTTAGACTGAAGAAAAAAAAAAATCAGTTTGGAGTGTAATTGCTTCCATGACTAACATGCAGAAATTTTCTGGGTTTAGCTCTGTTTGTTTAGGTCATAACTTTTCCATCCGAACTCCGATTCGGTGTTCTTGGACTCTATGACAAGCTCATGGGTCGAATCTAACCGAGCCATTCGGTGGAAATAGGTGCTCACATTTGTCATAGCGAGTGTTGTACTAAGTGTACTAATTGCTATCAATATGGGTGTTTCAAACACATTGGGTTGTAATGTGTTGTGTGAACATGGTCATTTCATGGCATGCTTGAGCTGGCGACATACTATGTCTAAGCCTGGGAATATGAATTATGGCATTACTTGCCTAAGTAATGGTTGGAATTATTTTAATACATGTTTGAATGATGTGTTGACATGAATGAACTGAATGATAGAAAAGATGTGGTGCATGCTTATGTGATGCACTGATTTAAATATGCGGAATATTAACATGACTGCATGTATGTTGAAATATAAGATATTTGTGTGCATTAGACACTTGGGTGTTCATAGCACACACATAGTGTCTGGAGGTGTAGAATGTCCATGTAGAGGCCTTCATACATTGGTCATGGTTTGAGTGAAGTAACCTGAGTGCATTGCATTAGTGTGCGGTAACACCACATTACATGAGAGTGTGTACATGGTACTGATTTGGCACTGCGTTTGGTGTTGAATCATGTGGGCTTGGGCATGGGACGAAGTCCCATTGAGTTCCACATCGTTAAATGAAAATGAAAAATGAAATGTGTTGGGCGTAGCAAGTAGGGGATAGTGCCCCCTCGGGTGAAAAGCACGAGAGCACGGTTAGACGGCGTATCCACGGTGGCCAAAAAATGTCGGAGGGTGTAAGGGCTCATGGTGAGACCAGATTCTGTTGCCCAAAAGACACGAAAAGATTAAATAAATCTCACATAGACTCTGGGTTGTGAGATGGGAGTCGACGACAGGTGGCGATTTCCGTGGCACTTGCATTGGGTAGTGGGTGGAGGTTGACTCGGTGCTTGGGTCATGTAAGTGTAGTCTCATACATGCATGTAGATTTTTCCATGATAGGATAAAATTTTTGCCTGGTTGGTTGTTGGTTTGGTAATGAAATGATCATTTGCATGTGCACTAGGTGAGGAAATAGCCCTTATAAGTTGCTCTCTCTTTGGGCGTTAGCTCACCCGTCGTCGGACCCCCTTTCAGGTACGGGATAGGTGCGAGACGGGAGCGATGCTCCTTGAGGCGGGATTATGAAGCGGGTAGATGCTTGTGGCCTTGATTGCTTGTTTAGTGTATATATTAGAGCGACTGGTTTTAATGTATGTTTTGTATTATAATTGATGTAATAACTCTTAGATCTATAGAAATGTATGGGTCTTATGTGCCGTGTGGATGAGTATGGATGATGGGCCCTATTGGGTCATTTGCTCATGTATGGGTCTCATGATATGAGACACACAGGTTTCCGGAGTTGGCCGGTGTGTCGGGACCCCGGGTTTTGGAGTATCCACGACTTGGTATCAGGCATATGTTCTGATACCTGGGCTTGAGGGACTTGGGCTTGACCATGGTCATTAAGGTATAAAGAGCATACGGCTTAAGAATAGCAGTATCGAAGCTTGAGTTATAATTACCTAGTGCTCTAAAGGGAGGGGTGATATCCAGATCATAGTTTGGTATCAAGGTCTAGGTAGGAGGTTACCTAGGAGTCCACGGGACAGGATTAGATCACAACATGCATTATGTGTTTTCTGGTTTATGCTTTGATTGTATTTGCATGATTATGTGTGCAAATTACGTGAATTATATACGTGGTAGGATGTATATAGGAAATACGAACACTAGGGTTGAGAAACGTAACCTTAGGAGTTCGGGAAACAAACGGATGGTTCGGGATATTAAGTCTATTATTAGTTGGCATGTGTGCTAACAGTTGGACACGAAAATGATTCTAAACTTGCTGTTTGACTTTTATAGATGGAAAGTAGAGGACGGGGGTGTAAAGGTCGTCCACAGGGTGATGGTCGACCACCACCTGGCCTTTTTATCAGCGAGGCCTTCATAGGGTCGTAGGTCTTTGTGATAGCCACGAGATTCACGGTGATGCCGACTAGAGTCGGGAGGTGCGATGGCCTCCCGGAGGTTGAGCAGCCTCACCATCCTCAGTATTCCTGCGGGAGGGACCGATGGTAGCCGACCATTGGTTCCATCAGATTGAGAGGATTATCAGGCTATGGAATCACCTTTGGATACTACTAGGATTCTGTTTGGCTTCATTCCGACAGGGTGATCCTAGATCTAGTGGGAGTGGGTCACGACTTCCAGGGACTTAGAGACTATGACATGGGATGATTTTCGTAAACTATTCATGAGGAAGTACTTTCCATCTTCTACTAGACATGCGAAGGCCCGAGAGTTCCTTGGCGAGACGAAGGACGATGACTATACTCAGTGCGTAGCCCGGTTCTGAGTTGGCGTTCGGGGGATGATTATGTGGCCAGACGGCCAAGGTCGAGGATTCGAGGATGGGCTGAAGTTGTCCATCCGGGGCAAGATTATAAGACATAACCTATAAGATATGGACTCGATGGTTAGTACAGCCTTGATCATTGAGCGAGAGGTAGACGATGCTCGTAGCATCCGAGATGCGGGTGCTAGTGATAAGAAGAGGGGGAGCCAAGCTTCTTCTTCAGGCTCGGGAAAGAAGTAGAGGACTTCTGTTCCATGAGGGTTTCAGGGGCGGGGCCGCAGCCAACAGGGCCAAGGCTAGGTCCGGGTTACTAGTCAGGCTGGGAAGATGACATGTTTCCACTGCCATCAGCTGGGACACATGAGGCGAAACTGTCCTCAGATACAGGGGTTTCAGGATCAGGGGACACCGTAGTCCCGATCATCAGTGGGACATGAGCAAACTCAATATGTTCCTCCTTACCCCAGCACGGGCCAGGGGAACAGGTATCAGTCTCAAGGTGCGACACGAGCATCGAGATGTTTCCTGAGCAAACCCGAAGGGGCGAGTATGGGTCAAGGTCGAGGCGAGTGTATGGCCGGGACTTCGAGGGCTCGGGCGTGTCTGGGTTACTCCACGGGCCCGAAATTTGTGGTCAGTCCAATGATTCGAATGCGTTTCTACTCTTCTTTCGCGTGGGCAAGGGTGTTATTTGACTCGGGTGCATCGCGTTCCTTTGTTGCTCTGCGACTTGTATGAGTGTGGGCTTAGAGGTTGAGACCTTAGTGAGCCACTACAGTATGAGTTCTCCCACAGGGACTAAGGCGGGAATTGATCGGATATGCGGTGATGTGAGTTAGAGATCTGAGATTCTACTCCGGTGGACATTGGTCATGGACATGCTCGAGTTGAGTCATCTCGGGATGGGCCCAGTTGGCAACCTGTCGGGTTATCATAGATTGTAGCGATATAGGGTTCTTAGCCTACACGAGCGGTACTTGTGTTGTGTTTCAGGGGAATAGGCACGATGTTTCACCCCATACTGTGTACGATTCACGATGGCACGGGCAGTTGACGGGTTGGCTAGCTAGCCTTACCATAGAGGACGAGGTGAGACAGGATATGAGTCTACCTCGGGTGGTTTGCGGGGGAAATGCGAGGATGTTTTCTAGGCAGGCTCACCTGAGATTCCTCCAGGGGATGTAGACTTTCGCATTGGGTTTTGCATCTGGAATGTCGCCTATTTCTATGACTCCGCATAGGATGGCGCCAGGTTGAGTGCAATTTCAGGTCTAGATCTGAGGGTTCTTTAGGCGGGTTTCATTAGACAGTACTTCACCATGGGGTGCTTTCCGGTTCTATTTGCGAAAGAGAAGGATGCAGACCTTCGACTATCATCGATTACAAAGCAGTTGAATAGGGTTACAATCAAGAATCGGTATCCATTGCAGGGATTGATGACATTGATCAGGCGGGAGGCGCGAGGTCTACTCCCGAGAATGGACCTTACATGGCCTGGTCTTTAGTCAGTTGAGGATTAGGGAGGCGAGCGTCAAGGCCGGCGTTCGAGACGCGGTATGGGCACTTTGAGTTCTGGTGATGCCCTTTGGATTGTGAATCACCAGCGGCATTCATGGGCCTCATGAATGGGGTGTTCCCAGCCTCCCTATTTAGATCAATTTGTGGTGGTCTTTGTTGATGGCATCGTCTACTCCCCCGATCGGAGGTGGAGCATGAGGATCACTTGAAATCGTGCTCTGACTTTTAAAGGATCATCGGTTGTATGCTAGGATTCGGTAGTGGTTTTGAAACTGTTGAGATGGGTTTCTTGGGACACGTGGTGTCAGCTTCAGGCGTGTCAGTGGACCTGGGGAAGGTTGAGGTTGTGATGAGCTGGGATAGACCTAAGTCAGTCTTCGAGATACGTAGTTTCTTGGGATTGGTAGGGTATTACAGGAGGTTTATAGAGGATTTCTCCAGGCTAGCAGCGCCTATGACAAGATTGACCCGGAAGGAGGTCAAGTTTGTATGGGATGACTCATGTGAGCGAGTGTTCCAGGAATTGAAGAGGAGGCTTACTTCATCTCCTATTCTAATAGTCCCGAAGGGGACGGAGGTACCGGTGTCTTGTGATGTGAAGACTCAGCCCAGGGTGTGTGTTCGATGCGGTCAGGGAAGGTTGTGGCTTATGGTTCTCGGCCGGTTGAAGAATCACAAACAACAGAATTACCACGCATGACATAGGTTGGCCGTAGTCTTCGCAGGGTGGCGCCACTACTTATATGGTGAGTAGTTCGAGGTGTTTTGGAGACCATAAAGTCCCCGGAAATACATCTTCACCTTGGCCGAACCTCAACATGAGGCAGCGTAGGTGGATGGAGTTTTTGGAAGATTACGACTTCACTTTGCATTACCATCCTGGTAAGGCAAATGATGTGGCTGATGCGCTTAGCCGAAAGTCACAGGGAGTATTAGCTAGTATAACTTCCCGGGAGTGGCGGATGCTCGGGAGACGGTGGGGCGATTTAGGCGCAATCGATGAAGCGAGCTCGGGGTACCTTAAGGAAGTATGATGGCCCTGCGCCGTCTCTGTGAGGAGGTGATAGAGTCCCGGTCTGGGCGCAAGAACTAGGTATCCTTGAGGATGAATCTGATGTCTATTGAATGAAATTTGGGCCATCCACACGAGATGGTAGTCTTCGGTATAGGGGTGGAGTTGTGGTCCCCGGTCTACAGTTTGAGGGAGGAGATCCTCGGGAGTTCCATTGCTCGATTAGATTTGTGCATCCGGGTGGCACGAAGATGTATCATGACGCCGTCGCGATGTGCTGGGCGAGATAGTGGCATGTCGGGGGATTTTGTCGGCGGTGTCTCCACGTGCCAGCGGTGGTGAGCACTGGGAGCCAGCAGGGCTACTCCAGCCATTGGAGATATCCGAGTGGAAGTGGGAGCACATCACCATGGACTTTGTGACTCACTTTCCACGGACATCGCAGAAGCATGATGCGGTGTGGTTATAGTGGGCCAGGCTCGCTCGTCGGCACATTTTTGCACGGCCCCGTGCCGGATGACACTTCTGCTTGGAGAACTATACGGGTTGTATATCACGGGAGATATAAATGCGGTTGCGTGGGTTCCAGTCTCCATAGTATCGGATCGGGATTCTTGGTTTAAGGCTCGGTTCTAGAAGAGTTTCCAGAAGGCCATGGGGACCACGGTATCAAATAAATCTTCTTTCATCTCGGACGGATGGTGTCCAGAGCGGACTATTCAGATTTTGGAGGACATGCTGCGAGCATGTGTCCTGGATCTCAAGGGTAGCTGAGAGGAGCACTTGCCCTTGGTAGAAGTTCGCTTACAATACGGTTATCAGGCAAGTATTCGGATGGCACCTATGAGGGCTCTCTGGCGGGAGGCCGTATCGATCAACGGAAGTATATTTGGGCCGGAGGTGGGAGAGAGCTCCATCGCGGTCGGATTTGATTCGGCGCCTCGGAGGTGGGTATGATCCGGGCGTCTCCTTGCTTTGCTCGGACCGGCGAAGAGTTATCTTGATATGACGACAACCTCTAGAGTTCGAGGTGGGTGATCATGTCTTCTTGAAGGTGATGCCTAAGAGAGGAGTGATTAGATTCGGCAAAAGAGGGAAGTTGTCGCCAAGGTACATTGGACCCTTCGAGGAACTCGAGAGGGTAGACGCGGTTGTCAATCGGTTAGCATTGCCGCCGAGTTTGTCGAGTGTTCATGAGGTATTTCACGTCTCCATGCTCCGGAAGTATACTCCAGATCCAACTCATATAGTGGATTGGGGTGAGCTTGTTGATGCAGATGGAACCGAGGAGGGACCAGTGCATATAATGGATAGCAGAAAACAAGTTTTGCGTGGCAAGACTGTGAGGCTCGTGAAGGTGTTATGGCAGCACCGAGGAGTCGAGGAGGCGACATGGGAGCACGAGGACACTGTGCGCGCCAACTATCCCTTCTTGTTTGATGGGGAAGGTGCGTTTTCTTGTCATTAATGTTTTAAATGACTGTTGCATATGCATGTGTTTGATTGTGTGCATATATGTAGTTTAGAGGCAGATTCACTATACCCAGAAAATTAGGGGAAGAATGTGAAACCCGAAACGTATTTTTAGAAAATGGCGAGTGGCGTGATGCCACAGGATGAGTGGAAAAATCCTAGATCTTTCTGAGCCTCTCATTATAACGAGCGGATCATCTTAGTTAGAATCATCTCGAAATCTAGTTGAACCGACAAGCTGCGTCGAATTAAATTTCTGATTTTGCATTTGAGATGGAACAGGCCAACCATAGGGTGCCATGTGGCACTTGCATGGGAGACAACTGGCATGGGTGAGCAGTAATATCTGGACCATGAGTTGGGTGGGGGCGAATGTGATACCTGTTGCAGGCATGAAGTTGTTGAAATTGTGGCATAGAACACTTGGCCTTAGGTTGACCAAGTGTCAAACAAGAATAGTGTTAGGTGTGCTTCACCTAGGTTAAACCAAATTAGTAGTTTGAGAGATTCCAAATAATTGCATGAGCAAGAGGAGAAGAAAGAAAGAAGAAAGATAGAAAACGAGAAAGAAAAGAAAGAAAGCAAGAAGAAATGAAAGGAGAAGAAAGGGAGGAGGAGCTTTTCCTCCATTGTTTTCAATTTGGGTGGATCAAGAACTGGTCCTACACACACTTGCTAAAGTGAGGATCTTTCCTCCTTTGGTTATTTCCTTGTTTTTAGGGGCCATGGAAATAGCATTAAAGTATTTATTATTACTTGAATGAATGCCATGCGAAATTTTTTGGAACTAATAAGTTTATTGATGTGTGATGTTTTAAGGTTTAAGGCGAAAATCTAGGTTGGCTTGTTATTACTTGAATGAATGCCATGTAATTTTTGGGACAATACGGTTATTGCATGTTATTGTATGTGTTGTTTTTCTGGGTTTTTAATTGAAAATCAAGTTAGCTTATTACTTGAATGAATGCATACGAAATTTTAGGTTTGAAGTAAAGAAAAAAAAATCAGTTTGATCTGATTGCTTCCATGACTAACATACATAAATTTTACGGGTTTAGCTCTCGTTGTTTGAGTGCGTAACTTTTAAAGTAAGAACCAGGTTCGTGTTCTTGTTCTATGACAAGCTCATGGAGTCAGAATCTAGCCATTAGCCATTCGGTGAAATAGGTGCTCACATCTGTGCAGAAAAACTGAGCAGTGTTGTACTAAATTGTACTAATTGCTATCAATATGGATGTTTCCAAACACATTGGGTTTATAATCACTGTTTGGGGCTTGAACTATGGTCATTTCCTTGGCATAGCGATTTGTGTGGTGACCTTCACTATGTCGGCCCAGGGAATATAGTTATGGCATTACTTGCACAAGTAATGGTTGGAATTATTTTAATACATGTTTGGATAATTGTATTGACATGAATGAAATTGAATGATAAAAAAGATGTAATTGCATGCTTATGTGATGTGGTTGAATATGTGGAATATATTAACACATTTGCATGTATGTTAAATATATGAAATGTTGTGTGCATTAGGTATAGAACTGTTCATAGCACATAGTGTCTGGAGTGTAAAGGAATCCATATAGAAACCTTCATTGGTCATATGGTTTGAGTCACGGTGACACAAATTGCATTGCATTGGTGTGCGATATGACCTTACGAGAGTGTGTACATAGTGCGGTTGGCGCTGCGTTTGGTGTTGAATCCGTGGGGCTTGGGCTTGGGACGAAGTCCGGTGGAGTTCAGCGTTAAGCGAAAATGAAAACTGAAATGTGTCGGCTGATGGCAAGTAGGGGATCAAATACCCCCTCGGGTGAAAAGCACGAGAAATCCTGATTGTGACGTATCCACCAGTGAAAGCCCGAAAAATGTCGGAGGGTGTAAGAGACCCTTGGTGAGACTTGAAAAATTTTGTTACCCAGACACAGCTTGATTAAATAAATATCACATGACCTCTGGGTTGTGAGATGAGAGTAAGGAATTGACTCGATGTTAATTTCTAAGTAGCACTTGGTGGTGCAAGTCGAAGAGTTGACCGTGCCCGAGGCATGCCGGTGTCAGCTCATACATGCATGTAGATTTTTCCATGATAGGATGCTTATGTATGCACGGATTGGTTGTTGGTTTAGTTGTGCACGTGATGCATGTGCACCTAGACGGGAAATAGCCCTTATAGGATTTATCTCTTCTGGGCGTTAGCTCACCCCAATGGACCCCTTTTCTAGTGCAGGATAAATTATAGTAAACGATGCTCCTTAGAGTCGGGATTGAAGCGGGCGGGCTGTGGCCTTGATTCTTGTTTTGTGTATATATTAGAAGAGGACTGGGTTTTAATATATGTTTTGTATTAGAGTGATGTAATAACTCTTAGATCTATAAAATGTGGTCTTGTAACCACATTATGGCCCAGTATGGATGAGTTAGGCCTAGTGGGTCCATTTTACTCATGTATGGGTTCTCTGATATGAGACACACATGTTGTTCATAGATTGTGGTAATCCAATGGGACCCGAGGTTTTGGGGTTTCTGACAATCCTCTTTATGCATTCTTTGAAGGGTGCATAATAAATGGAAAGTATGATGAAAAGTCCATTTTGAGCTACCAGAGTGCGGGGGGATTGATTCCACATGACCTCCTTATAACCCGCTTATTTCTTAGGGAGTTAAGGGAAGAATGGAAAAATAAGAGAAACGTGCCTCGTGGGCATCCCTTTGCGGCATTGATAGGCAGAATGGTCCAAAGAACAGAGGAAAAGGGAAAAAGAAAGAGATGGAAGAAGAAAGGGGGTATGGAAGGTGCCATGAGCCTTTGATGGGAGAGTTGATCCGAGGCGGCCAAAGAGCTTCAGAGAAGACCAAGCCCCATCTTGAATGCACCCTCAGATTTGAGACAAAACCATCAAGAACAAGTTGGAAGTTTAGGGCACTAGTGTAACAATGCAAAACTAATGGAGGTGCTTAAATCATTGAAACAAGAGATGAAAGAAAGGGACAACCAGCTTAAGCTCCAACTACAACTAAGGGATGAGTACATGGAGGCATAGCTCAGAAGAAGGGACCAGAATCTGAAGGATGCTTTAAGAAAAAAATATGAAGAATGGAGAGGTGAATTAGAAAAGAGGGACCAGTACTAGTTGAATAGTATGGGACACATGAAGCAAAGTTTTCGACTAATGACTTATGAGCAAATTAACAATAGAGCATTCCTTGAGTCATTGGCTAAAAGCGAAACAGTAAAAATTTTGGAATTTAGGCTATGAAGACAGTCTCGAACAAAAAGAAAGTGTCATTGCTACAAATCAGGATCTCAGATTATGTGCCATACACAATAGTCCCTCCAATAGAAACAAATCCTCTACCTTTCTTAAACCCAAATCTAGCTATAAAAGGACCTTTTGAACCCTGTAAAGAGCCAATTAAAAATAAAACCCCTGGTGTAAAGAAGAAGAAATAACTAACCCCTGATAGAGAAGTAGAAAGAATACTTAAGGATGTTTGCCAAGGAAAGACTTGATGAATAAAAATGAAAATCACCCTGCTTTTCCATCTTTTCTCTCTCTCTGTACCTAATACCGTCCTTTTTGTTGATAAATGAAAATCAGTTGAAGATTTATTTACTTTTTGTTTAGTCTTTCTTGTTTGTTCCTTTCCTTCATGTTTTAATAGTTAGAAATCTTTGACTTTGTGATAAATAAGCTTAGATTGAAATAATTAGAAACCAGCTACTTGGATCGAAAATGTTAAAATTCTTTGCAACATGTTTGGTTGATTGGGCCCGAGTAAAGAATGACATTGTGGTTGTGTTGGATTGTTTTACATTCATGATTTAAATGAACATTTTAGTTGAGTAAGCGACACAACAACAAATCTCAAAACCAAATAAAAATATGATAGATGCATTGAGGTAGGATGAAATGAATGGAAATGGAAAGTTGTAAGATTATGATTAAATGTGTTGAATTTCAAGATTAAGGAAGACTTTAATAAATTGATGGAACAGATAAGACCTATAATTTGTTTATATAAAATGAGTTTAGTTTACAAATCTGATAAACCTTACCACATGATTCAATAATAACTCCAAGAAATTGTGCTCGTTAGGGAACATCTTACGGGATCCGTCACGATAAGCTTTTGATATCCACAACTTGTTGGATTAATAGTGAATGAAATCATAAGCGATACCACTAGCAGTGGTTAGGCCATCCTTGAGTTTTGAGCCTTTGACTACCATATGCAAATGCATATACACTAGTTCATATTTGAGCACACATCAAAATCTAAATCATAACTGACAAATAAGAAACTGATTCCTTCACTTACACATGATCCTACGATAAAGAACCCTTATTTGCTCGAATCGTGGATAAAGTACATCAAACGAAGAGGACAAGTATGGAAATGTATTTCAAGTTTGTAGAGAATGATGAAGAAAGGGTTGAGAAAACAATTCAAGAAATACAGAAAATAAAGAGGATTGTGAAAGAACACATTGAAAGAAAAGATCAGGAGGAATGAGTTTGGTCTTGTAGCCTTCCTCCTTGGAATAATTAAGTCAGGGGTGTTCAGCACCTAATACCTAATGCCACTTGGTATGGGTTATTGACCTTGAGAAGTTTGCTAAGGGTGGTGCTAACTTAAAAGACAAAACATTGCACCATTCCACCAAACTTGGAGAAAATGAAAGTTAAAAAAAAAAAAAACTTTTGGAATAAGGAAGAGGGTATCTTACGACATTATTGGGAAAGGAAAAAGAAAAAAAGGCACCCACAATGAAAAAACTATCTGAAATATATGCAAAAACACGATGGAAAGGTGAAACTTACAATGAGAAATCAGGATGGATCTAAGGCAAAGCGTATAAGTTGTCGGTAGAAATCTGAGTTAAGTGAGCTAAAATGTCTAATTATCTACCTCATTACCCAAACCACATTTACAAGCCAAAAAGACTTATTTGTGAAGTTACGAAGTGTGAGTGTTATACCTAGCAATAGTGTGAAGATTAATAATATGATAAACAAGCATATGGGACTTCAAAATAGAAAGATAATGTCTGGCTTGAGTATTATCCCAAAGATTAACTAATGCCAAGAAAAAAAAGAAGAACAAAAAGACCGGCCACGCACACCACAAAAAATCAAGATTAGACGATTAAATTGTTACACACTGCAGATTGGTTGGTGCGGGCTTAATTGAAAATCTTCCTAATTCTTGATTTACGGAAACATGTTAAGTAATTCTACCCTTTGACTTTATGTTTCTGCCCAGTGCTTCAAACGGAAAAATGTCCTTTAAAAATAAAAAAGCTAAATTGTTTGAGGACAAACAAAATTTCTTTTCTTTAGCAGAATAACCTTAAGTTTGGAATTTGATGAATCTTAAACTCATCTATTTTAATCCATTTTTGGCATGCTAACAATTTTAGATCTATTTAGCATGCTCAGGTGCTGAATATTACCAACTTTTTTGTTTTTGTAGTTGTTAATTGAAAAAATAGAGAAAACAAATAGAAAGAAAAGATTGGAAAATCTCGTGATGCGTATTTAAATATTTTGTATGTCGTGACCTAAAGACCAAAGGAACTATACTCGCCTTCTTAGCTAATCTCGCGTGGCGCGGACATAACTCAAATAATAAAGGAGAAATTGTGTAGCGATAAAGAATTTTAATAGCGACATTGTTGAAAGAAGGTATGGAAGGAAACTTTCCGACAATCCTTTGCGACAAAGATTAAAATGAGCAAAGAAAGTTGTAATCACGAAATAAAATTTGTAGCAACATAAAAGTTGAAGGTTCGCAGATGCACTCTATACGACCAAAAGACAATTACGTGTAGGCGAAATTTAATTTAGTTACAACGAATTCGGCTAAGACAAGTTTTTTTAATATTTGCGACAAAGTTCTCAACATCAAGCCAGCTAAACAAAGGAACATTGCCATATGAAGAAGATCTGTCGCGACATCAATCGTAATTCACAACCAAGAGCAAGACAATCTCTGTCGCGACAATGATTATTTCTGTCGCGACAAACAAAACATGGAGGAGGTGAATTCCCTGTCACAACAAGAAGCTGAAGAGCAACACAAGAAGAATGGCAACAAAGAAATTCTTGTTGCGACATAATCAAGAATTGAAGGCAAAACCGGTGTCATGACAATAAAAGCTAAGAAATGATAAAATTATGTCCTGACAGAGAAAAGTAGGTCGCGACATAAATTGAAGAAGACTTGAGAATGGCCAAGCCAGTTGTGTCGCAACATATACTTCTATATCGCGATAAAAAACTCAACAAGCGATAAGAATCAGAGAAGAAAAGTCTGCCACGACCAAAGAGTTTCTTGTCACGAAAGAAATTGCTAAGGACTTAAAGAAATCCTGTCGCGACAGAGTTGCCAGGATGAAAAGCAATTGTTTGTCGCGACAAGGAAAATTATGTCGCGACAAACTCCAGAAGAACAAGGACATGAGAAGCTGGGTGCGAATAGATTTGGTGTCGTGACACGAGGCATTCCTATCTCGACAAGAACAAGACTGTTGAATACAATTTATATCGCGACATTATCAAAGTATGTCGTGACATAATCCAAGAGCAAGCCCAGATAACAGGTTGCGACAGAATACAAGAAGCTACGACAAAGACTGAAAGCTCTATCGTGACAGAGCTTTCTATGTCGTGACAAAGAGACCAATTTGGGCCAGAATTATGGGAGTCCACAACGCAATTAATGAAGTGAGGCCCAACATTGGAAAGCCTAGAAATACACTCTTCTAGGGCAATGTGCGCAGTTTTCGGCAGCTCCAGGATTTCTTGGTGGTTGAAGACTCTTTTACATTTTTATTTTCTTTTATTTTCCATTTTAGTAGATTTAGCTTAGTATAGTTTTATTTTGTTAGTTTTCCTTTAATTTTCTAGATTTGAGTATTGTACTGAAGTATAGCTTCGAGCTAGTATTTCTTTATAAATTCTTCTTTTCATTTACTGTTTGATTTAAATGGATACTAGAAAAT
The DNA here is from genome assembly GCA_016808115.1 of Tetrastigma voinierianum. Lineage (NCBI taxonomy): Eukaryota > Viridiplantae > Streptophyta > Magnoliopsida > Vitales > Vitaceae > Tetrastigma > Tetrastigma voinierianum. Next base: position 398,350 of record JAEQBH010004598.1, on the reverse strand, counting down.
TTATGGAGTTCATTGAAAAGTTGAGCTCACTGGAAATGGGTCATTGATGATAGTCATTTTGCTGCATAAGGTGTAAGAAAGTTTTAATTAGAATTCTTGAATTTATTTGATTGGTATTGTTTATAAATTTACTTGTTCTCAAGATTTTCAAGATCGCGGTAAATCTAACTACAGTATCAGATCTCACTCGATTTCTCAGAGGCCTTCTCCTCGAGCTTATTACGCATTTAATCCTCGAGAGTGTGTGAAAGCCTCGTGGGTATGGTAGACTAATACTATGGAACTAATGAAATTTGAAGGATTACTCAGATAGATCACCAACTTACTTATGATTGGAGGATGGTTGAATAAAGTATCTATTTAATTACTCAGAGGTCTCTCATCTTTCTGCTGAAATGATTATGATCCTGTGTTAGCAAAGATCTAATAAAGGAGATGGAAATTTCATCGTGGCGGATGAGGGTTTCAATCAATTAAAGAAGGCTTGCAAGATCCTCGCTTCATGGGGCAAGGGCACTCCTTTAGTCCTAAGATTACATGGGTGAAGTAACGAAAAGGAAAATACTTAAATCTTAGAAAGAGGGTTATATATTACAAGTAACTGATTGGAATCATGTCTCAGAAATGAATATGAACCTTTAATCAGTGAAAAGTATAGTTGAGGGAGAAATCCAAACTATACTACCTTCCATCTTTGACAAACTCATTTTTCCAATTGATGGTTGAGCTATGAATCGAAATGATGTAGAAATATATTATTATTAATTGATCCATGTCCAGTTTTGCCTCACTCAGTGAATCCTCAACCCCAATTTTATTAAACTTTACTTTTGTACATTTAAGATTTCAAATTAAGACTACAATTTAGTCTCTTATCATCATATCAATGGAGTTTTTAAATAGTAATGATCTTGAGTATTTAGGGTAGTTAGTCTTTGATTTATCATCTTTCCGTGGGAACGATATATGGACTTTGGGGCATCTACTTTTATTACTTAGGCGACCTATGGCATTTATAAAGGATCGAGACCACAAACACAAATTTTAAATGAATATTTTCAAAAGAAATAACAATTCCATCTTTTCATACACATGAGAAATGGTCTTGATAAGTTTATAGCATTGTTACCATGGATTGAAAAGTTCTTGTGTGGCAGTACCAAAAGATTGGCATACACTGATCACATCATATAGTTGGGTCTTAACAAGTTTTTGGCGCCATTGCTAGGGATTAGGTAATAGTCCTTTGGTAGCAGTGTCATAAATTTGTATATATCATTTGGTCTTAACACCCTCGAAAGTGTCGAAAGGCGCATGATGCCTATGGTGAGACCTCGAAAATTTCAATACCCACAAAAGACACATGGATTTTGAATAAAGAAATTTATCAAAGGTTGTCCAATGAGTTGAATTATAAAACAAAAATCTTTTGTTTTGCAATGACATTTTTCATACATGGCATATGCATGTGTGAGGAGTCGCGAGAGCTCGTGGATATTGGCATGACATGTGCATTCATAGAAATGTATATGTTTTTACTCAATGTGTTTATGAATGTTGAATCATGGCATTGCATGTGCACTTAGGTGGGGAGTAGCCCTTGTAGGAGAATTCCTCTACTAGGCATTACTCACCCCATCATGAGAAAATATTTCAGATAATGGACGTACACTAGGAGATGGAACTCATTTGAGATCTTAGTGGTGAAGAAGGCCAGATTATGGCTTTATTATATATTTTATAAAATTCTGGACAGTTTATCCAATTTCTATTTATGTAAGAGAAAAGAGTTGTAATGAAACTCATTTTGATTGGTTCAACACAGTTTGGCAAGTTTTTCCCAGATTTTATGTTTCCTTTATTATATAGAGGCTACTGTATTGAATTTATTGTGTTTTGGAAAAGAGTTGGAGGTGCAAGAAATGCCAGAAAGACTACTGCATGGTTAAGTAGGTTTTAGGTCGCGATAAGGGTTCTTGGTCCCGACAGAGCTTTTCTGGTTCTGTGTCACGACAGGGGTTCCTTGTGTCACGACATGGAATAGTCTTTCCAAGTCACGACAGTGCTTTTGATTCTTTGTCATGACAATGTCGCGATAGAGGTTTCCGTGTCACGATCGAGATGGTTTCAACAAGAGGTCAGGAGTTGTAACTTTCATGTTGCAATGGGTTTGGTCTTGGTAGGGGATTTCTAGGTCACGACAGAACTTTCTTTATCGCGACAAAGAATTGTCAAGACTAAGGGCTCTTATGTCACTACATAAGTCTTTATGTCATGACAGAGGTTGGTCAAGACCAAGGGATCTTATGTCGCAATAGAGCATTCAATGTCACGACAAAGTTTTCTAGAGTTGTGTCATGATAAGGTATTTTTACGTCGTGACAGACTTCATACTGTGGTAAAAAAAAAGGGGACCCTCAGATTGGGCACATTAACTTAAGGCAAGGCCTTTGGGGGAAAACAACTTTTAGCTTGGATTGAAGAAGGAGAAGAAGATTTGAAGGGAAGAAAAGGCTTCTATCTCCATATAGTTTATTTTCTTCTCCTATTTTCTTGCTTTGCCTTTTCTCTACGGTTGAATTTCTCCTCATTAAGAGCTAAACCCATATTTTAGGGTTTTGATTTAGTTTGGCATTGAATTATGATGTTTGGTTTTGATTTTTCAATCATTTGATGTTTAAATCTTCATACATTAAATGTTCTATTCAAGTCATTATGCTTGTTGATGATTGATCTCCATTAACATGATTTGTGACCCATTATGAGAATGTGAAGTGATTAGGGAGTTAGACCATGAATAAAATGTAATGTTTCATCATAAGATATAGATATTTGTGAGTTACATGTGAATTTGTGGATTTTAAATGCTTAATGCATCCTTGGTTATGATGGTTTGAGGTAGAGATACATTATAACCTTTTCTAGGGGTAGATTGTTATTGCTTGAAAAAGAATAGCATGTTCTTTGTTAAGATCCACCATTAATATATGATTTAGGTATCATTGGATTTTAATCTCATCATAGGAATTTGTTAGATGAATTCCAAACCCTAGGTTTTTCTTCTTCTCATTTTTAGTTTACCAAATTTGCATGTTAGAGACTTTGCTTTAGGATCTTAATTTGTTTAGAGTATTTTTCCATTTCAATTTCACCTTTGTGTTAATCCAAATAAAGTTAGGACTATTCTAATTTCAATATTTAGTAACATAATCCTAGTGGGACAATACTCTTACTTACTTTCTATATTACTTGAGGTGAAGTGTGCACTTGCTCACATATTCACATTTTATAAGCATGTTTTGCACCCACTGTAAAACCCGAGAAAAATGAAATTTTTATGAAAAAAGGAAAATTAGTAAATTGTTGCTGTAGTACGGGTTGAAAACCTGGAAATTTTCTAGATCCCTGATGATGAAACGGACTTCACCGTTGGATTCGTCTCGCAAAATCTAGTTACATAGACGAATATCTTTGAATTCCGAGATAGTCGGAATTTCATGTTGGGAGAAGGGGGAGGGACTAATGTCCGGTGACTCCCATAAGTGAGATTTTTACAAAAATATGGTAAATTGGGAAATAACTTAAGTTAAGTTCATAGAAAATAATTTGATCTTGAACTAAGATGGAATAGGTAGCTTCGGGTCAAAATCGGACCCAAGCAATGGTGGACACGTGGGCCGACGTGGGCCACGACTTAAGTTCTAGACAAAAGGGAATTAGGGCACAAAGAGCTCATTTTCCTACTTTGTGCACGTGAGAGAAGAGAGGAGAGAAAAGGGAGAGCCAAGGGCATTTTTTCGCGATCTACGGAGTTCCACTAACGGAGTTCATCGAGCCAAGAGTTAAAGCTCATCTACTCAGTAAGAGCTACGCGTGTGCACCAGAAAAGAGGGACTTCACCAAAGATCCAAGAGAGGAATTTGGGGGAAATTGAGGTTTCAGGTTTAGGAAGTGTCCTTGGGACTTCCTACGACTACTACTACACTCCAAGAGCTAGGGATCCTCTACCTTGGCTCATTTTCCATTTTTGGGCTGGAAATGGTCGCATGTTTGAGTTTCCTGTCGGGCGTCCTTCACCTAGGCGAGGACATAGGGCTTCCCCAAGAAGAAAGAGGTCTTCACCTGGGTGAAGGGATCTACCTAGTCAAGGGAATTTTCGCCTAGGCGAGCTCGAGGATGGCTTTTGTGGAGTTTTTGGTCCGCCTAGGCAAGCCTGTGACTATGTTGAGGCCTGTGTTTATGACCTGTTTGGGGTCGATTTTATGGCCGGTTTGTGATTGTTTGTGGCTTGCTTCGGGGCCATTGTATGACTGGTTTGACAGTTTCATTACTTGACAATGTATTGGCATGTGATGAGTTTATACAATGGCCATTACATGTCTTGATTGTGAGTGCATCATTACTTGAACATGGAATGATACATTGTATGTTGATGTTGATGTACGTGTGCATACTATATTGACATGAATGAATTGATGTATGGAAGTCATATGCATATGATGTGATTATTGATAAGACCAAATGATGTCTGTACAAATTTATGACACCATTACCACAAGACTATATGCTAATCCCTAGTAAAGGCACCAAAAACTTGTTCAGAAAAAAAAATAAATTTTGTATGCTTGTAAGAAAAATGGATTTGTCAATTAATTCTTTAAAGATTTAGTTTGGTCTTAATACTGCAAGTGCATAGGTTGTACAAGTAATAAAAGTGGATCTATAAGTCCAGATATCATTCCCACGGAGATTGAAAAGAATTTAAAATTCAATTACCCCAACTACTCAAGTTCCACACTATTTGAACTTCCATTTGATAGAAATTTCAGTAACCGAACTAAGAATTCTACTATCTGAATTTCTACATCTATTATAAAGGAAAAGTTTAAACTCCTAAACATAAACTGGACTGAACCAAGTTATTGCTGGAAGTGGACACTAGGAATTAGTGAAATTATCAATTCCTACATCATAATCTAATTCGATTCTATCATAAATTGGAATCTAAAATTGTCAAAGACGCAAGGTAGTATAGCTTAGATTTCTCCTTTAATCATACTTTTCACTTATTAGAGAATCATGTTCATTTCTGATTCATGTTTCTAATCACCACGAATCGAGTTTCTTTATAAGATCTAGGTATTTTTCTTTCCAATACTTCATACCCATTTCTTATGACTACGTATTTCTTTGCTTCCCAAGACATGGTCATCAGCTGCATTTCTACAAGATGAATGATTTCTCATCCTTGAGATCTTAAAGAGTTCTCCCTTCCTCAGATTAGATCTAAGCTAACACAGATCAAGATCATTCCTCCACTAAGGAGAGATCTTAATTGATTAAATTATATCACTCAACTAATTCCAAACCATGAGTAAATTGATGATTTATCTAAGCAATCTTCGCAGCTCATTAGTTCTCTGTCATAGTCTATCATACCCCAAGTAACTACTATACTCTCAAAATCTTCATCTCTCGTGTCACCAGAGGGCCTCCTAGAAATCAGAATAGATAACAATACTTTTTATGGGTATTAGTTAATAATATAACAATTCACTCTTCATGAACATCACCATTAAAATAAAATCAAGATTCTCAACCCAGAAATTTCTTTCTAATTTGTATATACCCATAACCAACATTAGATCTTTCCTAGCGTAAGTTGTGTTTCTGAAACCTGGATCACTTTGAACACCGAAATACCGATTAGAAAATTCAATCAGAACGCAATCAACTAAAAGAAATTAATTCCAGCTTTTGTCTAGATTTCATTGGATTTAGACAATAATCGAAAATGAATTTCAACAATTTAATTCAACTTCTAAACTCGAACAATTCAACAAGCTTCAAGTCCACAAGAACAAATTAAAAATTCACGCTAAATCTAACTACGAAGAAAAAGAAAATAAACAAAAGAAAAGAAAAATATAATACAAAAGAGTCCTCTCGCTCCGAATGCCTGCTCCTCCACTCCCTCCCTTTTTTTTTTTTTCAAATTTCTCCTCCAATTACTATTTAAAGAGCCCCAGAGATTTGGCCCTAAATTGGAGGCTACAATGTGGATCCCCAAAATTCTAACCCAAATTGCATTCTTTGTCGCGACCTGGAATTTTTGTCACAACAGAGTTTTCAATCTTCATCGTAGGTCTTTGTTGTAGAATGCAGTCATTTGTCGCGACCTATTCCCTATGCTCCTTCTTGGATTCCGTCGTGAAAGAGTTTACTTGGTTGTGAAAGTATTCTTTTCTTCAGCATATTCATTCTGTCATGACAGATCTTTCTTTGGCCCCTTCACAATCTGTCTTGCAAACTCTGTTGTTCTAATTGTTCTATGTCATGACAATCTTATCTGTGGTTCTCTGAATAGTTATGTCGCGACATCGACAATTTTGTTGCAACAGAGTTTTTGTGCAGCTTCTTCAAATTGGTGTCGCGAACCAGTTTTTATGCCATGTCAGCATTTTTGTTTTGGTTCTTGTTGCAACAATGTTTCTTGTATTGTCATAATTTTTGTCGCGGCTAGAAAGTCTGTCCAGACAAAGTTTTGTCGCCACTTAACCTAATTTCTTGTTGCAGCTTCATTTTGATGTTGCAACATGGCCTCTTGGTGTTGTCAATGTTTGTTGTCACTTACGCTTTGTTATGTCACGGCCACCCACTTTTCTATATTCGGGCTTTATCTTTTTGTGTTGCAACCTGGGCTTTGTTATATCGCGACCAAACTTCTCTTTCTTGTGTTGGAATCTTTGTCGCGACATAGAAAAGTCTGTCGCGACCTTGTTTATCTTTGTTTAGTTGATCTCTGTGTCGCGACTTTAAGATCCCTGTCGTGACATTGAAACATCTCTTCAGCTTGAAGTATGTCACAACATTGGATTCTTTTGTTGCAACCAGGTCAATTCACTAAGTATCACATGTCGCGACCTTGTTTATCTGTCACAACCAAAGTTTCTTCTTCTTTTAGCATTGCGACATACGTTGCCTTGTCGTAACATAAATCTTTCTTCGAAGCTCTTCTTCTGTCTCAACAAGCTTTTCCATGTTGCCATAATCAGTGTCGCGACATAAGAGGATTTTATCGTGACAGAGATTTTGCCTTTTGTTCTTCATTATGTTGCAACATAAACTTATCTGTCAGTATTCTTCCTATATTGATCTTTAATTTCTTGTCGCGGACGTAAGATACGCTGTCACCATGTGCACTCTTCGCCTCTTCCCGCTTCATTTGTACTAACAGGAGCTTCTTTGTCACGACAATTTCTTCCTTATGTTAACATCCTATTGAAAACTTTGTCGCAACATATACTTTCTTTATCTCAACTGACTTGTTATATTCTTCCCATTTTCTGTTGCAACACGCTGTCTTTTGTCGCGACAAAGCTCATTTGTCAATATTCAGACCTTTGTGTTGCGACAAAGAAAATATTGTCGTGATCGAGTTTCTTTACCATTTGCTTGGAAGTTTGTTGCGACACACAAAACTCTATCGCGATGTAGACCGCTTGCAGAATTGTTCTTTTCTCTTCCTATCGAATTTTTCTCCTTTTTGAATTAAACCTACAAACATAAAGTTGGTGTAAATATTCGATAATTTGGCATTAAATGTGACCAAGATACTAAAAATAAGCCGAAAAATGGATTAAAAATAGATGAGTTTAAGACTCATCAAATTCCCCCAAACTTAAAGTTTTGCTTGTCCCCAATCAAAGAGAAGAAAATTTTGTTTGTCCTCAAACAATTTAGCTTTATTTTTAGGGACATTTTTCTGTTTTCTACTGCAATCCCTTTTGAATCTGCACTTGAATTGAAACTAGTTAGTTGCAGCATGACTTCAAATTGATTTTTCAATTCAAAATTAGGAAAAATTTTCAATTTCTGTCACAAAATAAACTATTGATTTCTAAAATACAAACAATTCAGTCAATTAATCCTGATCTGTGAGTGTGTGATGGTCTTCTTTCCCTTCTTCCTTGGCAAAATTAGATAATCTTCTAGCTTTACACAGTTACAACAAAATTAGTTATTCAAAGTCTCATATGCTTGTTTTTCATATTAGTCTCCACCAATGTAGGCAAGTACAACCTTCAAGATCAATTAGGTCTTTTAGGCTTGTAAATTTTGGCTTGGGTAATTGGGTGGATAATTAAAGAATTTAGGCTAAAAATTACCTAGATTCCAATCTTCAATTTTGCATCTTTGCCTCTATTCTTCATCCCTTTCTTTCTTACTGATGTCAAAAAAGAAATATTCCCCCAAACTTGATCTTGATGCATCATACTACATACTCTCATCTTGGTATTTTTATTTTCCACTGTCATACTTATCAATTCAGTCCCTTTAGAAGAAGCCCTTTTTTGCTTTTCTTTTACTCGTCAAAGATTTTTAGGAATAGTACAATGTCTTGTCTTTTTAGGCTTTCTACCACTCTTAGAGAACTTTGGGTTAGCAACTCCCATACCAGTTGGAATTAGGGTACTAGGTGTTGAAACACCCCTATGAACTTAATTGTTCAAGAGAGGAAGGCCACAAGAAAAAACTTATTCCAATTTGACAATTTACAACCTTTGATTTCTTCTCTGCATTCCTTTCCTTTCCTTCAATTGTTCTCTTTTTCCATCCCTTTATTCTTTTCCTTTCAAATCAAAATAACATTCCCTTTAATTTTGTCCTTTTCTCTCAGATTTTGAAGTTCTGTCCGAAACCCGGCAATAAAGGGTTCTTTACTATAGGATTAGAATGAAGGAAGGGTTTGAGGCTTCTAATTGTTGTTTTAATGAAGAAATTAGACGATTTGGCTCAATTCTAGAACTAGAGTGTATGCATATGCATATAATGAGGGTAGGCTTGAAAGGCTCAAACTTCCAAAGATGGCCTATATCACTTCCTGTTAGTGGTAGTGCCTAGGATTTCGCCTTGACTAATAATCGAACAAGTTTTAGGACATTGGACTATTTAATTGTGACTGAACCCAGAAGATGTCCCTAATCTTTCACAATTTGTTAAGAAATCACTTTGACCATGTGCATTGTTTTTCAGGATTTTTACTGACATTACTATTTACATAAACAGTCTCAAAAACCTTATTTGTTCGTTCTATCGAGTACATCTTCCTAAATCTGAACATTCAACTTCATTCTAGCTAACTTGCAACTTCCTTTTCCAGTTCAATGAAGCCTACCACAATTTCAAGTACATTATTGTTGGACTCTTCAGTAGTTGTTATGCCAATTCAACATATCATTTCATTATTTGCAAACAAACCAAGAATGACATAAACACTTGATTTAATCAATTCAATGCATCCAAACAATTCGCAACTTCCACCAAACCCATTGTTCACATCAGACTCTTTCATTTATTTAAAACAAAAACACAATCTATAGTGAAATTAATATCAGACTCAAAGAATTTCACACATAATCATTTACTAAATGGTTTTGAGCTTTTATTAACAGGAATGATTACAACTTTTGTATGGAGAGAAAAAAAAAAATACATGGGTTCATCTTCTTCTTTTGTAGGATTTGGAAGTTTTCAGGTTTAGAGGTTCAAGGTTAATGTTAGGTAGAGATGGAGGAAATTTGGGAATGGAGATGTTTGGCTTTTCTTTTTCTGGTGGTTCTTCCCTGTTGAAGAGGCAATAATCATTGGTGTACTGAACCAGGATGATCAATTCATCTTGCCTACTACCTAAGGTATTCATAGATCCTTCAAATTCAATGAGGACATTGTGCATGTTCACTAAATTTGAATTCACTTGGTCCAAACTATCATTCCATAATTTATGTTTGTAATTATTATCCATCTCTAGCTCCTTGTCTCTCTTCTCCATGAGCTTTCCAAATTCCTTGAATTGTTCCTATAGAGATATTTGAACCCTCCGCCTTCCTCGCAACATACCTGCTTCCATCTTTCCCTCTCTTTCTAAAATGAAAGCACTTCTTCATCTCTTTCGCCTATTCATTGTAGAAGGTCTTTATTTTGGTTCAGCCTCAAGATCACCTCTCTTTCTCTCCTTTCTATTTCTTCTTTCCATTCCCCATCCCTTCGTTTGAGTATTTGTTCCCATCGTTGTTCCTTTCTTTTGAAGTCAGCCTTTAGAAACTCCTGTCTGATCTTTTGTTATTGTTCACATCTCTTTTCTCTCTCCTCTATTTCCTTTTTCATTGATACTAGCATCTCCATAATTTATGTATTTCCTTGATTGCTCCTAGAACACTCTATTGGTTCAGAACAATTCTTCCTTACATCAGGAGGTGAGTGAATTAATGGACTTCTTCTACTCTGCATCTCATCCTCAACTAGCAGTTAGCCCTCATATGGGATTTGTTTCATCCCTAATTGTTCATGTTCTTCTTCCTCAGGCTCCTCTACTACTTCCACAATCTCCATTTTCTTTCTCTCTTCTTTCTCGTTTCTTTTTCGCTTTATCACCCACAATGTTAAGGAGAACCTTGGACATGTTTCTTCCTGTGGCCATATCCCCCGAACTCCAGCCAAAATGCAGAGCCTAGTAATTATTGTTGGATAAGAGATTAGTCCCCTTTTTACATTTTTGTGGAAGTTCCTTATGGATGTTTCAATTATCTTCCCCACATCGAACTTGTATCCCTTTATTAAGGCATACAAATGATGGCTTCTTACTCCCTTATGGTGCTCAGATGCTTTGTGGGAAACATGACAGAAGTAATGAAATAAAACCACACCTTAACTTCTTCTGTTGGTGAGCCTCTATTGATGGATTCACGGGACTTCTTTGTCGAACTCCAATTCTTTCCACCACAGAAACCCACGATCTTCTTATGGTTGGGCTCTCTAATCAGTTTTTTGTACTTAGATCCATTCTTGGGAAATCCTTGGATTGAGAACTTCATTAATCCTTTCACGTGTCTACCACTTCCACCCATATTCCTTCCGACGTATAATGAATCTTCTTTCATATCTATCATGTTGGCATAGAATTCCCTGATTACTGCAACAAAGCCAGGTGGTTTGTGCTTGCAAAACAAGTTCCAGCCCCTTTTTTCTATTACCCCTATAAAGGGTGAGATGAACGCATTCTCAAACCCCTCTCTTTCTCCAAAGAACTTTGTCACCGATTCTTCTCCCAAGGGGTGCGTAGGCTTCTTCATTCAAATGAATGCCTTATCATCTTCGATCCTTCGCCTTTACTCGCCCAACTTGCTCGCTCTTTCGCTTTCTTCCTTTCTGAGCTAGGTTTTGTTCCTCTCCTTGCACTTCTGGTTCTGCTACTAGAGTCGTCTCTGTCTGAGGTTCTAGATGAACCTCCTCTTCACTTGCTGTATACTCTTCCATAATCTCATTGAGATTTGCCCAAGTTTTGGGGTTCTACCATTGATGAGATCTAGATTTAGGGTTTAAGGTCTTTGAAGTCTAGGGTTTTAAGATGTTGAAAAGAGGAAGAAAGTGGAAATTGGGTGAGAGTATGAATGATGTGAGGCAATTGGAAGGAGGTGGCTTTCGCTTATAGTGTTCTTCGCCAACGGCTCAATAAATGAATGTTTCAGATAAACGCGACAATTAATGATTAGATCACAACAATAACTTTTGAATTTATCTTGTGACTCATCAAATTAAAAATTGCACCCAGCCTTTATTATAATATTTTTCATGTCGCGACACATTTTAGGGTTGTCGCAACAATGGCTAGTGCTGACAATAGAGATCTGTCGTGACAAGTGTCATTGTACCCAACATATTTCTTTTCGTTTCAAATGTCTATAGGTTACCACCCTATCGTGACAAGAAAAATAGTCATGATAGAAATAGGCTCTAAAAATTGAAAGGTAGGTTGCAACAATGTTTGAAGCTGGTCGCGACACTGTTTCTATTGCCATTCACTTTAATTTCAAATATTCTATTGCAACATGAAAAATAGGGTCACGATAAGCTTTTCATCATTTTGCAGTAAGTGATGTCACGACCGAACTTTCTAGTGTCACGACAAAGACTTTATTGTCACGACCAAATATTTGTTTCCCCGAATGTCTACAACTTTAAACTTCCTTCCAATTCAGTTAATCACCCACACTTCAATCCAATTACGCAATTCAGGCTTGTGACTACATATATAGTAACAAAAATTCTCAATTCAATTATGAACAACAATCTCATTAGCATCAAAATAATCAACAAAGCATTTAAGAAATTAGCACCTGAAAGTTGTCTAATTAATTAGGCTCTAAAAATCATCAAATTTCAAACTTCAACTACGCATTATTATCTAAAACAAATGTAGGGAAATAGAAATACTCCCTTGTAGCTATTTTCCTGCATTAATTCAAGCCAAGGCAAGGTGCTTTATAATAACATTTGATTCCACCATCTTTCGCACAATTTAGCAAAAGGATCAAACTTCCTAATAAAACTTTCTAACAAATCAGCTCTAAATCTTCAAAATAATCAACATCAATCAAAGTTAACAAAATAAAATTCCTTTTTAGGTCAGCTCCCAAGTTGCTCACTTTAATGTCCTTAGCTAGACACAGTCGGGCAGAGTTCCCTTTAGTAATTTCTTTCCCTTTTCAAAATCTAGATCTACCTCCTTTATGCTTCCTCCAAGATAATGCTTTAGTCTCTGAATGTTTACTTTGAATTCACTTCCAGATTCAGTCTTTAATGTTACTGCTCCAAAGGGTGTACTTCGTTACTACTTATGTATGGACTACACTCCATCTCGATTTCAATTTCCTGGAAACAAATACTGAGCCTGGGAGTTGTATAAGAGAACTTGTCTCCTCGCCTTGACCTTCCTTAGGATTTTAACTGCGCCACCTCTTAGCCTTCTCAGAGATTCCGGGCATTGTCATAAGCTTCATCACTTCTTCCGCTCATCCATTCGGGAGTAGTCTCTTTCCTTTCTCATGAAACAAAGTCACAATTCGCTCGATGGCCCACATAGCTTCAGATTCCGCCTAAGGGGAGATGACAAGGTTTTCCCATATACAATTTCGTATGGGGGACATTCCAATGGGAGCTCTTTGTAAGCAGCTCTATAAGCTCCATAGTACATCATCTAGTTTTATAGACCAACTTTTCACAGATTTACTATTTTCTCCATAATTTTTTTATCTCCTACTGAAATTTCACTTTGTCCATTTGATTGAGAGTGATAAGCTAATCCCATTAGTCGTTTGATTCCATATCTCAAGCCATGAGTTTTGCAAATGGCTTCCTCTCAAGGTGATAGTGCCTCGTAGCATGAATTTATATTTATGTTTTTAGTGAAATTAATAAAAGTGTCGATGATACATTTAGCTATTTTCAGGCATAATGTATGAATGAAACATCGAAAATCCCCGTATTTATTAATGTAACCATAACCCCAAAGGTATACCGCTATACACGAGGATCGAGGTTATGGATTATAAATCATATCAATGTACAAATTAAATTGGAAGTTTGGGGATCTTCAAATTAAATATTACTAGGGCGGTCCGCTTATCATCGAGAAATTAGCGACCTTTAATCCGCCACTAATGTGGCGACATTAAAGTGGAGGCTCCATATAATAAGATTATATAGACAGACCAAGGCGCAGCTTTAATTCTTTTAAATACCGCTGTCTCACTAAACAAATACTAGATGACTCATGCATCGGGCCTCAACCCGAGTAGTCATAGACTCCCGCTTATGTCAACTAGGCCTTTGAGTCACGTGGTTAAAGCCCGTTATAAAATGGGTCCAATACTTGTGTCTTGGAGGCCCATTGATGTATGCACTGGGAATGTGAACTATGGACATGAATCCAACCTTCCTATGGAAGCTTCTGGCGCTTGGTTCTCTTAAGTGTCGGGTTCCGAACCGAACAGCTGAGCGCCTAATTTATAATAGGCTGAGTAAATTAACTGTTCACTAGTGGGATTAATGGAACTTAAGGATCAAGATATAATTAGAGGGGCAAAACGGTAATTTCACTCGACTCTAGTTATGAACCACTTCTTGGAGGATAGAACTGCATGTAATGATTAAATCAATGGACACTCTAAATTTCCGAGTAAAATCGATATTGTAAGGACAAGAGTTCAATTTCAAGTTTTGAATAACTCTGAAAATTAATAAATTAAAATAATTGATTAAAGAGTTTAATTAATTATTGAATTTATTGAGCTTGAAATTACAGGTCCATGGGTCCCAATTCCACCTCCTAAATTACTACAATGAACGATTCATGATTTGGAATAAATTGCACTCCCCGTAGTAATTTAAAATGATGAGATTATTTTAAATTACAAAACAATTAGTTGTTATTTAAATTGAATTTAATTCGCTTGCTCATTGAATAAGGAAATAACTGTAAAGGGTAATAATATTTGAATTCAGCTATTATAATTAATTGCTTCTTATCTCGATAAGGATTTAATTAAATTTAAATATTATTAATTCATTTCTTATTCGATAAGGATTTGAATTTAAGAATACAAATATAATTAATTTGTTTCTTATCTCTGTATATGATTTGAAACGCCTATAAAACCTGCGAGGTATTTCCGTGGTGGTCGTCTCTGAGAGAAGAGAAACCAAAAGAAAAAGGAAAAAAGAAGTTTTTTTTCCAAAACACTAGTTTCCTAGAGAGTCTCTTCCCCTTAGAGAGATCCCACCATGTGTTGAGTACACAAGGCAGATCTAGGCGTAAAAACCTAGAGTGTATTATTCCAGACCGAATCGCAGCCCACACACCTCATGGAAGGAGGGCATGGAATTGAAGACCCTCGTGTGGAGTCGCTTTCAAACTCCTACTCGCCAACAAATTTCCTATAACAAGAATGTATAGATCTCGATCTTCACTTTTGATATTAATATGTGTTTGCATGGGTTCCTCAAGGAAAATAAGATTTTCTCGGAAAATTTTAAACCTAATTCCACCAAGGCTTTGATTTTATTTCCATCAATTGGTATCAGAGAGCTGTTCATGTAAATGCATATTAATATATTTTTTTAAGAAAATTGTTTTCTCATCTTATGCATGAGCCGGGAATTCTGCATACTTTAATGTGATTATTTGTGTTTGTTTATGATGGATGAGGGTTTAATTATATGGTGTTTTTGGGTTAGGTTTTCTTTATTTCCTAGATCTTGTGTGTTTATTAATGGCATAGATTTTTGTAATTTTTTTGTATTATCAGGACCGAAATTACACAACTGGCTTGGACATGAAGATGGAGCAACTTGGGAATTATGTAATTGCAAGAAGCCCATTATATAATTTAAATATTTTTTTTCCATTTTTTTTTCCAAAGGTTGTAATTATTAGAAATACCCAAAACACCTGGCCCGCTTTTATTTATTTACTTTATGTTATCAAATGTATGATGCAATTCGAATAACATGCCCATGCATATAACATGTCATACATGAATGCCCACCATATTGTATCATGCATAATCCTTAGAAACATGTTCTATTAGGAATGTTTTTGTTTATTTTTCCGCTCGAATAATAAATTAAATAATGGATATAGTTTAATAGTTAAACTCGTACTTCCAATTTAATATTAATTTGGGCTTGCGCGGTTAATAGTTAGGCCCGTTTAACCTAGATTATTCAATTTTAATAAAATGATTGATTTTGTTAAAAAGATGGTAACAAACAATAGGCCCAAATAAGTTTGGACTTAAAGTTAGTTAATTAGCCCTTTTCACTATAGAGCTAGGTTTACCTAAACCTGTTAGCCCAATAAGATTGGATTAGTTTTTAACTAATAAAACCTTAGGCCCAATTAGATTGAACTCATATTTCATTTAATTTGTAGAATTATATTCTTATCACCTAGTGGCTAATTATATAGGATATAATAATTTGTTAGGATTATAAACATATGATGTTTTATAACTAGAAAACACATAAGTTTAAAAATATTGGAGCGGGAGAAGGGCATGTGACAATGTGCCCTACGGTCCCATCGCTGGGGTCCAACACCGTGAGGTGAGCGCCAGGTGGCTCTAGTGACGCTGACAAGGTCCTCCTACTGAGGGTGTCCACTGCTAATATCATCGTTGCACTTCCTTTTGCGACAGGTTTGGATGATGTATTCCAAGATTGACCCACCTCACGCGCACCCACAAGTTAAGTTAGAACCTCGAAACGACATGGGTCACATTCTAAGAAGACAATTAACTACACTGTATCTGACCAATAAAGGTAGTTAATAAATGAGGGAAATTATGAGATATTTTTGAGTTCTATTTATTAATTTGAGATAGTTCAAATTTAATTTATAAATTAGTATGACCTACCCTTCATCATGCATAATTATAGGTTAACTTACCTTGGATTAGTATTTTTGTTTTATGTGTTTAATTTCTATGCATTCATGCATCACGCTTACTATTTCAAATAGGTTTGATGTTTCTTCATATTTTGGCCAAACATGTTTTTATTTAATTACTTAAGAATAATAACTGCCAAACCCCATAATTGCTTTACTAGCGAATGAATCCTTAACCGACGATAATTTTGAAAAGTGGAAAAGTAATGTTAATATTATGCTGGTCTGCGAGAACAATAGATTTGTTCTCACTGAGGAATGTCCCTCGGCGTAACCTCACCTAATGCCGTAGGTAGTGCACAAGAACCATATGAACGCTGATTCGCCAATAACAAAGCTCCTGGCTTATATGCTAATAAAGATGTCGACGTATTAGGCTAAAACATGAAAGGATGGAAACCGCTACGATTATGGATTCCTCCAAACATGTTTCGAGAAACAATCCAAACAAGCCACGTCATGAAGCTACTAGAAAGTACATGAACGCCAAGACGAAAGTAAAGGTACTGCTCGTGACCATGTTCGAACATGGCTAATTATATAAATTGAGTGTATAGTATCACGGGGCCATAATAGATGATACGCAGACCCAAGTGAGTATAATAATTGATCCACTCACCCGATTTCTTCAATTCACCAAAGAACTATAAAGATAGAACAAGCCTGACTACAACGAACCTCCCAAACCGAATGATTCAAACCCGAGGCCATCTCGAAGACAAGGACTAAAAAGGTCAAGCAAATGTTGGTTTAAACTAAGGCCTCATCCTCTTCAACAATAAGAAGAAGAGGAAGAACAATAAGGGTGCCTCAGAAGACCAAGAAGCAGGTCGCCTCCCAAAGCAAGCGATGCTAAGAAGTGGTCTAAAGAAAAGAAACCCAAAGGAAAATGTTTCCATCATGAGTCGATGGGCATTAGAAGAGAAATCAGAATAAGTATTCTCCGAATCAAGGACAAAAAGAAAGGTAAATTTGATTTACTGGTTTTAGAAGCAAATTTAGTGGAAGTTGATAGTCAATCCTGGATAATTGATTCAAGGTCCACTAACCATTTTTGTTCTTCTTTCCACATGCTTAGTTCTTCCAGGGAGCTTGCTGATGGGGAGTGCTCAATGGTAGCTCTGAATAAATAAACTGTCGGCAACTATAAAGTGGGAGTCGCTTGTTTAGAATTAGGGAATAAATTTCTTGTTTTGAAATAATGTTTATTAGATTCCTGATTCGTGAGAAATTTGATTTCGCCAAGTTATATGAACAATTGTTTACTATTTCATTTGATAATAATCAGATTGTTATTTCAAGAAATGGTTTAAACATTTGTCATGCAAATAATGAAAATGGGCTTTACATTTTAAGGCCAAACAATCGAATGCTCTTTAACACTGAACTATTTAAAGTAGAACATCCTAAGCCTAAGAAGCAAAAGATTCTTGATAATGGATGACATCGTGATCATGGCACTGGGTTAGGACATATAAGCCTCGATAGGATTAACAGATCAAAGGATGGTCCTTTAAAAGAGCTAAAGTTGGCAATCTTCCACCTGTGAATCCTATCCGAAGGCAAAATGACTAAGAGATCTTTCTCAAGAAAGGGCTTTAAGGCAAGGAATTATTTGCGAACTCTGTACATTCTAAATGTCTCGCGACCTCCCCGAACTCTGGGTTAGCGGTTACGAATACTTCACAATTTCTATTGACGACTATTCTAGGCATCGAGTATGTTTATCTAATGCAAAGGAAATCAAACTTTGGAAAAGTTTAAAGAATTCCAGCAGGTCAAAGATACCTTAGGTAAATCATTATCAGGGCCTTCTCGACGGACGAGGAGGTGAACACTGATGGGCGTAGTTCAAGGATCACCTAATTAAGCATGGTGACAAATTCCAAATTGCAGCACCTCGGAACTCCACAATGTAACGGATTGGCGTAAAGAAGAAATCCGAATGCTTGATATGGTTAGGTCTATGATGAGCTACCTCATTGCCACTATCATTCTGGGATACACAGAAACCGTAGTCTACATTTTGAATGTGGGCCTCTGTCTATCCAACACACACTTAGAGTTATGGAGTGGTCGAACCCGGGGCCTCACGCCATATCCATATATGGGGGTAATGCATATGCCGAAAGGAAAGACTGGGAAGCTAGAACCACGAATAGAAGTATGTCTGTTTGTTGGTTACCCCAAAGGCACGAGGGGAGGTTTCATTTCTACACCCCCAAGATAAGAAAGTATTCTCAGGACGACAAATGCTACCTTCTTGAAAATGACTACATGGCAAACTTCAAACCTCGGGCGTAAGGTTGTACTAGAGGAATCATAACTGACGATCGACCATCGACCAAAAGAATCAAGCATCGGGGGAACGAACAAAGAGACTACAGATCCTATACATGATGTCATCAGACTCCCAGCGTAATTTGAAGGAGGGTTTCTAAACGACCAATTCGCTGCACGGGGCGGTGAAACAAGTATTGTTGTAACGATACTAGTGATGACGATCCATTGTCGCTAAAGCATCGATGGATGATCACGATAAGAACGAATGGCTGAAGCCGAAGAGCGAATGGAATCTATGTATTCTAGTGCATGCAGAGAGCATAATAGATCTTCACGATCGATCGAGGCCCATTGGGTGCAAATGGATCTATAAGAAGAAAAGAGAGGTGTGGATGGGAAAGTGGCGGGACTTTCAAACGCGGCTAGTGGCCAAGGCTATACACGAAAAGGAGAAATGGAGTTAGAAGGGCTTTTATCGATGTTAACCGCAAATCATTCGCATCCTTCTTTCACGTTATGTTGCTCACCGATTATGAGATATATGCGAATGGGCGTCAGACAACCTTTTGGTCAGTTTATCTTGATGAAAACGTGATATTATATGATGCAACCGAGGAGGGTTTCATAGTTGAAGGTCGAGCGAGAAAGTGCGTGACTGCTTAGAGTCCATTTGTGGGCTTAGCGAGCTTAAGGTCTTGGAACTTTGGGTTTGATGGATGATCCAGAGCCTTGGTTTGAGCAAAATGTTGATGAACCTTGTGTGCAGTACATCAAGAGAGACTAAAGTAGAATCTTTTTGGTCTTTGTCACGTAGATAAATGATATCTACTCATTGGGGTGATATAGGATTATTGTACGGCCATAAGAAATGGCTAGTCGAAAGTTTCAAGTGAAAGATTTGGATGACGGTTATGTACTTGGGATCCGTCGGGGATGCTGAAACGGACCTCTGCTAGCATCTTGGCATCTATATTGATAAGGTGCTGGCTGCCGTTCCGATGCGGAAATTCAAGAAGGGTCAGCAACGAGCCGTGCCGGAATTATCTCTCTGGAAGCGGGTGTCTGACACTCAGAAAGAAGAAGGGCCATGGGAAGACGCAGGTTCCTTACGCGCCTCGGCGGTGGGCGCTCCTTGCCTTGCCATCATGGCACAGAACCAGGACATACACGCTATCGATGGGTATCAGCCGTTACCAATCCAGCCACTGGAGTTGGCGCCTTTGAATTACGATGGCACTCTTCAAGTACAGCAAGGAATGAAACTACTGTATTGATCTATTCGGTGTTGGCTTTGAATCCGTGAGATATCTTGATTTAACCGTATCGAAAGACGGTCGAGTGCGTCACGGGTGACGTCACTCTTGGTGATGGAGCTGTGGTAGCTGAAGTATCGACGATCAGCATCCTGGATTCTACCATGGAAGAATTTGAATATAGCGACTTGTGGAAGCTGACTAAAGCGGTAGAAACTCGGGTTCGACCAGGATCTGGAGTTGTTCCAGGTATGGATGAAGCCATGGTACTTTAGCATGTGACATGGTGGAGTACAGCCAATAAAGCTCCAAGAACCAGGAGTCACAAGGGGAGAGCATATGGGGAGTATCATCGATTGGGGATCCGTTCACGACAATTACACCAAAATCGTTTGAGTCCTTATACTCTGCAGGATGGGTTTAAAGACATGTCTCACATGCTTTAGACGAGTGGGAGATTATTGAGATAATTACTGTAAAACGCACTTGAATTTATATTTATGTTTATGAAATTAATAAAGTATCATATTTATTTACATTTAGCTATTTTGTGCATAATCTGTATGAATGAAACATCAAAGATAAGTTTAATGTCAAACATTTTAACTTGATGCTGACCTGAGAGGATCGGAATTGCTAGTTATAAACATATATTAATAAGTAATAAATTAATTGAGATTTAGGGATATTCAAATTAAATATTACTAGGCGATCATATCATTGAGAATGAAGTGAGCCTTAATCAGGTCACTAATGTAGCGACATAAAGTGGGTACTCCATTTACTAATAAGATTATATACAGGATAGGACCGGCGCGAGTTTTGAGATTCTTTTAAAATGCAGTTTGTCTCAAGATTAAAGCCGGTGCGCTTCAGATGATCATAGCCACAGATGATCCTGATCACGGGTAGTCGCAGACTCTGACCATATCCAGCTAAACCTTGATCTGTGGGTTGAAAAGCGGTTAGCAAATGGGCCCGATGCCTTTATGTCACGCGGAGGCCCGTTTGATGTCACATTTGGGAATGTAGCGAACTATGGACATGGAATGTTGACCGCTTCCCTACTTAGTACAGACGGAGTTTGTTCCTTAAGTGTTAGTTAAGGCCCGATTGATTTAGGCAGCTCTAATTTATAACGAGGTTTATAAATTAGTATTCACTAGTGGATTAATAATGGAACTTAAGATCAGATATAATTAGAAGTAGCAGTAATTTCACGACTCTATTATAAGTACTTCTTGGAGGATAGATGCATGTAATGATTAAATCAATGGACAACTCTAAATTTCAAATTAAAATCGTCTGTAAGGACAGGGTTAATTTTCAGAGATTTTTAGTGGAATAACTAAATTAATAGATTAAAATAATTGATTAAAGTTTAATTAATTATTGAATTTATTGGAGCTTGAAATTAGATCCATGGGTCCAAATTCCACCTCTATATTACTACAATGAACGATTCATGATTTGGAATAAATTACTCTCTGTAGTAATTTAAAATGATGAGATTATTTTTCGTCACAAATAACAGATAGTTATTATTTAAATTCGAATTTGTGGTGGTTTTGCATATTGAATAAGGAAATAATCTGTAAAGAGGTAATAATATTTAAAATTGTTGTTATATAATTAATTAGTTTCCTTATCTAATAAGGATTTGATTAAATTTTAAAAATGTAAATAATTCATTTCATATACGATAAGGATTGAATTTAAGAATATTAAATATAATTAATTCGTTTCCTTATACGATAAGGATTTTGAAAACGTCTTATAAAGCCAGCGGAGAATATATTTAAAAGTGGTGGTCGTCTTTGAGAGAAAGAAGAGAAACCAAGAAAAAGGAAAAGTTTTTCAAACCACAGTTTCTACAAGAGAATGCTTCCCTTAGAGATCCCTTGCGTGGTGAAGACCACGGTGCGAGGAACATTTCAACCCTCTTATTAACAAATTCCTACTCTTGATGTAATTATAGATACGATCTTCTACCTTTTGATATTAATATGTGTTTACATGGGTTCCTGCGAAAAATAACATTTTTGGAAAAATTTTAAAACCTAAAAAATTCGCTACGTTTTGATTTTACATTTCCATCACCCTCAATCATGAAAAGATTGTATTCACGAGGGTACTCCAAATTTCTTTTTAATGTTTCTTTATATCGAGCTTAAACTACTATGATGGCATCATTTATGGGACAGATATTTGTTCCACCCATTTGAATATGTCCCAGCCCAAGGAGAATATTACATTGTAAATGATGATGAAATGTCCATAAAGTCTATTCCCCATACATCAATCACCACACATAAGATTCCTTGTAAGGCATTTCCTTCTACCAGGATTACCCGTTCTCGATAAGCAATATAACAATGTTTTACCCGACTCCGTGGTCTTTAAAATACAATAGGCTAATAAAATCTAGTTAGAAATTTTAGGCTGTCTTGTCTCTAGCAAAGTGTCCTCTTATGATGCGCTGACATTTCTCCATAATGCCACCATGTTCTGTTTCTAGGATACATCTCCTTATGATCATGTCTACTCCTCTTCTATACAGTAGTGGGTCATCCCATATATACAATCTACAATCAGTTCTCAATTTCCTCCTCTACTATTAATTTGAATTCAAGCCAACTCCATAGCTAAGTAAAGTAGTAAACAAATCTCATTTATACCGGGGTGTTGTACTAATAACATGTTGATAGCTGCTCATGGGAAAAATGTATGTTATTTACGTCCCCTTTTTACGCTCCTACAATTCAATCTAGACAGATGCGCTATCACATTATGCTACCCTTCTTATCCTTGATTATTTCAAGATTAAACTCTTGCAACAATACTTCCCTATACGTGTTCAGTCTTGGCTTGCATCTTCTTTTTGCCATTAGATATTTAATTGCTTGGTATGATCGATTAGTATTACAACAAAGGGACCCCAATATATAGGGCTTTGAATTTTCACAAGCAAATACAATTGCTATCTCATACGTATAGGTGGAGTAGTTCTCTTTTGTCTCATTGAATGTTTTGCTGGCATAGTATATGGCCTTGAATATCTTTTCAGTTCTCTGTCCCAATACAACTCTCATTACATAACCACTAGCATCACACATAATTTCAAACTCATTGTTCCAGTCTGGTGTCAACATAATGGGAGCTGATACTATTTTGGATTTAATTTCCTCAATGCGAATCTTGCATGATTCATCAAAATCAAGAATTTGCATCTTTTCCAACCGGTCTGCAGTGAGTCTGGAGATTTTTGAAAATTCGCAATGAATCTTCTATAAAATCCAGGCATGTCCCAGCCTGTATTCCCTTCAACATTATAGGTAAGTATGAGTTCTTATGACAAGTTGTTTTGCTTGGTCTACTTCAATCCAATAGCGAGAATCTTGTGCCCCAGACAATACCTTCAATTACCATAGTAATTATTTTTCCCAATTTAAGCTAGATTTTGTGTAGCACCTGCAGTATTGTTTCTAAGTTTTCAATAATTTTCAAATTTGGATCCATATCTTGAGAAGTCATCCATAAATATTTCGAGAACCTCTTCCACCAAGTTAAAAAATATAGACATCATACATCTTTGAAGATTAGCGAGGCATTGCATAATCCAAATGGCATCCCTTCTAAAGGCAAAGTGTCATAAGGACATGTAAATGTTGATTTTATCCACGATACTTTGGTATTTCAATATGGTTATAACGAGAATATCCATCAAGCGATGGCGAGTGTCTTGCTAGCTTTGTGTCAACATTTGGTCAATTAAAGGTAAAGGATAATGATCCTTTTTGGTAGCAATGTTAAGTTTCCTGTAGTCTATGCACACTCTCCATCCTGTCACGATTCTTGTATGAATCAATTCATTCTTCTTATTTCTGATGACAGTGAATCCTCCCTTCTTTGGAACCACATGTACTGGGCTCACCAGGTATGCGAGATTACATATATGAGCTTGCATTTAGCCATTTAAGTACTTATTTTCTGACTACTTCTTTCATTATTGGATTCAACCTTCTCTGATGCTCTATAGAAGTTCTAGCATTCTCCTCGACAGGATCTTGTATACAGTTACCAAGGGGCCCGATTCCTTTCAAATCTTCTATAAACCGAGCTATTGCTTCCTTATATTTTCGGAGAGTCTCCAACAATTTTTGCTTTTCCAGCCTAGTTATTCCAGTTGAAATGATAACTGGCTTTCCTTTTTCTGGTTGCAAGAAGGCATACTTTAAATGTTCAGGCAATTCTTTGAGTACTAAACCCTCTAAACTTTTGTTTTTATTGACAACTTTCCTTCATAACTATGGATTTTCTACCTTTGTTTTCTCTAACTTGAATCTTGAATCTTGCTAATTTAAAATTGGAGTTCAAAATTTCAACTTCAAGATACTCAAGATACTAGAAATTCATCATTCTCATTCATTGAATTTGAAAATTATAATCGATGGTCGAATTCAGGCGACGAGGAATTTACATTTCTACAATTTCACGATCGACACTATTGAGTTAGTTTGTTTCAAACTATGATTACGATTGAAGTGCACTTTGCTTCATCTCAACCTTAAGAGTTAGTTCCCCTTTTTCACATCAATCAATCTTCCTTCTGTTGCCTAAGAATGAGTCTTCCTACTTAATGTAGGGACTTGTTTATCTTTCTCTATATTAATGACTACAAAGTCCACAGGAAAGACAAAATTTCCCACTTTGATAAGCACATCTTCAAGGATGCCCTCAAGATGAGCCAATGTCCTGTCTGCCATCTGCAGGATCATGGCCGTGGGAGTGAGCTCCCCCAAATTTAATCTTTTAGCAATGAGCAAGGCATTAAGTTGTCTTGGCTTCGAGGCTCACACAATGTTTTCCCCATATCGACGCTCCCAATTTTGCGAGGGTCTGAGTGAAGAATTTGCTGGATCTGCATTTTCTTTATTGGAATCTTTTAAAGATCTTTACAATGTAGGTTCTGTTAGGCTCACTATCCCATATCGGTAATCTTTCTCTTTTGCTCAATATATCTTCCATGAATTTTTGCATCTTGAAGGCGTCGAGTTAACGCACGAGAAAGGAATGTTGATCTCTATCTTCTTAAACATGTTTAAGAACCTAGAGAACTGCTCTTCTAGCTTTGCTTTCTATAGTCTTTGAGGGAATGGAACTGGAGGATTGTAAGCTTTAACTTCCTTTTTCCCAACACTTGAGAGTTTTACTGTATGTTGTTTCTCTTTCTGATGGTTTGAATTATGTATAAGTTCTTCTCCAATTTACCTTATTTCTCTTCCTTAGTGTCCCATAACTCCCAACTCTCCTTTCATCTAGTGCTTTCTTGCCACTTCTCGAAATTCTTGTCATCGTCATCGGATTCTTTCTCATCTTGAAATGAATCCTTAGGCTCTTTCTGCACAGCTTAAGCCAGTTACCCTATCTGTATCTCCAGATTCTTCAAAGAGGCATTGGTGTTTGTCTGAAACACAGTAGAGTTTACTTGGAAGTTTTCAAGATCAGAAATTTTTTTCTCATGCAAATTCAAAATCCTTTTGTTTTCTAACATGAAATGAAGCATCTGATCTTGAAACGGATTTGAGTTATTTTCTAACCTTGATAATCTCTCTGTCCTCACTCTTTGCTATTCTGGAACACAGGTTGACAACAGCACTAAATAATTAATCGAGGTTTGGGAGCCTGCGTGCTTCTCCGCCATATGAAAAGTTTTGTGATTCATAATGTTGGTGTGAAGTGTGTTGGCAAGTTGGGGTTGGAAAGCGAAATAATAACTTCTTTGCTGTTCATATACTGGTTTCTCGGCAGTAAAGTTTATTTACTCGACTAGTCTTTCAACACTTCTTCTAATTCTTTCTTCTACTGCTCCCACTTCATGTGCAGTGTGCATTCTTCTTTCATTGTTTCACAATTTGTTCATCACTGCATCCAACTTTGCTTCTATGATTGTCATTACATCACAGTCGATAAGACCACTTCCCTTATTGGCTGTTTACTCCCTAGAAAACTAAAATGAAGATCTGTGGTTGCATTTGGTAAGATATTTAAATCCACTGCCTTTACCTCCTACACACTTATTCTCTTAAAACCTGACAGATGCATCAATTATGCCCTTGGAGGGTATAATTCATAGCATGATAGAAAATGTCATCTGATGAATTGAATACATTCATGCAGCGGAGGGCATCTTTTGGAGTCTCTTATGATCCCTCTCCCATGCATTGTAGAGAGACTCTCCTCTTCTCAGCAAAGAGACAATTATTTCTCCTCTTCTCTCAGGCCTTGACTGGAAAAATCTGCTCATATAGGTATCACCAACTCTTCCCAGTGTTCATTGATCCTGGCAGCGAGAAGAATCGAAGCCATGTTCTTTATCACGTCTCTTAGTGAAAGGGAAGGGCTGCGAGCTTGATTACTTGGTCGCCGCCCCGAATTCGGCAGGCGTATTTGGCGTCTATGAATCTCCCCAGTATGCTCATTGGGATCTTGAGGAGGGTGACCTATCAGGCAGTGTTGTTTCACTATAATGTCAATCGCGACTTGACTCAAAATTGTTTGCTTGATAGCGAGTTGTCTTCTTTGCAAGTACTCTTCTTAGGTAATAGGCCTCCAAAAGTCCTCCATAGTATTAGGCCTCTAATTTCTCTCTACTTCTTCTAATTGTTCTTCTGGAATAGCCTGTAATCTTTCTCTTTGATTTGTCATATTTCTAGATTCTGCACTGGTGATCCTTCTCATATTCTACAGTGTTATCTCAATTTCAGTGTCTACAGGCAGCAGATCTGTTTCTGGTTTCTATGCATTTAAAATCTTCCTGAAAATAGAAACACACTAAGATCAAATGGAGTCAATGGTATCAATAATTATATATCTACTTAGGATTCCAAAAATATCAGTAGCTTATTCAGCCACTAATGTTAAAACTGTTTTTGTTAATTTTCTGTAATTTTTGTAAAACAAAGAAAAATGTCCAAATTAACATTTCTCTTTTTTGTCAGAATATTGATTTTTAAATCATTCGATCCCCGACAACAGCGCCAAAAACTTGATAAGACCAAATGATATATGTACAAATTTATGACCTGTGCAGACTATATGCTAATCCCGGTAAAAAGGCACTAGCTTGTTCGGACTTGAAATTAACTTATATGCTCATAAGAAAAATGGATTTGTCAATGAATTCTTTAAAGATTTAGTTTGGTCTTAATACTGCAAATGTATAGGTCGTACAAGTAAAAAAAGTGGACCTATAAGTCCGGATATTGTTCCCACAGAGATTGAAAAGAAATTAAAATTCAATTACCCCAACTACTCAAGTTCCACACTATTTGAACTCCCATTTCATAAAATTTGATGCAGAACTAAGAATTCTATTATCTAAATTTCTACATCTATAATAAAGGTAAAATTTGACTCTAAGCATAAACAAGATTATTCTTTGGAAGTAGACAACTGGGATTTCAAGCTTTGAAGTATCAAATCTGCGTCATAATCTATTTCAGACCTATCATAAATTGGAATATGAAATTGTCAAAGAGGCAAGATAGTATAGTTTAGATTTCTCCTTTAACTATACTTTTCACTTATTAGAGAATCATGTTCATTTCTTATTCATGTTTCTAATCAATTACTTGTAATAAGAGTTTCTTTATAAGATCCCTAGGTATTTTCTTTTCCAATACTTCATACTCATTTCTTATGACTCTGATTTCTTTCTTCTAAGACGGGGTCATTGCAGTTTCTACAAGATGAATGATGTCCTGCATCCTTGAGATCTTAAGAGTTCTCCCTTTCATGATTAGATCTAAGCTAACACGGGATCAAGATCATTCCTCCAGGCCAAGGAGAGATCTCTAATTGATTAAGTGACTCCTTTCAGCCCCTAATTTCAAACCCTTGGGTAAATTGATGATTTATCAGTAATCTTCCAGAGCTCATTAGTTCTTCAATATTAGCCTATCATACCCCCAAGTAACTGCTTCATACTCTCAAAAATCTCTATCTCTACGTCACTCAGAGGGCCTCCTGAAAATTAGATACAGATGACAGTCCTTTTATGGGTATTAGTTACTAATATTGGGAACAATTCACTTCATGAACATCACCATTCAAATAAATTCAAGATTCTCAACCTAGGAAATTTCTTTCTAATTGTGCAGAAAATACCATAACTAACATCAAATATTTCCCAACGGAAGTTGTTTTTCTCAAAAAGCTGGATCCTGATGTTTCTTGAAATGCGATCGGGAAAATTCCACTTTGTAATTGCAATCAAGCTGAAAGAAATGAATTCGACTTTGTCTAGATTTCATTGATTCAGGCGATGTCGGCAATGAATTTCAACAATTTAATTCAACTTCTAAAGACAATTCAACATTTCAAGTCTAATAAACAAATTAAAACTCTACGCTAAATCTAATCTATGAAGAAAAGAAAAATAAAGAAAGAAAATAAAAAGAAAAATATAATAATACAAAGAAGGTCCTCGGCTCAGATCTTTCTGGTTCTCCCCTTTTTTTTTCACTTTCCTCAATTGTTTATGATATCAAAGGTTTGGGCCCTAAATTCGAGGCTATTGTTGGATCCACAAAATTCTAGCCCGGATTTCATTCTTTTTTTGTTGCAACCTAGAAGTTTTGGCGCCATTGTGAGTTTTCAATCTTCATCGCGAGGTCTCTGTTATTGCAACTTGTGCGATGGAGTCTATCACGACCTTCTCCATGTGCTCCTTCTTAGATTCCGTCGCGATAGAGTTTCCTTGGTCACGACAATATTCTTTTTTTCAGCATATTCATTCTGTCACAAAAGATCTTTCTTTGGCTCCTTAACAACCTGTCTTGCAAAGTCTGTTGTTCTAACCGTTCTATGTCACGACAATCTTCTGTGTGGTTCTTTGAATAGTTATGTCGCGACATCGACAATTTTGTTGCGACGGAGTTTTTGTGCGGCTTCTTCAAATTGGTGTCACGACCAAGTTTTTATGTCGCATCAGCATTTCTGTTTTGGTTCTTGTTGCAATAATGTTTCTTGTATTGTCGAATTTACGACCAGCGACCTAGAAAATTCTCCTTGACGAGTTTGTCCTTCATAACCCTAATTTCTTGTTGCAACTTCATTTTGATGTTGCAACATGGCCTCTTGGCGTTGTCGATGTTTGTTGTCGCGACACAGTTTGTTATGTCACGATAGGACTTTTTCTATATTCAGCTTATCTTTGTGTCGCGACCTAGTTTGTTATATCGCGACCAGACTTCTCTTCCTTGTGTTGGAATCTTTGTCGCGACATAGAAAACTCTGTCATGACCTTGTTTATCTATATTCAGCTGATCTCTGTGTCACGACTTTAAGATCCCCATCACGACATCGAAACATCTCTTCATCTTGAAGTATCATCGCAACATTAGTTTTGTTACCTTCGGTCGATTCACTAAGTAAATCACATGTCGCGACCTTGTGTATCTGTCACGACTAGAGTTTCTTCTTCTTTCAGCATCGTGACATACGTCGCCTTTTCGCAATATAAATCTTTCTTCAAAGCTTTCTTCTGTCTCAACAAGCTTTTCTATGTTGCCATAATCAATGTCGCGACATAAAAGGATTCTGTCGCAACAAGGATTTTTCCTTTTTTTCTTCATTATGTTGCAACATAAACTTATCTTTCGCAGTATTCTTCCTATATTGCTCTTTAATTTCTTGTCATGACATAAGATACCTTGTCACGACAGAATTTCTGCCTTCTTCCTGTTTCATTTATAGCGATAGGAGCTTCTTTGTCACGACAATTTCTTCCTTGTGTTGACATCCTGCTGAAAACTTTGTTGCAACATAAACTTTCTTTGTCTCAACTAACTTGTTATATTCTTCCCATTTTTACGTCGCAGCCAGTTGTTTTAATCGTGATGAAACTCATGTATCAATATTCGGACCTTTGTGTTACGTAAAGAGAGAAATATTGTCATGATCGAGTTCCTTGCCATTGCTTGGAAGTTTGTTGCAACACACAAAGTGCATGCGCGGCGAGACTCTTTGCAATTGCTCTTTTTCTCTTCTTTCCTGCTGCAATTTTCTTCTTTTTCAATTAAAACCTACAAAACACAAAGTTGGTAAATATTCCATAATTTGGCATTAAAACATATCTGAAAATACTAAAAATAAGCCAGAAAAATGGATTAAAAATAGATGAGTTTAAGACTCATCAATTGTCCATGACACCCGGTGAGTGGCGTGGATTATGTTGTCCATATAGTTTTCATTATACATGTGGCATGATATAACATGCAATGGTGCATCACACTGCATATGCACGGGGACATCGCATTGAATGACTATGGGTGCATGGTTGTTATCAATCATCATACTTGGTGATTGATGGGTGGGCTCGGTACCGTTGGATGATTTCCAACAGAGTCGCACGGTTGCATAACATGAAATGGAAAAGAAAACTTGTGTCAGGTAACAGCAAGAAGGGTTAGATTCTCCCTTGGGCGATAGACTTGGACTGGTTTAGACACTCCTACGGTGAAAGTCTAAAAAGTGTTGGAAGGCGTGCAGAGTCCTGCGATGAGACCCCGAAAATCCGCTACCCACAAAAGACACATGGTTTTGAATGTAAAAAGATCATTTGAAATGATGACATCCATAAAAGTTTTGGTTTATAAACAAATGACTTTTATTTCAAAGTAATTCATTGGATACGATTCTTGATGAGTTATCACACATAGGCTTTGCATTGTGTGGTAGGAGTTAGTAAAGAAGACACTTCAGTATGGGAGTAGGTAAAGACTTCGGGTATGGAGTCGGTGGGACTTGGGTCATGGTACATGATTGAGTCTCATCTCATTTCATGGCATGGCATGTAGGATTCCATAGTAGAAATGGCATCTATTTCTTTTACTTGGAATGTGGATGTGAATTTGTGGAACATGACCATTGCATGTGCACTTAAGTGGGGAGTAGCCTTTGTAGGAGTTTACTCTACTGGGCGTAGATCACCCAATATGGGAAAACCTTTTAGGTGCAAGGAGTACACCGGTGGACGACACTCATTCGAGGCTGCAATTATGAAGAAAACCATGATTGTGGCTTATGAAAATCTTTTTGTAAACTTTATGTGCAAACTAGTTTTGCCATGTTTTTTATTATAGAAAAGAGTTGTAATTAAACCCTTATGGGTTGTTTTTAATTATAATCTTGTATGTTTTAAATGAAAAGGGATAAATTGTGAAACCTCGGAAAAAAAAAATTCTAATTTTTCAGAAAATAGCAAAATAATAAAATTGTCAAAATGGCTCAGGGAAGCCTGGAAAATTCTCTAGATCTCGGATGACGAAACGAATTGTGTTGTTGGACTTGCCTCGCGAAATCTAGTGACTGAAAAGTTTCATGAATTCGACATAGTGCAAATTTTCACAATTTTTACGGGTGGTGGAGTCGGTGACTCAAGGACTAGATTTTACGAAAATCTAGGAAGTTAGAAATGGCAAGAAGCCCAGAGTTCAATTAAAAAATGAATTAATTCAAAATAAATAAATGGTTTTGTGACATAAGCAGACCTTGAAGACCGGAGTTGATACATGACCCCATGAGGGCCACATATCAAACTTAACAATTAAGTTAAGTTAGAAAGGAAAATAAAAGAAAAGAGGAAAGGAAAAATAAAGGGAAAAAAAGGGAAACGGAAGAGAGAGAGAGAGAGAGAGAAAGAGAGAGAGAGAGATAGAGAGAGATAGAGAGAAAGAGAGAGAGAGAGCATGAGAAGAGAGTTGGCGGAGCTCTTCCTTCTCTCTTCGATCCACAGCGTTCAAATCGATCGAATTCATCGGCCCCGAGAATGGAAGTTCATCTACTTTCGACGAGCTATGCGAGTAGATGCTAGAAATGAGGATTTCGCCAAGGTCAAGTGAGGAGTTAAATCAAGGTTTCGGGTTTAGGAAGTGTCCACAGGGACTTCTAGTTTCTTCTACACTCCAGTGGGGATTTTTACTCACTGGTTTATTTTCCATTCTAGGGTTATTTGGTTGAGTTTTACTAATTCCACTGAGGCTGTTTGGCCATTTTTCCCTAAAGGTTGTTTGGCAAATTAATGGAGTTATGGGAATAGTGTCTGTTTGACCACATATGATGTCAGTCTTAGGCTGATTTTCTATTAGAAAAGGAATTTGGACCAGTAACCTTAATAAATTGTAGCCTTATTTGAGAACTTGATATTACAATTTTGAATCACCCAATCAGGACTTCTAGAACTCAGTTATGGTGTTTCTAAGATTTGCTCAATTGCCTTGTTTTGGCCGAACCTCGCATCCGAGGTTTTGGGACTAATTTTATTTGAGAAAAGTGAGAATTTGGACTAGCATCATTCAATGAACTTGTAGCTCTATTTGAGAACTTGATGTTAGGAATTTGAATAACCCAAACTGGACCACTATAACACAAGTTATGGTTCGTTTTCTAGGACTGCTACAGCTTAGGCTTTTTAATGATTGTGTCCAGATTTTTGTCACAATTGTAGTATATCATTGCTTGAATTGAGTGATATGCTTGGTTGAAATTGTGTGGAAGTCAAATTGTGTGTTCTAATGGTTTTCCTTGTGATGTTCTTGTACGAATAAGGCCATTACATGGCTTATTGTAGGCTAGTTTTGGACATGTCTTGTCACAATTCGGCCTAGAGGTTGATGAATGTCGTTACCCGAGTGGTAGTGACTTGTGATGCCAACGTATGCGTGTATTGATATGTTGGCATGTATTGTATGATTTATTTGGAATTTTTATGCTTGTCGATATAAATGTCGAATGATGCATGAATAATTATGTATGAGTAGGCATGCACGTATAATACTCGTGTATATGTAGCAGCATGGTATGAATAGGCAATGGCATGATTGCATTGCATTATGCACTAGTACGTCTCATGACATGGGTGTGAGTGCATGGTAAAGATCGACACTATGTTTGGTGTTGATGGTGGGCTCGGTAACATGGGACGACGTCCAAAATGAGTCGCACGATTTTGAGGTTATCGGATATTGTCCAGTGCTTTGAAATAAAGCAGTTATCGAAGACTGTCCATAGCTTGTGAATAAAGTTGTTTTCGGAGACTGTCCATAGCTTTAAAATAAAGTTGTTATCAGAGATTGTCCAAGGTCGGAGGTATCAGGGATCGGAGATTGTATCAGGATTAGGTGTCGGGGTGGTATCCAGCATCGAAGACTATCCCTTTGTCGGAGGCTAATCAGGCTTTGAATAAAGCGGAGTTATCGGAGGGAGTTGTCAAAGTTTGATTTATAAAACAAAATTGCTTTTATTTTTTGGATAAAGAGGTCATTAGGTGAAACACCCAGTGACAAGTTTTCACATTGGCATGCGGTGTGAAATTCGGTGAGGACTCGGGATATGGGATAGGGTGAGTCACATTCTCATCCATGACATGTGGAACATTTGAGTAGGAAAGTGCATGTTTTTACTTGAATGTGTGGTGTGCCATTGCATGTGCACTTAAGTAGGAGTAGCCCTTGTAGGAATATTTCTCTGTGGGCGTTGCTCACCCAGTCATTTGGACCGCCTTAGGGTATAAGGAGTTTATGGGAGACGGCCTTCAGATGAAGTAGATCATTGTGAAGAAGGCCGACATGTGGCCTTGACAATACTTTTGTAAAAAGTATTTTATGTAAAAATAATTATAATTAAATTCTTTTGGACTATTGTATAAATAGTCGGGTATGTAATTATGGTAAGAAGTCGTGATCGGACTCTTATAGTATATTAAGCTGTTTCATTTCATATTTTCGATTTAAATATGGACTAGATAGGTCCCGGTAAAGGGATGCATTGAGGTGGTGCGAAGTAAACTATATTAGAACAAGCTAATTTTAATATATGTTCTATATAAGAGTGTTGTAATAAACTCTTCTGGATTATTGTGATATAGTTGTATATTGGGGATATGGACAAATGGACCAAATGTGGTCATTACTACTTTTATTTGGACCCTGGATGGGATATGATTATACTGTTATACAGGTTGTATGTTGGGTAGAGCTCCCCGAACAAAGGAGACTCTGCCCGATTTTGTGAAAATATATGGATCTGGTAAATGGACCTACTTGGTGTGGTATCGGGTCCTTTGAATCCACGGGAATTTACGATTAGGTTGACAAGTTGTCAACGGGACCCCCAGGATTTGGGGCGTCACATAAATGGACCTAGAGTGCTCATTTGGTTGTTAAATTTGTGGATCCCGATAAATGGGACACATAGTGAGGTATCGGGTCACCTAATATCCTGAGTTTTAACGAGTTGTGAGGTTGGTCAGCGGACAGGTTTGAGGCGTCACACCCACCAAGCTACATGAAGGGTTTTTGGTTTAATAAATAGCAGTGTATAAGTAGTTTGATACATAAGAGTTAATTAGGCTTTTCTTAAGTTTATGCCAATTTATGCTTGATGATCATAAGATGTGTATTTGTTCTGATTGAATGTTATTCAACCATTGTCATGACTTGTTTTTAATGAGGAAGTATTCAATTGTTTTGTCCATGAGAAGAGAGACCTACAAGTCAATAAACAAATTGTTGGACATTTAATTGGTATTAGTAGCACAATTTGTTTCTATTTCTTCATTTTCTTGATGTAAATCTGCTAAATTGTCAATGAGTCTAATCAATTTGAGCTTCATCGTATTATGTGCAATAGGTTGTATTTGATGGATACAGACTATGTGAACTGGCATTTGTATTATTGTTCATGGTCAATAGATTGAAATCATGATCAAGGATGTTGTTAATAGCTTGTTCTTGTCGCCCAATAAAGGTTATTAGCAAATAGAAATTATTGTTTATTAAAAATAACATATCTTTGTGAATTGAATTTATAAATTTAAGAAAAGACAAATACGAGAGGTGTTTCTTTGAAACTTGTTGACATTCTAGTTTCTTAGAATGGAAAAATACGGTCATCCTTAAACGCTATAATTTGGAGCTTGATCGAATAATTTCTCGAATAAACTTGTCATGCTTAAACGATGGCAAAAACACATATTTATGAGACAAATTATTTGTAAAAAGCAGTGGCTTTTTCAATAAAAACAAAACAAAAACAAAAAGTTGTGTCCCTTGGAAACAAAGAAAAGGTTTTGAGTTTATATATTAAAACCCATTTATGGAACGCCATGGATTGAGAAAAGGGGAGGTCTCGCGTGCATAAGAAATGGGCCTAGTCATAAAATCATAGTAAATTCTACTTGGGTTTTATTTTGAATTCAAATTGTATTAGTTGCTTTAATTCGTAGCACGTTTAAACTTTAACTCTTACAATTAAGTTTGCATTTAATTCATAACATTTTGCTTTAATTCTTACAATTAAGTTTGCATTTAATTCATAATGTTTTTAAATTAAATCCTCTTAATGGCCAACGACCATAATTTTGCCTATAAATTCAAATGGGTTCTAAGTTTGAGAAATACTCTTTCAACCTCATTTCTTCTAAATTTGAATCTCGTTTTCTTCTCACTACATTGTTCTGATCAGTTGCCTCTCGGTTACGAAGAATTTGTTGCCAGATCTGAGGAAACGAATTCCCTAAGGACGTGTGCCACACCTCGGTACTCGATTACGATTCTTAGATCCCTTTGCATCTCCGGTTATTGTTTGAGTGCAGGTTACTTATTCTACATTACTCTGCTCCACAACCATGAAACCTAACACTCTTTGTTTGAACTCCCACACGTGAGCTCAGCATTCCCACACATATACAACTTCTCTTCTCTACTAATCATCTTTGTTGTTGCTGCCCATCATCCTCATTACTTGGTACCATCTACATCATTTATCTTGTTTTGTTGGTTTGATATTTATTTAACACAAATTGCCATAGAAAACGTTCACCCAGTTTAGAAGGTAAGTGCATGAAACATCATAATTGACCTATCTACATAACATGCCCTATGATTCTTTTTGCAACCCATCATGATCGGGTGTTTGAGAACAGTATTTTTTTTTTCTTTTCTTGTACCACGTAATCCAAATGATTAAAATCTGATGGAAGATCTTGATTTTCTATCTAAATTCATTTTCAACTAGCCTTTAAATTTTTAGGAAAGGAGAATAAATGTTAGATTTCCTTTTCATTTAATTAACCAATCAAGCACAATAATCTACAAATAAGATACAATGTCTATAATTTTCATTTGAAACAATGGGAGTAGGACTCCAAAGATTTTTTTTAAAGGAAGTATGAAATTTTATTTAAGAGAATAAAAAGGGTTGTTTGCATTTGATAACACAAACAAAACTAGGTTTTTGATTCATTTCGAGATATGCATAAAGGGTCTTTAGATTGGGATGGCTATGTTTTAAGCCAGCTCTGGTAACTACGTCTAAGACTTCTTGTTTCTCCTTCATTGCATCAATTTAGCTGCATTCATGCCCTCTTGCTTTTTGTCCTTAATTATAAAACCGTTAGAGTCAACCTCAAACATATAAGAATTATCAATGGTTAGCCATGCTACAGAGATTAAGTTTTCCTTTACTTTTGGTTAAGTATTATTACCAATGTGAGGAATTTGCAAACCCTCTTCATTATCAAAATAAATCTTGTCACCTCTCTTATAATTATTTAGATATTTTCAATGTGATTGGGTTATATAGCATATGGGGCATAGGATCTAAATATGTATAAAGATTTGTATCATGTCTTTCATTTGAAGCCATAGTTACCAAAGCTTGAGTTTTTTCTTCAATTTGGTATGAGTAGTCAGTCACTTATGTTCCAAAAATATATTATATTGTAATTACATTTACCATTTATTTGGCATAAATGATACTTGAAATTCCTTGTGATTGCTAACTATTAGGAGTTGTTGTCATCATCTCTCCATTCAGAATTCCATTGTCTTTAGAAGTTGGTGGAGTTATGGAAGTTAATATAATTTTGATTAGATGCTTAAGAACCTGGGAATTTATATTGACTCATGATACTCTAAGGATTTTAGCCTTTTCCATCAAATCGACCTTCTCATCCATTCCTTCCACAAGCTCTTTGATAAAGAAAAGCTTGCAATTGGTTATGGTTTGGTTCAATTCTCTCTTTCTCCTTTGTAGTACCAAATCATTTATTATTTATAGTTTCATGAGGATTAGATAAAGTACTTAATATTGGATATAGAGGCTTGGAAAGGGTAGTAGATCTAAAATCATAGTAGTTGAAGGCCTCTAGCTAGTTGGGAATGTTTATCGATTTCAGGGAAAGACTAAGTGGCGTTTGTGTTTTTTTTTTTACTTAACGCTTAATAGAACTTTTGTTCTGAATAGTGTTTAATAGGATTAACTATTCAGCTACTTATTTTTCTAAAAAAATAAATCTTTTTATTTTTATCTAAATTTTGAGAAAAATAATTTCGTAAATAAAAATTTAAAATACATATGGATTTATTTAATTAGCATGAAGCGAATCATAAAAGTTTCAATTGGATCATAAAGTATATGATTTTCTCATATTTGAATATCTAGTTTTTGTTGGATTAATTTCATTAATCTATGGACTTAGCATAATCATATGACAATTTGAGTAAGTGATTGTGCATGTACTTCTGGCCGTTTATGGGATGGTTTAGCATGTTGTTTATGGACCATTTATGGGATGGCTTAGTGCTAACAAGCTATGGCCCATGGTTCTATCTTCTCTCTAAATTTTATAAGCCCATTGATCAAAGCCCATTTACTCACTTAACTTGTACTTGTATAAAAAGGAAAAAAAAAACCCTATAGTCTCTCATGTGGTATTGTGAGGATCTAGAGATAGTGAGAAGGAAAAACCATCTTCAACCTTAGCAATTTTCTTCTCTTTGATGTTGTGCTTTGTAGATTATTGTTGAAAAATAGAAGCCAACAATTCTCGATCCAGATTAGGTATATTTTCTATTCACTATGAATGATCTATTTTTTTATACAATTAAAGTTATTATTTTGTAATGCATTTATTGGGGTTTTTTTTTATTGTTGATCAATTGTTTTTGGATCAATAAATGCATCTGTTTCTACAAATAATCTAACAATTGGCATCAGAGCCACTTTAGTTGGCATTAAATCTATCAATTTTATTTTTCTAGCATTTTTTGGATTTGATCGTGTTTCCGCGTGTTCAACCATTTTTTTTATCAAACTTGTTATAATTCCACAACAAAATCAATGGTTTCAATGATGACCTTCTGGGAATGTTTCTACTTTGGTGTGAATTCAATTGGTGAACTATCTTAGCCATGGTATTGTTACCATAGAATATAATAATAGGAGAAGATCAATTATGAGAACCCTTTTTTTGTTGTTTGATTGAAATAAATAGCAGCCACCAGAACAAGAATGGTATAGGATGTCAATCATGAAATATTTTCTTTTATTTGATTTGTTTATCAAATTGTTGTGTATGGCAGCCATTGGAACCATAAGTGGGTATAGGATTTCAATCATGGAAATCTTTCTTTTTTGTGTTTTGTTTATCAGATTGTCATGTATGGGAAGATGAGGAACTGATATGTACCAGATTAAGAAAAAAAATGTTACCCACTATCTTTTCTACGTAAATAAATAAATAGAAAAGGAAGGTTTTCTTTTGTTATAAAACAAAGGAAACTGAGGATCACCATTTTCCATAGAGTGCTTGGTGAGATTAGGCTGACCGGTCGGACGGGCACACATCATGACAAAGGCAAAATCAGGGCACAAGATTCGGACTGGCCAGGACCTCATTAACATCGAATTTTGCTATTTTTTTCTAGCCATTGACCACATCTGGGGCCTAGCAGGCAGTGGCGACTGATCTGTGTGTATAAGAAAAAGAAAATCAAAGTCTTTTATTTAAATAAAATCGTGATCTTCATTTTCTTTTGTTTTTTCTTACCATATCCGGATTGTGATAAGCTAGAGATGGTGACAGTCATTCTATGACTATAATATAACAAGATCTGACTTAAGCTTTGTTTGGTTGTTAGGAAAATGGAGAAACCCTTCCCTCCCCTTTCCTAATCTTTATCATAATCCCTGACATGCCATGAAGTGGAAGTCGGCTTAAGCCTTGCTAATGCCACCTCCCATAAAAAACTATTGACTCTCTCATTCCATATCAAACTCTACTCTGAGAACATCTTCTTTGTGAGACGACCTTCAGGGCTCTCCTTCAAATCCGCAGTCTCAGGTATTCGGTTCTCGACCTCGATTCTAATGCGTTCTCACCAGGTACGTCGTAGATCTTGAGCGACGCATCGACTATCTTAGAAGGCGAATAGAAATTGAACCTCGATCGGACATGCACTTTGGTGGCTTGTGAGCTGTGGCGATTTTTAAAGATCAGATGAATTCAAGAATAATGTCGATTAAGAGATGAATTTAGGGCAGAGTGAGAGCTTGGTGTGCAGGAGGTTTAAGGTGTGAGTAGTATATGTTTGAACATAGAATTTAGAGTTAGACTGAGACTTTTTTTTTCGATTAAGGCCTGGTGTAAGGATTGAATCACGGTACTTAGATTCGGAGATAGCAAAGTTGCTTAAAGTTCTTGGAGGAGAGCTGGGTTAGTTTCTCTTCGAACTCTTGAAATTTGTGAAGCAGGTGGGGGGTTGTTGTAGCTAGGTGATGGAATGTTGCTTGGATTCGTGTGAAGGGTGGAAGGAACGAAATAGAAGAGAAAGAGAGATTAGGGTTTTGCAAAATAATGAACTACAGAGCGGTTGGATGGGAGCACATTTTTTTTTTAATTTAGAAAGCGAGTAAGCGAAAAAATCAGGCTGACTAGCCGTGTTGATTGATTAAACGAAATTTGTTGGCAGGGCAGTTTGGCGCTCGATTTTTTCAAACTGGCCAAAGTGGGGGCCAGGCTGACCACAATTCGGTTGGTCGGCCCTAGCCTAAGCATTTGAGCTCAAATTACCAAGCTCATTATCATGTTGTCTCTTTCTTAATTTGGTGTTATCCTCTCCCTCCATGCACTTTACTCTTTCAAGACAAGTGTACTTAAATTTTTTATCCATTCTTATGGCCGAAAAATTTTACCCCATTAAACATTAAATTTTGTTTTGGCACATTATTGAATATTTACCAAATTTTGCAATCTTTTCATTGTTTTCATAGTGCTTTAGAAATTTATCTTTGTGTTATTTATGATTATTTATAGCATCATATTGTGAATAAGATGGAAATCTTTAGCATGAACTTAGGTTAAAATTGAGAAATATTGAGTGCTTATGAACTTGCCTCTCGTGAGTCTAAGCATGTCGGATATTTTGGGAATTGATGCTACCATGTTGCTCTTGCTTGCATCGATTTTTAAAGATCCATACTAGATAATTGAAATTAATACATCAATAACTTTTATTTGGTGGAATGCTTATTTTTGGTGAAGAGATTTCACTTAAATGTCATGAGCAGCTGAATTTTACTATCGGTGGGGAAGTGCGACATTTGGTTGTGAAAGATTTGGTGGTGCTCTTAATTGCGTATGACTATTTTCATATTCAATAGACTCTAGCATTAAGTGACCACTTTTCTAGGTAATTTGAGTAGCTTAATGATAGAAAATAAGCGTGTCCTTGTTACATACATTTATGACATTGCTCTCTTGTTTATTCTTTAGCTTTTAGCTTTCCTCTCTTCTCTATCATCGCGAAACTTAATAGGACTAATTACAAGCAATGGGTTAAATCTCTTATGATAAATTTGACAAGATTTTCACTCTAAATGGTTTGAAAGAAAATTTAATGGATATATGTATATACTTGAGGATCAATGGGAGTAGTTACATATTTCTTGAATTATATTTTGATGTTATACTACTCGCATCAAATGATTCTGACCTTTTGGTTGAGACAAAACATATGTTGTCAACCTTTTTGACATGAAGCATCTTGGTGAGGTCTCTTATGTTTTGGACATAAAGATACTTCATAATCCCAAATGTGGAATGATGCTTAGTTGTCTCGATATTTATATTAGAGAAGATGTGAAGAGGTTCAATATGCAAAATTGTAGTTCCACTAAAGCACTAATTGTGAAGGGTGATAAATTTTCAAAGGCTTAGTGTTCTCAAAATGATGATGAGAAAAAGAAAATAAAAGTCGTTCCATAGTCATCTTTGGTTGGCAGCCTTATGTATGCTCAAGTATTGCACACGCCTTAATCTTGCTTTTGATGTAGGCATGTTGGGTGGGTACTTGAGTGGTCCTAAGACTAGTTGTTGGAAAGCTGTGAAATGGTAATAAGGTATCTACATGGCACCAAGGATTAGATGTTAACATATCAACGCACCAACATTCTTGAATTAGTTAGGTTTTGTGATGCTAATTTTGTTGGCTGCATGGATGATAAGAAATCCACTGAGGCTATATTTTTTGTGATGGCAAGAAGTTTTGTTTCTTGGAAAAGTGTTAAGAAAACACTTACAACTTCTTCTACTATGGTTGCAGAGTATGTGCCATGTTATTAGGATACACATCATATATTATGGTTCTTGAATTTCCATTTCTATATTTAAGGGTTGTTCCTCCATTTCAGAATGTTGAAATTGTTTTGTGATAATTCTATAGGTGTATTTTTCTCTAGAAACACAAGGAGCACGTCTCGCTCCAAGCACATTGATGTGAAGTACTTTTTTGTCAAAGAGGATTGTAGAATCCCTTATTCGGTTGAAGCGTCGCCGTGACTAGTATGTTGGACCACTAACCAAGAGCTTACCTATTTGTGTTTGAAGAACAGTGTATATGGGATTGTTAGGAGCCTAAACTCTTTGTATTAGTGATTTGATTAAGTGATTTTGCATGTACTTATGGGTCATTTATAGGATGGTTTAGCATGTTGTTTATGGGTCATTTATGGGATGGTTTAGTGCTAAAAAGCTATGGGGTCATGGTTTCATCTTCTTTCTAATTTTGATCATCCCATTGGATCAAAGTCATTTACTCATAACTTGTACTCATATAAAAGAAAAAACCACATGATCTCATGATGGTATTGTGAGGATTTAGAGAGAGGGAGAAGGAAAGAAGCATCTTCAACCTTAGTCATTTTCTTCTCATTGATCTTGTACCTTGTAGATTATTGTTGATGAATGGAAGTCAATAATTCTGGATCTAGATCAGTTATGTTTTCTATACACTATGAATAATATGCTGTAAAACCCATGAAAAATTTAAATGTAAATTTTTTTTTTTTTTTTAAAAAAACAACGATAATTTGTCGGAATAGTCAAAGGAAAGTGAGATTTTCTAGATCTCGGATGACAAAAAGGATTCACCTTTTGGGATCGATCTCACGAAATCTATGCCGTCCAATTTAGTGGTCCCGAAGGCCTCCAATTTCACTTTTCAAGAAAACTAGGAGATTGATGAGTATAGTAGAGGTGCATGTAATATATTTGAGGGAGGAGGACATGTGGGGGGGTGAGTCACCCCCCACCGATCAAAGTTGCAATAGAAAAAAAAACAAGTAAAATAAAGAATAAAGAGAAAGCCAAAAAAAAAATAAGGAGGGAGAGGAGGCTGTGTGTGAGGGAGAGAACAGAGAGGAAGAGAAGATCGGAAGGGGAAGGAAGCTAATAGAGGTCAGTTCGTGGGAGGAAGAAAAGAAAGAGAGAGAAGAAAGGAAATAAAGAAAAATGAAAAAGAAAAAGGAAGAAGAAGAAAAGAAGAGGAAGGGGCAGGACCGGCGTCGTACGTGGTCGGACTGGATAGAGGTGAGAATGAAGCTATATTCTGAGAGGTAGATGTCTTCCCCTACTTGGCCGGACATTCTATGCAAGGGCCGTGTAATGAAACTACCGGGTTTGTCAATTCAGCCGAATTTGCGCAGTGTGTGTGATTATTGTGGGATGGTTAGGGACCACGTATATGAGTTCTTGGGACCACCAAGGAGTCGACACGGCGTCCACGAGAACTAAGCAATCTGGGGCGGGAATGGAGCAGGGTGTGCAATTTGGCTACCCTTGCGGAGTGGCGACGTCAACCCAGGACCGGCTATAACTTTCTCGTCCGAACTCCGATTCATGCGTTCTTAGACTCTACGGAAAGATCATTGAGTCTAGAATTTAATAAGATAAAGTTCTCATCCAAAACGTGGGCTGAACTTTGGGCTGGGTCATGGACAGTAGAGGAATGGTCCATTCTTGTTTCCAGAACTG
Organism: Tetrastigma voinierianum; assembly: GCA_016808115.1. Lineage (NCBI taxonomy): Eukaryota > Viridiplantae > Streptophyta > Magnoliopsida > Vitales > Vitaceae > Tetrastigma > Tetrastigma voinierianum. The sequence goes on along the minus strand of JAEQBH010004598.1, from coordinate 355,368 downwards.
GTTTGTATCTTAAATGCTTGGGGCTGTGTATGGCCTAAGTAGGGAATTGCGTGTTTGATGTTTTATGTATTATTGACACAAGATGGACTTTCTGGACTAAGCTCACATTATGTCCAAGGCCAAGCATGGTCGGATTTATTGCCAAGAATGGCTAATGTGTGTTATTGCTGTAAATTGAATAACATGTTGAATGTGTGAAATTATGTGATATATTTGTAAGATAAAATGGAAATAATTATATGTATTAAATATAATTTATCCATGACACTTGACATGTAGTGTAATAGATATGTTGCATGTGACACATAGCATACATGTAGGCATGAAATGACATGCAATGACATATGCATTGCATTTATGCACGGGACATCACGTCGAGTCGGGTGTGAGTGCATGGTTGGGGTTGACATTGTGTTTGGTGTTTGACCATGGTAAATCGACATTGTGTTTGGTGTTTGATGGTGGGCTCGGTATTTTGAACTATCAATGGAGGTCTCATGTGCATTTTATTTGTTTTGAAAAAAGCTTGATTTGCTCGGAAGGTGTCTAATGTTTTTTAATAAAGCGTTTTTAATAAAAGCAGTTGCTCGGTCAATCCAATGCTTTTGAAATAAGCGGTGAAATAAAACTGTTTATATCGGAGGTGTCAATGCTTTTGAAATAAAAGAGGGTTATCGGGGAAGCATCCCACTTTATTTTGAATAAAAGCAGTTTATCAAAGATTGTCGATTTTTAATAAAACGTTTAGGCTTGTCCATGTTTTAATAACCATTTGAAGATTGTCCAATGCTTTTAAAATAAGCGATTATCGGAGGCTAATCCCTTTGTTTTGAATAAAAAACATAATGTTGTATAAGCGTCTGGCGTCTGTGATTGAACCAAAATTAACATAGCTGCAAATACATAACTTACAGTGAGTAAATAAGTAGGCATTGAAATTTATCAGATATGTCTATAATTACAAAATAAAAAAAGCTTTGTTTTGAAAAAAAGGGTTAGAGAGCGAGGATGCCCTTATTGATTTTACACTTAGCATATCAGAGGTGGGAGTGGTGAGACTCGAGATTTAGTGCATGAAGGACATCGCATTTATGACATATAGACATTCGGGTCTAGGCTGAGTGGAGTACTTGAATGGTGATCATATCTGTTCAGCATTGCATGTTACCTTTTAGTTGAGAATTAATATAGTGGGTTGTATCACAGACTGCTGCTTCACGTTGTGGGATACATTTTCAAATTACACGAGAAGACAACACTCTTGAGGTGCAGTGTGAAAGTGTTGAAGAAGGCAGTTGTGACTAGTAGAAGTGTTTTTGTAAAATATATTAAGAACATTAGTTTTAATATATGTTTAAATAAAGTACAAAAGAGTTATTACATTAAACCTCTTGGCAAAATATTATAAATTGTGTCATTGTAAGAATAATATCAGAAGGCGAATGCAAATTCAGGTTGTGAGTTGTCAAAAACCTATGGATTTGGAGGATCACAACATGGTATCCTGATATCTGAACCCAGGTTTTACAGTTATACATGTAGCGCTGTATAATTACGATTATTATTTTGTAATGTATTTGTTAGGTTTTTATTGTGATCGTTATTTTGGATCGATAAATGTCTATTTCTACACAGCTAACAATTTTTTTAATGAAAAAACGATAGAAAACCCAAATATTTTTTTATATTCATTAAAAAATTAAAAATTATCAATAAAGTGATCCTTGAAAGAACTGTAAAACTAACTAGGTTGAATACTAAAATCAAATTTCTTTATATATAAAACTAAAAGTAATAATAATAAATCGCACCTAATTCCGTATGAGGTTATCATGATAAACTTGAACTTTTTCAATATCATTATTAGGTTTTATGGACCTTTTTATTCAAATCAGTGCTACTCAGATTGGAGGTGTTCTTTGACAATATCTTTCTCGTGACAGGTAATTCTTTAGGTGAGATATAAACTTATCAAAGTGATCATCTTAAGTAAGACTATATATATAATGTGTGTCTCAATCGTCATTATATGGAGTTAATTAAATAACATCAATAATCATTATTGATTAATTTCTATTAAGATTGATAGTTTTACTGTTATTACACCATAAAATAAACATTGATTTTATTTAAAGTGACAATTACTAGTTTTAGAACATTAAACCACTAGTGTTCTCAGCAAAATAAATGGATAAACATCACCCACCAAAACCTCTTTATTATATTTTAAATTAACAAGAATTGTCAAATAGTATCTGACTTTTACTCATTACAAGAAGACCAAAAATACAACATAAACAACGGTCTTTTACTTGCACTCTCACACTTTCTATGTTCTCTAACACCTCACTGTGAATTGTTCTCTAGCACATATATGTACAATGAGAGGAGGAGGGCTATAAGGGATCTGACATAACTTACAGATTAGTGCCTCCGGCTACAAGCATCATGTCTCTCTTGAACAGGTGCTTCTATTCACAAGCATCATGTTCATCTTAAACAAGTGCTTCTCTTCCCAACAAATGTGAGCCCATGCTCAATTGACAGTCACCTGAGGTGCTTTCCAACTACACTCCACGGTAGTCATCCCTTCCTAAAGAGGTGTTGTTTGCCTACCATGTTCTCCTTGATATTTGGTTGGTTTCTCGGTACCTTAATGTGGTGTTCTACCCTACATCAATTTTACACTTTAGACTTTTGAATGGTAGGTTGCTCCAAATGAAATAGTATATTATCTATATTGTGCTAAAATTGATATTAAAATATTATTAAAATATTAAATAACATAATTATTGTAAGTTAAATTTTGGGTTTTATTTATAATTAATCTTCAGTGTCAAATGAAATTAAGATTTCAATTTTCATTTAGAAAATTAAAAAGCTAACCATTAATTTAAAATGTCATCTATTAAATTTGAGGTCTGTATTTAAGTTTACATTATTCTTTAAATTTCTTGGATACTTCAAATCAAAATATAATTTTTGTTTTGTGTACCAATCATGTTCTTTACTCTTAACAACCCCACAAACTAATATTTTCTTTATCTCTGCAAGCTTGTGAAACATACACTGTCCCCAGTTCTTTTTTTAAATAAATTTTAAGTAATTTGAAAAACACATAACAAGGGTTTAGTATTCTCAGTCTCTTTTCAGATATAATGGAACCATGATTTATAGAATTCCCATTAAAATGAAATAAAATGAATTGAAACCTAGTTCAGAACAGGTTTAAATTCAATTTTATTTTCTATTCTTCTTTTTCTTAAAATTATTCGTGCAGATTCGTAACTATTGTAAACATTGAGGTTTGGTATGAGATTAATTCTGCTCTCTGATAAATATATAAAATCCTTACTCAATTGAAACTCTCAGAAACATTAGATGAGGTAGAATGAAGAAATTTGGCTAAATATCCCAGATAAGTATTAGCATAAACATCAAATTAAACCAAAAAACATTGAAGAAATAATGGGTTATAGAAAATAAGTTGTTAGATTTCAATCTTTAGAATTTTGTTTGATCATTTAATTAAATTTCTCTCTCTAAGGAGTTGGATTTTGATGAACTATGTGAGTAAGCTGACTAGTTTCTTCTAATTAGGGTTCAGATTGAACATAATGAATCAGTTCTCTTTTCCTTCATTTTCCTGAGTCTGACAAAACTAAACAGGCGGGACATTCTAATAAATGAGTTTCTCTGTGAGAGTGTGTAGGACTTGTTGGAGAGTTAATCCCTACTCAATCGCCAACCAAAGGGGTAGGGGTGAATGGGAAGGAGTCGGATTAGGAATATCAGCGAGACAAAATACTATAATGTTACGCTCTGAAGTAAATTGAGTGTAAGTAAAAATTTCTTGATCATATTAAGTTGTCTTCCACATTGCATTTGTAAAATATTTATCTGATCATAAAAGAGAAAAATAAAAGGCATCTTTCAAAATTTCCCAAAAATATTTATATAAAGTAAAAGCTCGATTAGTTCTCTAAAGAAAGATCATGTTTGATTAAAGATCTATTGTTATATGCAGTTTAAACTTATTGATTTTATGTACTTTGATTATAATTATGTAGCCCCACTAGTACAAGTGATTTCTGAAAAAAAGTTGCAATATTATGTTGATTTTATTAATCTATTTTTAAGAAAAATAACTCAACGTTTTCTTTCTTTTTTTCTTTGCAGACACTGCGTTCTTGTAAGCATAAAATGAAGTGTTTTTAGTTTCTTAAACAATAAATATTTTTTCTTTTTAAGAAAAACATCATAATATTTATATGTTTCTTATAACCATAGTGTTTATATTCTTTGTTGTGAAACTAATTTATTATAATAGTTTTTAATTAAATTGTGACCCATATAAGTTGAAAGGCCTATAGCATGATCCATGACCCTGTAAAAAGTAACATATAATGTGGCTATAGGATATAGTTTCGAATAAAATAAGCGCGCTTATAGGTATTTACCATAGATTAGTGTGGATAAATCTTTATGGGCCAGGCCAAGTCTAAATATATGACTAGGTACTCTATAGTCACGATCAGATGCTGACCTTAACTATTTGATACTCGATAGTTGTGGTCAAATACCAACCCTGGCTATAGGATACTCTATAGCCGCAATCAGATGCCGACCTTGGATATAGGTACTATATATCCACGATTAGGGTTGTTCATAAATCAGTCTAGATCGAAAAATCGGACTAACTAATCTAGACCGAAGAGGAACCAATCTAGTCTTCAGTTCCAGAAAAAAAATTTCAAGGGTTCCAATTCAGTCTAACCTAAAACCAAACCCGAATTTTTTAAAAACTTTTTTTTTTTTTTAGAATTAGGGTAAAAAATTTATGTTATACTTATATTTTTATATAATATAATCAAATTTAATAGCCATTTATCATTTATTATTATTTACTTACAATTAGATAATTCTTTATCTTTATTTATAAATAGATAATTTATTATCATTTATTTACAAATAGATAATTTATAATTATTTATTTATAAATAAATAATTCATAATTATTTATTTATAAACAGATAATAAATTATTATTTAATTAAAAATAGATAATTCATATTATTTATTTAAAAATAAATAATTTTTATTATTTATTTATAAATAACTATTAAATAACCAAGTTGTTTCTATCTTGTAAATAGTAAGAAAATAAATTAAGTGAATAAAAATATTAAAAAAAATAATTAATTAAAGATATAAAATAGAAAAGAGACAAAGAAAAGTGGGATATCTTTAGTAGCACACCACTTGGTTCTGCATAGTGAATTTTAGGTACTACCATACTCTTCTTCTTTCCTTCTTTTTCTTCTTTTCTTTCTTCTTTCTTCTTTCTTAACTGCTTTCTTCACCTTTAGTGATGGCTAACTTCTTCTTCCCTCGATGACTTCAGCTGATTGAACTTTCTTTTTTTTTAATCATTTTCAACCTTAATCTTTCCTTTTTTCTTTATGAATCACTTTCGACCATAATCTAGTCTTTTACGCGCTTTTCTTCCTCCACGATCCCCTTTTAGCCATAAGTAGGGCATTTCTTCTTGTTTTCATTTTACTAGAAAAAAATAGATGTTTTTCTGGTTAAAAAAGAAGCCCTCGTGCTAAGAAATTGACTATTACCTGAAGAATAAGACATAAGAAAAAAGAAGAAATGGAGAAGAAGTGCAACTTTTTGGAGCTTGCACTTGCTGGAAGGCGCGCGCCTTGTGCGCATGAGCAATGCCTCTTTAAAGGGGCTTCACCCTATCTCAGGAAAGGCGCCAAAGCAAGGCGTCTTGTTGCCCAGCGCCTAGGCGCGCCTTTCACAACTATGATTCCTAGGCTAGTGAATATCATACTTTGACATCAATCATCATAAAGTACGATGGTTTTTTTTTTTATTAATAAGGTAAATATTAATAAAATAGCAATAAGTGTAAAACCCAAGAAAAATTCAATTTTTATGAAAAAATGGCAAAACGGTAATTGTCGCAATAGTACAGGTTGAAAACCTGAAATTTTTCTAGATCTCGGATGGTGAAACGGACTTCACCATTGAATTCCTCTCATGAATCTGGTACTGATCGAATTTTTGGTGAGGCAGTGGGGCTGCATTTTTCGAGGCCGCAGGGTGTATCAGTGACATGGAATTAAGTGCCACATGTGGATACCACATGGACATAGGAGATGGACTTTGTAGTGTAGGGAGTGGCATGGCATGGGATCATGGATATGTGGAGACACACATGGCCATGAGAGAAGAAGGAAGGAAGGTGAAGGAAGCTTCCTCTCACTTGAGATGGACAAACAAAATGAGAAGGCAAAAAAAAAAAAAAAAAAAAATTCGGGGGGATGAAAACCAAAGAGGAGAAAAGAAAGAAAAGAAATAAAAGAAATAAAAGAGAAAAGGAAGAAAGGAAAAGAAAACGAGGAAAAAAAAATAGGGGAGAGCCTTGTGTGTGGCTGAATCCGGGGGTCAGTTGACCTTTGTCAACCCTCACAAAACTGTTTGTCTCATAGCCGCGAGACCCATACATGAGAGTAAAATAAGCCATGACCCATACATCAATACTCACCAAAAATCTAACCAACTATATTACAATAGTTCAAGAGTTAATTACATCACTCTTAATATAAACATATATTAAAATTAAGAATTATAATACATGTTTTACAAATTTCATATCAAAGCCACAATCCGGCCGAAAGAATTCTCCCCCCCTTAAAAGAATTTCGTCACAAAATTTCGTACACCTACTCATCACTCACATGCATATGCAGCCTTTCACAACTCCAAAATCGTGTCGGGTATGATAACCCGCCTAAGGTCATAATTACGCGTGACAGTGGCATCGCTCCTACATGTCAAGAATGACATCAAAACCAGATGTCACCACCGAGGTCAACATGAGTAGAATCAGCGAGATCTCGACTCACGATCTAGGCCTATCTGACCAACTCACCTAGATCAGGAAGAATTTTCCCATACAATGGCTTTTCAGAGGGCGCCAACCTCAAGCTGAGCTATCACACAAGATGCACTAATGAACGCAGTCATCGGAAAACAATTGCAAGTATCGCGTACCACGCATATCCGGTGTCCCATGCTCGACCTACAGCACAATGACATAGACACGCCCACAGGTCCACGAAGTCACGGCTTGTAGACTGCGTGCCTAACCTCGACCCACCTGCGGCCCCTCTAGCCATAAAGTGCTGTAGGAAGGTGCTTGTATAGCACCTATGACTAAAGCAGGTTCCTCGACCCATCTTGGAGTGTGGAGGAATGAACTGTATCCTCTCTTATCCTATAGCTAACTGGGACTGTGCTGTCCCAAAATCCTGGGATCCCTGTCTCTATGGGCAATCCCTTTTCATATGTCCAAGCTATCAGCAGAAATAACATATCATCTGTCCTGCCTGACCAAATTCCCTATCTTGGCCTTGTACAGTAACCTCGACCTATTCACGAAATCATTCTGGCAAGCCTTGCCTCTTTCTGAACTAGAAGAAAATGACTCTCCTTCCTCTACCTAACACGGCATCAAGTGCTTCGTGCATCCTCCATCTCTCTCTATGGTCATGGCAGGTCCAACCATGAGTCCATGTCTTAATAGCGAAGTCCTACAATCACGCCCGAATGGACAATCTCGGTGTTTCTGAGCCTGCGGCCTTGGCGGATGCGTGGCTACACTGAGTTGTCGACAAGAGAGGCTAACCGTGGGCTGGCCACGTACTCAATTCTGATCTGACCCCCTGCCCGACTCACCGGGACTCTAGAGCCTTAGTAATACGCGTGGCGGAAAATTATTGCTGCTAAAAGATCGCGGGCCCGATTCAGAATGGTTGCCTCCCGAGTCCTGAGGTACTTCACCCAGTTCACCACATGACCTGCCTGTGCAGATCAGTATTGATCTGAGTTCTATCGGAGGTAATCTCCATACGCCTCGATATCTTCACTCACTGCCAACTGATGATCCACCACTTGTGAATCTCCTTTGCCAATTAGGAGGATAATGGGACCTGAATCTCTGGAGGTGACTCGGACCTCCATATCCTCGCTGCTTAGCTTGTGCCTTGTTTGCAACCCCAAATGCCTTAGCAAAAAGGCCTGCTGGTCAAAAAGTCGATGGTGCGACCGGTACACCAATGATGACCTCTCGTCTCTTCACTTCATCATCCACCTCAAATGTAGTAAGATTAGTTTTATCAAGTGTCTACAGGTATAAACGACCCGAGACACTATTTTATACGAAAAATTACTATACCTTTAAATCATCACAACAAATATTTTATTTTATTTTATTTCATTTATTTTAGTTTATTATTATTATTTTGAAACCCCATGAGCAGTGTTCATAGACCATGTCCATGAGCGGTGCTTAAAACGGTGGCGTAAATAGTGCACTAAGTCAAAAGCGGAGTTGGAGTGCACGGTGTGCACATCGAGGCCAGTAGCGTGCCTGCTCGAATATGCGACGTGGCCAGTGTCGTGGCTCTGAGGCGCGGAGTGTCATGAGCGCCTCTTGTCGTGTTGCCGCAAATGTTGTCATGCCGTGTTGCAGCCCTCTGGTCACGATACAAAAATTGTATCGCAACTCAAGTCCCTATCGCCTTTGCGAGCGATAGCCGTCTGACCTGCTTTGTGGCCGGCGGCTCTAGCGATGTCGTGGGGCGTTGGGTGCCGAAATATCGTGTACGTCTCTGGCAGATGTCATGGCCGTGTGGCGACACAAGGGTCGCCCTCCTGCCACGATACAAACGATTATATCGCGACACACCCATAGCGGGCCGTGCGCACCTGGCGTTGCCGCTAGTCCGTCGTCGGTCGTGTCATGGCCGTTGCTAAGCGATTATCGTAGCGCCGTGTCGTAGTCCCCTACTACATGCCCTACGGCGCTTGTGTGCCTGCGTGTCACGATTTCCAATCATGTATCGTGACCCGGCTTAAAAATGGAGTAGCTCATCCAGTTCCTCTACATTTTTTTTTCTCCGGTAGCCACCTGACCTCTAAGATCACATTAGCTGAACCAACTATAGTTTATACAACTCAAAAATTTTAAGAGTTAAATTTTAACCTGTTTTCTTATGCAAAAACTGGAATAATTTTCCAGAATTTCATAAAACCGTTCTGTTCATGTTCAAAACTGGAGTTACTGTCTAGAAAAAAAAAATTCGTTCATTTCTGGACCACTCTGCCCAAAATTCTCAAACTCACCTTTTCCCAAACCTTAGGAGTTATATTTCCTCAACCCTAGTATTAAACATTTTTTTTTTCCTATATGCTATTCACGAGCATACAAATCACCAACTTACACTCTAACCACATTAATTTATCAAAATGCATTGGATGCATAGATCCTAACCAAGTGCCATCAAAGTCCTAGGTAAATCGTATACCTAACTTACTGATACTAAGCTATAACTCTAGTATCCAACATCTAGCTCTAGGTATTTATAAACCTAAGCTCTAAAACCAAGTTGTGACACCCCAAATCCTAGGGGTCCGTTGACAACCCGTCAACCCGCGGAAAACCTGTTTGTCTCATAGCATGAGACCCATACATGAGTAAAAATGGCCACTTAGGCTTGCATGTCTCACCTTAAAATATAGTAACTATATGCAATAGTTCAAGAGTTAATTACATCACTCTTAATACAAACATATATTAAAATTAAGAATTCTAATACATGTTTTACAAATTTCATATCAAAGCCACAATCCGGCTTTCTTCTCAACGGCCTCTGTGGCGTCGTCTTCAGAACACTCCCTATACGAAATAATGTTCCTCGACGAATTGAGCAATGCCCGGTGATTATCCTCGCTGTGGGTTACACACATAAGTGCACAAGTAATGGCAACCAAACACACTTAAGCAAATACATGATCCTACATGATATGGATGAGAATGCAACTCACCCTTTCCCACTTCTCGAGCCCTCACTGACTCCCTCACGCATGCCTAAGCCAAGAGTGAGAAAAACATTGTTTTCAAAACAAAAGGTTTTTGTTCTCGAAAACATACTAACGAGTTTCGGTAAAATCTATTGGACAACCCTCCGAGGCAAATTTGTTGGATAACTCTCCAAAAAAATTAATGGGCTCCTCAGAGCGTGAATTGTTGGACAATCCCTAACTGTTCTCTGAAAATCTTTCCATTAAAATTCCTTTTCCCTTAGCCATTTTCCTTTTATTTTCTTTCATGTCATGCGCTCACACCTATCGTTCTAGAGTTAGGTATATATGGAATGCATCATGCCATTCCAAACAATTCATATTAATATATAAATCATACATATACTAACGATTTTAACTCACAACATCTATTTATTATTCATATCAATAACATAAGAAGGTAACTCACATGGGCTAATCAACAATCTAATTTAATTCCAATGGCTCTCACACAATTATATTTTATATAATTCAAACACTAATGTGAACACACTAAATTTTCATGCATTAACAATTTCTTTCCATACACACTCAAAGTCATTCATCTGGCATTATTTTAACACAACACATGGACCATTTTCGATTAACAAGCAAGCGGAATTGTTTCATGATCCCACGTCATCGTGGGTTTGTGAGTGACGCCCTCTCTGAAACATTTGTTCCACTTTGTGGGCCCGAAATCCCTCAAATCATTCAGGTAACATAACCAGTATAATTTAATGAATAAAATTTTATTTCTAAGCCACTGAAACAGTCCGTGGACTATCCAAAGCGTGTCCCAAATTTTGGCATTTAGTCCCGAGTTGGGGCGGATCGAAGCAAACTCAGGTCTCCTCTGACTCAAAGCATTAACAAAGCTCTTAAAAATGGATTAAATCAAGTAGGAGAAAACCCCTACCTCCCAGAGTTGTCGAAACTCCCCAAAATCGGTGCCAAAGCGTAGCCCTTGCTATGTAGAACAACTTTGCTTCTTAGCCCGACGAGAACTGACGGTCCGAAAGCCAGGAAATCTAGAGAGAAGTTGGACATTCTCTCTCTAGAATATTATTTTTCCTCCTCCACTGCTGGATCCAGCAAAATGAGAAGAGAATTGTTCTTTTCTCTTTTGTTTTATTCCTCTTGTGTCCCCTCATTGCCACATGTCAAGCCATCATTGGCTTATTTGGATTTCTTATCCACTTATCCACCTACCTTTGATTTTCCTCCAATTAGGAGATGTCACATGTCCACATGGGCCCCACACTTGAGCTCAAGTTGACTAATTCTGCACCTGACACATAGCTGCTGGCAGGCCCTCAAAATGTGCCAAGTGTCACACTTTCGCTTGTTGCCTCGAAAACGTGCAAATTTGACATCTTCGAGATTCAACGAAATTAGACATAGTAGTGAATTTACGTTAGAAGAATCAGTGAAGTCTGTTTCATCATCCAAGATCTAAAAGAATTCCGAATTTTTACCGAAATGACCATTTTACCCTTTGAGAAAATTAAGTTTTCTCACAGGCTTAGCCGGTCGTGAGAGAGAGAGAGGAAAAGAGGATTTCTTGTGTTCCGATACCAAACCCAATAGTCCAAGAATTCAGTTGGTCCATCGCAAACAGAGCTACGCTGCAAGTACCCAAAATCAGCGCTTTTCACAAACTCCGTGAGGTAGGGGTTTCTTCACTCTAAGTTATTTCTAGCCTAAAGGCCATTTAATGGCATAGGTTTTCTTTGGGGCCATGTGTAGACGGGCTCTCCAGTCCCAAAATTTTGGGATTGAATGTTGAAATGTTGGGACTTTTTTTGGGCAATCCAAGACTGTGTTTGAAGATTGGTTTTGGTGCCGGACTACGCTCGGGTTTTGCTGCTGTGTGTTTCGTGTTTGTATTGTTTTCACTAACTCTAAGTGGTAACGCATCAACCAAGACTGGTTCAAGGGTTGTGGAGGTTATATGATGCCTTGTTGAATTGAGGTCCTAAATCAATGATCTTTTGTGTGTTATTTCTTGTGTGAATAACATGCTAGTTGTGTGAAAAACCATGTTGATATATGCTTATTTGATGTATTAACATGGATTACATGATGGATGTAAATTATATATAGAAAATTATAATTATACATGGTCTATTAATGTTGCATGTAGTCTTATCATGCACAATATGAATTGGCATGAAATGGCATTCTACATTTCATATGCACTAGGACACTCACCGCATAGTATTAGGTGTGTGTGTAGGGTCAGGGTCGCTCACCATTCGTGAATAGTGGTGACCTCTGCAATGGGACAACGCCCAAGAAAAATGAGTATCACTTGCATAGCATGAAAAGAAAAATACGGTGTTGGCTGGAGCAATGTGGTGGGATACCTCCTGTGTGGATGAAAGATTCAATTCATTCACTGGCCATGATAACCGACTCGTGAAAGATCAGAAATTACCGGAAAGGCGCTGCGGGCGTCCACGGTGTGAACTCGGAAATCTGTGGCCCACAAATACATAAACACACGGGATTTGATCAAATCAAATGAACATTGGAGGTTTGTCTAATTGGTTATGAGTTTTAAAAACAAAAAGTTTTTGTTTTTGAAAAAAAAAGGGTCATTGGGTGAAACACCAATGACAAAGCTTTTCACATCACTTGCATTTGCATGTGAGGGAGTAGGTGGAGGACTTCGAGACATGAGATAGGTGAGTCACATTCTCATCCATGGTACTGTAGACATTCGAGAAATGTGCATATTTTTACTGAATATGTGTGTTTTCCATTTACGTGCAATCAGGGTGGGCAGAGTCTTCAGGAGAATTCCTCTACTGGCATTGTCTACCCCGTCGTGAGAAAACATTTTCAAAATGAGGTACACCTGTGAGGTGATACATTTGAGGTCTTAGTTGGGAAGAAGGCCGTATTTTGGCTTTGTTCTGCACTGTAAAATTCTAGACATTCTATCTAGTTTCTATTTATGTAAAAAGAAAAGAGTTGTAATTAAACTCATTTTGTATGATTAATACAGTTTTACAAGGTTTTTCCAGGTTTCATGTTGTCTTTGTAATAAAAAGGTTATTATATATCGAATTTAAGGTGTTTAGAAAGAAAAGAAAAAAGGGTTGAAGATGCAGGAAAGGCCTAAAAAGAGGCTACTGCATGTTTGGGTCATGACAAGAAATTCCTGGTTGCAATAGAGTTCTTGTCTGGTTTTGTGTCGCAACAGGAATTCCTGTGTCACGACATGGTTCTCAGATTTTAAGCAATAGAACCTATCACAACATGGCTTTCTTTGTTGCAACAAGGGTTCTAATTCAGTGTTGTGACAGATGTTTTCTTGTCTTGACCGAGACGGCCAAGACAAGAGGTTAGGTGTCATGACATAATTTGGACTTAGGCAAGGAATTTCATGTCGCAACAGAGTATTTTATGTCTCGACCAAGTTTAATCAAGACCAAGGGTTGTTCTCCTCACGACGAGGTATGTTTATATCGCTATGTCGCGGCATAATATTTTTATGTCGCGATAGAGTTCTGGCTAAGGCCAGAAGGTTTCTTGTCGCGACAATATATTTTTAGGTTGAGACAGACTGTGGCCAAGACAAAGGGTTTCATGTTGCTACAAAGTATTTTGTGTCGTGACAGGGTGTAGCTAAAGACCAAGGAACCTTGTGTTGCGACAAAGCAATTCGTGTCGCGACGGGGTTTCATAGAGTGGTGTCACGATAGAGTGTTGTATGTCATGACCTACCGGCCAGTGGAGCGTACTCGTGGTCACGAGATAGGAGTTTTGAGGTCATGACAGAGTTCGTCGCCAGATTTTCTCGTCGACAAAATGTTTTTGGCGTCACGATAGAGTTGGCAATGGCGAAGAGGCTTTATGTCTACAGAATATTTTACGTCGTGACTGAGTGTGGCCAAATGGAGAGGTTTTGTGTTGTGACAAGGAATTTCATGTCATGACAGAGCTTGGTCACGTGAAGAGGTTCCCATGTTGCGATCTGATATTCTAGGTCGCGACTCGAGTCTGGGTCTCAGGCGGAGGTCGGTCGCAGTCTTCACAGCGCTAGCCGGTCGCGACAGCTGGCACTTAAGGCCTGGGCATGCGGCGATAGTGCTCTAGGCACGCGGCAACAACGCTCTGGGCGCTCTCACGACAAGGCCCAGTGCGACACGCCTAGAGCATGCACGACAAGGCCCAGCGCATACAATAACAGTGATCGTGCGATGTGAGGAATTCTGTAGCGATGGAGATTTCTCTGTTGCAATAGACTTAGATAGTGACAAAAAAAAAAAAAAAAAAAAAAAGACCCTCGGGATTTGGGGCGTCACAATGAGAAAGATGTTTTATTAACTAAATGTCATTTTTTTGTATGTGCACCATATATGTTCATATTCATTTGTTCTTTTTTTTCTTTTTTGTAGATGTCAAACTCCAAATCCAAAAAATAAGAGACTTTTCTCTGAGTCTGAAGAACCACCAAGACTAGATGTGATTAGCAATGATAAAAGTTAATCATTACTACCACTCCGCAAAACGGGCCGGAGATGCTATGTCACAAAGAAAAGGAAGGAGAGATGATTATTAGCATGTTTTGGAACATATGGAAAATGGTAAGTGTAGGCTATGTATGCACGCGGAAAAAAAAAACTTTTCGTGATGTTAATGTTAATGGTTCTAAAATGTGAAAATCATTAGGAAAAATGTCCAAACTAAAAGCTATATGTAAAACAAGCTGAATTAGTGTTTGATTTTATAATGATTTAGTATAAGCCTAAGTAAAAATTTGCTTAATCTCAATGAAGCTAGAGATCTACTAGCATACATTATTATAGCGATGAGTTACCTTTTTCGTCATGTAGAGAAGCTAGCTTTGTGGCATTTTATGTCAGTGTGTTATACTAGGTTACATATACCTTCACACATAACTGTTGCTTGTGATTGTTTGCAACTTTATTTGAAAGAAAGGACAAAGTTGAAGAGTTGTTACGTATGTCAAAGAATTTGTAAGCTACCACAATGATATATGGATATATTCAAATAATCAATCACATGTGTCTTATCGCTTCATTTTATTGACACCGAGTAAAGGCATAAAAAATCTTTCATTTATCCAATTTAGCCATGGTGCGCCATTGGTAAAAGCCTGAGAAGAATGTTTGTGTTCTCAGAATAGAAATTGTTTAATATATTGCGGATAATGCAAGCTCTAACAATGTTGCATGTTCTGTACTGAAAAAAAATGGTGCAAAAGAAGTTAACTTCAGAATGGGTTTTCTACTTGCATATGAGATGTGTGGCGATACTAGTCAAACTTTTATATGGGATGGGTTGAAAGAATAAGAAATCGGTTGATATATAGTATGTTGTGTGGTCCTTAAGTAAGAGTTATGTTTCTAGATTAGAACTTTTTAAAGATCTTGTTGAAAAGTACGTTTGAAGCCAATTATCCCTCTCTTTAGATGTTCCTACTAGATGGAACTCTACATTTGAGATGTTAGAATGAGCCTCAAGAACTGATAATTTTCTTTATGACACATTCCAACCAATCCCTAACTAGATCTTGATCCAAAACCTAATTATGAGAAAAAGATATAAAAGAGAGAGAGAGATATTTAGTACGCTTGAAATGAAAAGTGAGTAATGGGTGAGCATGAACCTCTAACTGAAGAGAAATCATTCATAATCGAAAGTGATTGAAGGTGGTTAGCTGTTAGTTATTTTTTGTGTTATTTTGGTTGCTGACTCACCGTTTTAATTTCATTATATGATGTATTATTTAATCTTTCTTTACACTGCTCATGCCAGACCATTGAACAAGTGGTTGGATCAAAGATGACGTGATTTAGGACTTATGGCTATAGCAAATGAAAAGGAAATTTTGAATGTACTAATGGGAAATATTGAGAAAATGAATGTATTGATTTGCGCATGAGTCATTCTGATCCAAAGGTGAAGTTAAATCGGTTTGAAATCCTGTTTTTAATTTTAATGTATGGAACACCCAAAGGCAAATGAACAAGAAGACGTGTATCATAAATCTCGGCCATTTGCTGAATAATCAGATGATGCATGCTCTTTCAGTCCTCATAACTATGAGACAAAATCACTAGTAGATTTACTATTCCATAGTCTCCGTCTGACCTCAAGAAGGATTTTGAAGACCAAGTAAAAAGGTTGAGAACTGAATATGATATGGAAGATCGACTTTGATATGCAAATGAATGAAATTAAATTAGGAACCTGAAGTTAGAGTTGGAAACATTGAGCTGGTGAGTGAATTACTCACAGATATCCAATCTTAAGTAATAATAAGCTAGCCTGCATTTTTATTAAAGTAAATGACTATATATTCATCAAGTTGTATCCAGTCTCTGCTACTGTTGTTGTTGGCAATGCTTTTAATTTATTTTCAAGATTTGTTTTTTAATGTGATTTAAACTCTTTTTTAAATTTTTTTAACAATGAAAAAGTTAAAAGAACTACCTGTACCAAGATCACTGTCCTAAAAAAAGATAAAGAGGAAAAAGGATTTTATGTGGAGAAAAATGGGATAGACTTGCTTTGCAAATTCATAAGGTAATATAGGACTTTGGCCTTGCCTTTACAACCTACAAGTTAGGTATGAATGTGGCATATGGGCTTTAGACCTAGAATTTTATATAGCATTTAGAATTTACCATTTTGTGTTAAGTCAACTACTATGATAAACTACAGGTTTGCTCATATAATACAAGTGGTGCATTAACATTTTGCATGCTCAAAGCTCATATCACATACATAGTGAAATAGTATAACTTAAAAGTGGTTATTGCATAAATAGATATAACCTCAAGATATTGCATGCTTGATACCTTGACCATAATAGAATATATAAGAATAATAAAACATAATTTTAGGAAAAAAACTAGTACAATCGGTCTAGACTGTCTGGGTCTGGTCTCCGAGTCTTAGATTCTTGTTTTTCAGTTTCTTAATTGTTCAATCCGATCCGGTTTTCGGGACTGAACAAAGATTAGCTATGGTCTTATGCTAACTCTTGGCTATAAGGTACTCTATCGTGATCAAATGCCTAATCTCTAACTAAGAGTTGAACTGTAAAATTTAATGCAATTTATTTTGTCAACATATCTTATTACAATGATTATATCCTCGACCGCTTAGACATTTAACTGAGATGTATTATTTTTTTAATCAGAATGGCATTAAAATCATTAAATCAAATCTTCTTACAAGACTCCTGATGACGAATCTGAGAATTTAATAATTTCATTTTAGTACATCAAATGAATCTAAACCCCACATTAGTTCAGAATTACAAAAATATGCTGAATGTTCATTCATTGCAGTGCTCACAATCATAATTATAACAAATAATTTAAAAATCTCAAAGAATCAAAATTGATTTACATAGAACCCTTAATAAATGAAAGGATTCTTACAAATGAAATAAATATTTTGTACTCGCCCTTGTTTTCATAATCATACCCCCTTATTAGTTGGAAGCACAAATTTGTTTCAAACATCTCCTTTGACATATTGCTGCTTTCACAAACCCAATGCTTTTGCCATAATCTAGCACTCCCAGATATGTTTTCATCATAGGGATTTGTCCAGAGCTTGTTCACACAAACTGCATCTTCTCTATTTCCCCCTTTATGGAATGTCCTACTTCATCATGTACTCAAATAATGTGTTAAAATCTCAATACTCTCCTTTGAGCTCTCTCTATTTAACTGTCAAACGAGTTGTTAACCTCTTTGCTAGGAACTCTTTCTCGCACTTCAATGCTCTAATAATGTGTGTTAAAATCTAAATTGTCAGTATCTTGGATGACAAAGCAAGAGAAGGAACTCACAAAGTATAGTTATAACAAGGGATAAGAGTCATAAGACTGAACCTTGATAACAGAGAAATTGTGGGCTCATCTCCTACTCGAGCTGGACTTGCATTTCCAAGCTCTGCCAAGTGCTGCTGCAACCAAGTCAACCGTCTAAGCTCCACTTCCATGTACATTTGATCAGCTGGGTCCCCCTTGAATAACAAATAGAACTATATCCTGTGAATAATGGAGACAAAGCACATATCCCGTAACTCAATGATTTGTTATCTTTGCTCCCTGAAAGTGACATGCCAAGAAACTGGGGGCTCCGCTGGCTCGATCGCATTCTCTTCCTCCAAATTATATCCTACTTCTTCATTTGCTTCCATCTCAAGGACCTAGTGCCATTACAAGTGCAAAACGAAAGTCATGAAAAATAAAATAGAGTACACCCATCTCAATATAGAAAGGTATGCTATTGAAAGATTGAGTTGTTTAATCCCAATATTGAAAAGTATGCTACTGAAACAATTCTGACTTGAGTTTTTCCCATTGCTACTTAAAAGTCTCATCAAGATTCAATTGCTAAGAATATCATGCCCTTTCTAGTCTTATAAAACAAACTTTAAGTCTCAACCTTAATTTAATTTTACCACTCCTTAAGTAGCAATTTTTTCCCATTTTCCATCCATAGTTTCTTAGTTGGGTGATTTGATAACATATTGCTCATCTCTGCCTTCCTTCTTGTTTTTATGGTGAGCTCGTAAGGTAAGGTAAGGGGATAGATAGGTAGCTTGGCTCAACTCAAAAGTCCCCCATCCGAATAATGCAGTGCTAAAATTACTACTGAATCTCTTTCCTACTTCCCATCACCCCAATGCTTTTACAATATTTATGCTAAGGATCCTGTCTTTCTCCTTAATCATATAGCTAAGAAGATGGATGCATTCAGATTGCCCTTGACCACCCTTTATACTTGTACCTATACTCACTCCCTCTCTCCTCATTTCCTTTATGTGCCAGAAGTCAAAATGAGGCACATCTAAGATAAGCAAGGTTGACTCACCATAAATTCGACAGGAGATGAATCTGGCAAACAACCTAGTAGCAGTCATTTATTAACCTACAAATGTGCTCCACCAAAAAAAAGAATTTAAAAGAAAAAAGCCCAGTTATAACCAATGATTCTCTCGCTTATAAAATGGTTTGATGGTTCCATGAGAAGAAATGGAAGTAGTACTTTGATAAGCATATATATCAATTGGGAGCCAAGCATGAGCAATTGGAATTCCAACCCATGCAATCTGCAAGAGAAGTAATGGGTTAAAGTGATAGTGTAAATACAAAATTGTTCTTCCTTACTAACTTAACTTTGTATCTGAAAGAGAGAGCTTCCAAAAACTTTGAAATCACTTAAATTTGGGAGTTCTTGTTGATTGGGGATTAAGCTCTGTTATTGGGATTGTACTTGTTGAAAGGAAAAAAATGCAGGCATGGAAGCAAAAGAAAAGAAAGTAACAAACATGAAAGCAAATTTCATAGGAGTGAAAATAAAAAATACTTACCAGTTACCAGGGCATCCTCTACTTTCTCAAAGATATGTATTTTACACTCAAAGAAATAAAATTCTTACCAGGGCATACTCTCCTGTCTCAAGTTGATAAGAAAGAACACCAAAATACAATAGGATAAGATACAATGCAGCCATTAAAACATGAAGCTCACATTGGCTTCAATTTTCTCCTTGAAACAGAATAGAACTAATGCATAAGTCGTGTCATTGTAATAGAGAAAAAAGTGTGAGACAAATTCATTACACAAAAGGAAAAGCTTAAAATCCTAGATGAGATGTCAAAGATAATTAAAAGGAAGTCTAAAATAAGTATACTGTGTGAAAGTTGGAAGACAATTATGGAATCATGATTTAATGGACCAGAGAGATGGGAGTCATGGGTGAGTCAAGAAATAACCCATTCCTCTTTCTGATGATATTCATTTTGGGCTTCTTAAATCTTTGTGTAATGCTTGATAGGCCTATGGTATGTTTCGAATGGTCATAATGGTTATGGGAAAGGGCTCTTCTTCCCTCTCTTGTTGTTGTCTATAAATCCAGCACCTCACTAACTGCAAAGCATGTGTACCAATTTACTAAGCACAAAAACATTCAAACAGGTTGCAGTGCAATCACACAAAAGAAAATTAATTATGGCCATCTATTAACTATGTTGACCTTTAATTAGACCAATTTCTAGGAGGAACCTTCCTAGACCATGCTAGGAACCCAGATTTCAAGTGCATTTATCCAACCTGACCCCACATAATTAACATGCTATGATCAATAGCAAAAATCAAGGTAAGATCAAGGTCTTTACTTGGTCAATGCTACGCAAGAGGATCAAACAATTAACATGTTATAATTAAGAAGACCTTACAAAGAAAAGGTCTTAATGCAAATTGGTGCATTTTGTAAACGAGTACAAAAAAAAATGACCATCTTTTACATTTTGGGCCTTTCACTCAAGCTATTCATATTAAGACTAGGTTCCTCTTAGAAGCATATATAACATGATGATCATCTCACATAGCAGATTACTCCTAAGTCCTACAAGATTACAATACTATGGATGAATACAAGAAAAATTAGATTACAACGGTTACTCCAAGAGTACAGAAATTCACGAGTATTGTAAAAATTCTCTCCGAAGGGTCATGCTTCAACATTTTCTGCAAAATACAAAGAAAAAGAATATAATGGAACAGTGAAATGCTACAGTTTTTTTTTATGTAGCACAAGTAGCAAAAAAAATAAGGGAGACACCAAATGTAGTACCTGGCTTAGGAATTAAAATAGAGCCGTCAAAAATTTTAGTCTGCCAAGACATCAATGATCAACAGGTTTTAGCAAAAATCCATCAATACATTTTTATAAGGAAAACCATCATCATCTTCCAAAGCACGCTCATGGAAAAACATATAATTGATTTGTCATAAGAAATTAGAAGAAATAAAATGGAAATGAAAGTTATATTTCTCTGATGGAGGATTAATGAATTCTAGCTACAGAAATCTCGGCTAAATATTCACTTGTAAGAAAAATCAACCCAACCACAATGCAATATCGATATACACAATGAAAAAACTTGACTATTCACAAGAGGGCATAAACAAATCCGATAAATCTTGAAACTTTGAAACTCGAAACTTGATTTCGAAGACGATAGTAGATGAAGAGAAAATGGTACCCGATTTCAAAGCTCGTGGAGACAATGTAGAAAAGATTGAAATCAATGATTCGAAGCAGGTGGAGTTTCTTGACCAATTCTACTACGTTTCGTTCAAACAACTGAATACTCGATTTCATTTGCTCTAGAACTTGGGGTTTTAATAATGTATTGGACAGTGAAGGGCAGTCAGAAGCTGGTAAATGATGACAAGAAGTCAGTGGATGACTGACTTCAGGGTTTGGAGAAAAGAAAAAAATACTCAGATGATGAAAACATAACATATATTTAAAATGCAGAGAGGGAGAGAGTGTGAGCAGAGAGGAAGAGAAAACGTTAGCGGAGTGCGATTTGGAGAGGAAGAGAAAGTAGGAAACGATTTGGGCATGCTATCTGGCAAGTCTAATGGACTACGTATAACAGTGCCATTGGAAATAAACGTGGCTATTTAACCATATGTAGTAGCGGTTTTTTTTATCATGCACCTATAGGAGCTTATAAAGTGGCCCTAATTAATAACCCTGCATAAATGGTTGCTGAGAGCATTTTTTAGTTACGAATTCTACTACCCTTGCTATATATTACTTTTCTTGTAATGGTCATTTTTAATAATTTATAATATTAAAATAGGGATGACCATTTAAAATGGATAATTAACAAAATATTTGCAAATCTAATATGTTCCTTTAAATCTAAAAGGAGGTACAAAAAGACATAACTTTTGACAAAAATGCCTCTAAGGATTTGGTTATCATATGAGGGATATATTTTTACATTTTCATGGGATTTTTTTTTTTTTCTCAAATCTCATGTTTTCAAGGTTAATTTTGTAAATAACTTTTGGACTTAATAAAATATGATTTACAGATTCAGTTATACCACAAATTGTCAAAAGCATTGGTAGAAAATCCTATTAAAATCACTTATAGATTTTCTCTAATATCTAGTATTTTTATAAAAAAAATACTTTTTTTTACTAAAGCCACTTGATAAAAAAATCACCCACCAGGTTGGGCAAATCGTCGAAAATGGTAATCAAACGGAAAGAAAGGAAAGGAAAGGAAAAGGAAGAAGAAGAGGAAGAAACTTGGAATCAAATGTCTCACCTTGTAAGACTCCCCAAGATCGGAAACGCTAAGAACAAGAAATTGAAGAAACAGTTGAAGAAGATGAAGGAAAAAAAAACAAGTTGAAAGAAACTACGGAAGTTCTAGGTCACGCTTCCAAAGAAAGGTTTAAAGAATTGCAGATAATAAGACATGGATGGTCCAAATCTTTATTAATATATATTTGTCTGGATTTTAGGGTTTTCTTGAGCTATGCCTAATGCCTCCTCATCTGATGCTTCTGATGAAACAGTGGTTCAATCCATACTAAGTAGAAGATCCAATTCTTTTCTCTCTTTTTCCTTTAGATTGTTCAAAGTTTTCCACATTTCTCTTGGTCTCCAAATGAAGCACACGTATCCTTATCATGTATCTTGTGTTTCAGTGCTTTGATTTATGGATTGAACCCAGTTGTGCTGCTTCCTTCTGTCCGGATCAGATAGAATTGCATAGAAGCCTGATTCTATGAGTCCTCTCTTTATTTATATTATATGGGAAAACATGATTCTTTGAGTCTTTTTTTTATTTATAAACATTATTCTTTGAGTCCTCTCTTGAAAACATGATTCTTTAAGTCTTTCCTTGATTAATTTGGATTAGATAGAATTGCGGATAAACATGATTCTTTGAGTCCTCTCTTGATTTGGATTAGATAGGAAAACATTGTTCTTTGAGTCTTTTCTTGATTTGGATCAGACATAATTGTGAAGAAACATGCTTCTTTGAGTCCTCTCTTGAAAACATGATTCTTTTAAGTCTTTTCTTGATTAATTTGGAATAGACAGAATTGTGAAGAAACATGCTTCTTTTGAGTCCTTTCTTGAAAACATGATTCTTTTAAGTCTTTTCTTGATTAATTTGATTAGACAGAATTGTGGTGAAACATAATTCTTTGAATTCTCTCTTGATTTAGATTGGATAGGAAAACATGATTCTTTGAGTCCTTTCTTGATTTGGATCACACAAATTTTTGTAGGGAAACAAGATTCTTTTGGTCCTTTATTTTACTTGAAGATTGAAGTATTTTAAGACTATACCAAGTCTGAAGTTTGACAGCTTTTTTTTTTGCTATATAATTTATGGATGATGTTTTGCTTGAAAGGTCTAACATTGTTCAATTTCGAACTATAAGTAGAAGGTCATACATAGTTAATAAAAACCCAATACTGCAGACATTAAGAAATAATTGAAATTGAAGGACGTCAATAAGAAAAATCAATTGAAAACGAAGAAACCATGTATTCGATCAATAGTAGTGTCTCAAAGAAAGCCGGACGTGATCAGACATAATAATTGACATTTATGCTTCTGGGCAGGCATAGTTAGTCGATAAAGAAGAAACCATTTATAGATCAATATTTGTGTCTCAAAGAAACTTCCAGAAATAGACTATCATCATCAATGATTTACACCTTCAAAAACCCTCTAACTAGTGCAAGCAATGTCAAGAAAAACCAACAAAAACCCACTCACTTCAAAAACCCGCAGGCAAAAATTTAAACCGATCAGAATATCCATAATCTATTAAGTGAGTGGGTTTTAATTTGTTGGTTTTTCTTGATATCGCTAGCTTCCTTGGTTTTTGAAGGCGTAATTAACAAATGATGTTATTATGTTTCTTTAATTGATCGATGCATGTTTTTCGGTTATCGACTAACAACTATGATTGCCTGCCCAGAAGCTTAAATGTCCATTATTATGTCCGATCATCACATCGAGGCCGCCTTTCTTGATAGATATTATAGTAGATGATGGGTTGATCCTAGTTGTGAAGCTTAAATCACTCAGCATTTAAATCTATATACCCTTCTTCTTATGGCATGGAGTACATCTTTATCGACTCACAGTACTGGCATGGCAGAAAAGAGAAATTTATCCAACTGAAAAGATAATCTAGATCTCTACATTATGGTTTAAAGTTATTTTATTATCTTGCTTCTCTATGGAAACCTTAGTCGTCCCTCCCTTTGTTTCTCTCTTTCAGGCCTTTGTCCATTAGAGAGGAGGGGTGATTTTTTTTGTCATTCTTGGCCTGAAATCACTCCTTCCATCATTTTTTTCCTCAAATCTGTGTTCTCTTTTCCAATAAGGTGGTTTCTTCCACAATGATCCGGATTTGCCTATGTTTTTCCTTTGTTTTTTCATGTTTTTGTTATTGACCTATTGCGGCATGTTTTTTCACCGACTTGTTGCGGCAGATAGTTGTGTCGTCGAAGGTTAGCTTCTTCATGGGTTTTCGCGTTGGCAAAATTCAGTCCGATAGAATCATCATATCAAATCCTATTCATCAGTTGTTGTGATTTGTGCAACAAAGATGATAAAAATCGAAGTAAAGAAAAACAAAGAAAACACACAGATTTTACATGGTTCAACAGTGTGCCTACATCCACGAGAACGAGGGTTCAAACTTTTCACTATCACCGAAATAGGGTTACATAGAAGGGTATTTATAATAACCTTAGATATGACCAAATTGCAAAAATACTCCTATACCGTATCGTACCACGGGGCTTCACGCCTAAACCCCAATTTGTTATTTCACCGGCTTCTTCCCCCTTCCGCCCCCAACAAAAGAGGTTATGCATGAAGGGCAAATACGTTCTCTACACTATGCTCAAGCATTTGCCTAGCCCTTCTAGCCTTAATATGAGCCACATGTCACTACAATCTCCACCTAAGCAAATATCCACCTCTTTGAAGAAAACCAACCAAGACTTGAAAACTCCACTTGGGGCAATAAGTCGAGGCATCTTCCATTTAGCATCTAGAGATATTAATCAAGTCCATCTAGCAGTGCTTGAACTTTTCTGTGGTAACAGGCTTTGTCAACATGTCTGCTGCATTCTAAGAAGTATGAATCTTCTTGAGCAATAACTCACTAGAAGAGACCAACTCCCTAATCTTGTGAAATCT
Organism: Tetrastigma voinierianum; assembly: GCA_016808115.1. NCBI lineage: Eukaryota > Viridiplantae > Streptophyta > Magnoliopsida > Vitales > Vitaceae > Tetrastigma > Tetrastigma voinierianum. The sequence goes on along the minus strand of JAEQBH010004598.1, from coordinate 330,401 downwards.
CACATCTATGTGTTTGGTCCTTGCATGATACACCTGGTTCTTGACCAATACCCAACTGTCACAATGCAACTGAACTCCACCTTGCTAAATACCCAACTCCTTAACCAATCTTGCAAGCCAAAATACTTCCTTGGCAGCTTTAGCTATCACCATATACATTGACTCAGTGGTAGATAATGCAACTAGGGACTGTACCATAGACTTCCAACAAATAGGTCCTCCACAAAGAGTGAACACATAACCAGTGGTGGACCTCCTTTCATCCAAATCCCTTGCATAATATGCATCCACATATCCCACAGCTAAAGGATCACTCTATTGTCTACTGAACATGATCTCAAAGTGTGTAATCCCCCTCAAGTATCTAAAGATCCACTTGATTGCATCTCAATGTGATCGTCCTGGATTTGATAGAAACTTGCTTACCACACTAACAGCCTGTGCCAAATCTGGCCTTGTACAACGCACCATGAAGGAAAGCTATCTTTACATCCATTTGCTCCAACTCCAGATCAAAATATGCTACCAAACTCAACACTGTCTTGATAGAAGTATATCTGACCATAGGGGAAAACATCTCATCATAGTCACCAAATGCTTCTATGAGTAACCCTTTGCTACTAAACAAGCCTTGAACTTTTCACCCTCCTTTTCTGAAACTGCTTCTTTCTTCTTGTACACCCACTTGCACCCTATAGCCGTCTTCCCTTTAGGAAGTTCCACCAAGTCCCATGTTTGGTTCTTATGCAAAGATTGCATCTCCTACTCCATCTACCTTTCTCTTGGCTATGTAGTGCCTCCTGGAAGTTAGTATGATCCCCACTACTAGTGATTAGTGCATAAGAAACCAAATCTTCAAAACCATACCTAGCAAGAAGCTTGATAATGTGCATGTCTCTGCCTGTGGCTACACTATAAGGTTGTTGATCTTTTGTACTATACCTCTCTCTACATTTTGAGTACCATCCTTTGCATTACGAATCTTTGGCTCTTCCTGCCCATAACTCTGCCTATACCCGTACTCATAGTGTCATGATTTTTTGGAGCCTACTTCTCTTCTTTTTGAGTATTCTATAGTATGGTTTTCTCATCAAAAATGACATCTCTACTGATCAACACCTTGTTTGCCTTTAGATACCACAGGTTGAAGCCTTTAACCCTTTTTGATATCTTAGAAAGATGCACTATCTAGACTTTGCATCAAGCTTCAATCTCTTCTCTCCAGCAATATGTGCATAGGTTAGACATCCACACACTCTCGACCTCGAGTAGTCTACCTCATTACCTGTTGATACCTCCTCTACAACTTTTCCATCTAATGCTGCCATTAGTGACCTGTTGATCACGTAGCATGCCATGCTCACTTCTCTAGCCCTGCATTCAATCTTATACACCGAGCTTTTTCAGCTATAATTCTATTCATTCTCTCTACCACCATTACGTTTGTGGTGCCTTCAGCTTGTGAAGTGCCTCTTAATTCCATGCTCCATTCACAATTCTAAGAATCTTGAATCCATGTACCACAGCCACCATTGTCGACTGAGACATTTGATCTTCCTTCATTTTGGTTTTCCCTTGACTTTCCATAACTTAAACTTGGTAAATTTATGACCCATCAAACATAAATACACCCAAAACACATGATGTTCATCAATAAAACTAACAAAATACACACTGCCTCCCAGAGATGTTGTCTATACCAGCCCCTAAAAGTCTTTATGAACAGAATCATGAATCCCTCTATCTTGTGTGTAGGCTTGTCTTGAACTGCACCTTATCTTGGTTCCCAAAAACACAATATTTTCATAACTCAATCTTGCATGCTTTGATACTCTTTAATAGTTTTCTCTTATGAAACTCTATCATCCCACGCTCACCCGTATACTGTAACCACATTTTCCATAAGGCTTGATTGTCTAACTCAGGCTCTACGATTGTAGCTCCACCTACAATTGTGGTACCCATCAGTTTGTAGATATTCCCTGCCAGCTTCTACCCCTTTATCACTATCAAGACACCTTTGCTCACCTTCATTATTCCAATGGTAGATTTGTAACTAAAACCATTACCATCTAAAGTCCCAAATGAAATCACATTCTTTCTCAAATCAGGAACATGTCTAACATCACACAACGTTCTAATGACACCATCAAACATCTTAACTCTTATATTCCCTGTTTCAACAACCCTGCATAAAGCATCATTACCAATCATATGAACCAAATTCACTAACGCAAGTGTCAAACCAGTCTTTATTAGGTGTCATGTGATAAGAACATTCCGGATCCATAATTCAATAATCCTCCAGATGATCTCAACTAGATGGCGAAAGCATATCACCGTAGCCTCTAAGTCTCCTTCTTCTACTACATTCGCAGACTTTGATGAACCCTCCCTATTTTTGTGTTTGCTTTTTGTCATTCTGGACATTCTCATTTTATGTGCCTCTTTTTCCCGCACTTGTAACACTAAATATCCTTCATTCTCCTCGATTTAGATCTAGATTTGTTTATAATCGACTCACTCCGAGACTTGTTTCTCCCACGCTCCTGATTACCCTTGGCCACAATCCTTTCACCCTATGAGCCCCCATCATTGGCTTTCTTCCTTTGATTAAAGTCTAGTAGGGCACCTGTGATCTCCTCCAATTCTACGGTTTTCCTCCCACATCATAGTAGTAACAAGTGTTGTAAGACTTGGGTAGAGAATTTAGTAAAATCAATGTCATGTCCTCCTCTTCAAACTTCGCATCAACTTGATTCAGATCACTAATGATCTTATTAAACATGTTTATGTGTTGATCTAGTGCTGACCCCTCTGCCATCTTTAGACCATACAACTTCTTCTTAAGAAGTAGCTTGTTCCTCAATGACTTTGACATGCCACTCTCGACTTGGCAAAATTGCCACTGATATTCCTCGTCCGTGACATGGTACATCACCTCATTGGTCGAAACTACATCACATAGTCGTGTCGTGGTTTCCAAATCCTTCAAATCCGTGATTCATTCATTCGCAGGTTGTTTTCCACTCCAACGCCTTCACCCGACCTTCTTTGCTGACACATCCCCTTAATCCTCCTCTGCAGCGTCAGGAAATAGGGTTACATAGGAGGGTAATTATAATAACCCTAGATATGACCAAATTATAAAGATACTCCTATACCCTATTTGCTCGGTGTGCTTACGCTCCCCTCGCTACACTCCACTCTGCTAGCATTTACCCAACCCTTCTAGCCTCAATATGAGCCACATGCCATAACAAGGCTATAGATTTGGAATGTTAAGTATTCTATAAATTTTTGGATTATCAAATGTGTAGGCCTTGAGCCGATCCTTTTTTCTATTAACCTGGATGCTAATTTACTTTTGATTATGTGTTTCTATCAATAGTATTGCTAACTTGAATTAATAAATTTATCTCTTTAAAAAAAAGACACTCCATAATCGGCTTTCTTCATCATATTATTGTGTGCAATAGAGGTTTAATTTTGAAGCTTAAATCACGCCTAACTTATCATAGGCTTGTTCAGCCATCATACCCTAAACTCTATGTTGTTTTCTTGATTCTTGAATTGGAAATGGCATTTTTCTCTAATTGCTTTCGAAGAATATTTTGTTTTCTTTTTTATTTGTTTGGGAATTTCTATCTCTCTCTCGTTCAAGGACAAAAATGTCGGATATATCAGCATCTCATGACAGGAAAAATAAGATATAGTGGCATAACTTTAGTAGGGGTTAATAAAATTCCTTACTATATGTACATATATAATCACGTTTAACCAGGGGAACCAATTAGCCGCCACTATATGAGTTCTTACAATTAGATGAAGGAAAAATCGCTACTACATATATTTTAATACGAACGTTATTTTAAGACCATAACTATATATTGCCTAATAGACATGTGAGTGGCGTAGCTACCATATATAGGTACTAAAGAAAATGTGTGATTACCCACATAATCAAATCCATATCATGCTCTATGGTTTGGAGAAATAACAAACCTTTCTCGGTGATTTATGTCGATTAAGACATAATCAAATGCATAACTTACTCTACAGTTTGTAGAAATTACACACCTTTCTCAGTGGTTTCTCGTTTTTTTTTTTTTGAGTCCTTAATCTTGCTCTTCTTCAATTCCTTCTAGCCCTAACATCTTATTCTTTGCCGAATCTCTTCCACGACCTAAACTTCGTTTCCTCTTAATTCCTTTTTCACATTCACCTCATTTCTCCAAGTATCTTTGCTTTTATCTCTATTTTCCAAGTATTATCAATGTTTTTTTCATCCACAAATGCATACGTTTTTTCCAAATCTCATCTAGGGTTTTTTCATTTCTAGGGTTTTCGTTCCTAAGGATCGACTAAAGGGTAGTTGTCGTCAATCTCTGAAGCCTCGACTACCAAAATGGTACCCCTCTCCCCTCTTTCTCTCTCTCTCTCTCTCTAATTTTGCTTCACTCTATGGATATTCCTCTAATTCTATAAATTTGAATTTGCAGTCATTGCACAAGACCATCATCAATAAGAAATTGGCAAAAAAGATGAGGTAGAATTGTCCCATCCCTCACTAGATCCATATGAGGACCAATAACACCGTCATGTCTCTCTCTCTCTCTCTCCTTTATCTCATTAAGCAGATTATTTTTGTAATACAATTTCAGATTACATCTCCGCAGTAGGGTTCTAAGGTGGAGGCTTTTATATCTGGTGTTGATTTATTAGCTTATTTTGATGAAAATTTAGGCGGTTAATTTGTTTTGGTAAAGATAATGATACAGAGCTTGGTGTTTTTGTATTTTTGCTCAAGGAGAAGCAATTTGTACGGGAAACATTTGGAGTTTTTCTGATAGATCACACCGTTGTTTTGATATTTCTAAGATTTTTTAATCATTAGCAATAAGGAAGATAATACATCTATCTATTGTTTTTGCCACTATGACATCTCTCTTGACCTTTACTTGCATTCTCATGTGTTGCCGTGTCTATGATAGTTGGATGTTTGATTAATTTGCTAACAGCTCCAAGTATTGTCTTGGTTTTCTGGGGAATTAAACTTGTGGTGTTGGTCTACTGCATGATATTCTGCCTATCTTGTTTATCTAAAACACTTTGGTTAGTTTGAAACCTATATGCCCCTTTAGGAATGGATTTTTTAAGGTTATTATTGTTGCGTGATGGTTTTAATCTATTTCAATTAGAGAAAAAGGGTCTTGGAATAATGTTGAAATGCATTTGCAATTAGGTGTTATTGTTTTGTGCCAAGTCTGTCCTATTAAGGGCTTGTTTTCTTAGGGTCTTGCAATAGATTTGATTTTCTCTTCGCGATATGTTTGTGCTTGTTTTATGGGATGAGATAAATTAGAGGTCTTTAATCTGTTTTGTTTTATTTTGAGCTTGATTTGAGTTTTGGAGACCTTAGATATTGTGTTCAAGGTGGTCGTTTGAATCGATCTTGGCAGTATCAAGGGCTTGTGTGGTCCTAAGGTGTGTGCATCTACAACATTTTAGGTATTTCAAGATTTTTTGGGATGGGTGCTTTATTTTTCTTGAGAATTTGTTTAAGTATAATTGTTGCTTCGTTTTCTTTTGTCTAGTATTCCAAGTCTGGGCAAAATTTAGGTTTTGTAGTAAAGTTGAAGGGCTAACCATCGAGCAACTAATTTTATCAAACTCACCCAACTAGAGGAAAAACTCAATGGTAAATGGGAGAAAAGTGCTACTTAAGGAATGGTAAATTAAATTAAGGTTGAGACTTAAAGTTTGTCATTAGGTGTGCTTCACGTTAAATTTTATTAGTGCAAAACATCGCATATTTCATGATTTTGATGCTAACCTAGCACCCTTCTTACTCATTTTTATGCCTAACCTCCTCTCTTTGTGTATTTTGTAGAAACGAAGAAAACAAGATGAGCAAAGACAAGAAGAAACTGTGAAACAAAGGTGCAGTGTGGTCGTGACCATGAAACACTGTCTTTAGCATACTTTAATGTGGTCGCGACCACAACATCCTCTGCGTGATTAGGAACCTTACATTAAGTGTGAGTCGCAACCAGCTGCCTATTGCATGACGTGTAATTTACATTGAAGTGTGGTCGTGACCACAGTGCATTTGTGGTCGCGACCACACGACATATTTGGCCCAGAATCTTTCCATTTTTGGAGTACATTTTAATGATTTAAACTTGTTTTTGAGGACCACTATCACACATTTCTAGGGTTCGAAGGGGGAACACACTCTCCTAGGATTTTTCTCTTTGTTTGAGAATCAATTTAGGTTTGGCATTTTTGGGTGAAGTTTTACATTTTGATGAAGAAGTGAGGAGGATTTGAGAGATTCTTGGAAGAATTCGAAAACATAGTGAAATGAAGAAAGAAACTCTAGAGATGGTAGTCTTTGCTGCGGTGTTCATGGTCGTGACCACCTTTGCACCTTCTTTGCACAATTTCTTCAACGTCTTTGCTGTAGTCGCTACCATATATGGCTATGTCGCGACCAACAACTTCTTCCATGCACCAACTTCTTCCAAATATGTCCAAAATTTGCTTGATTTTTCATCTCGTTTTCTTTGTTTCTACAAAATACACAAAGAGTGGGTTAGGCATGAAAATGAGTGAGAAGGGTGCTAAGTTAGCATCAAAATCATGAAATATGCGATGTTTTGCTAATAAAAGCTAACCTGAAGCACACCTAACAAATTCCCCCAAACTAAGTATTTTTCTTGTCCTCAAGCAAAGAAATAGCATACTTTCCTTATTCGCAACTAACAAGTATGTTGAGCATCATTTTAAGATAATGAATGATATTTTGCCTCATGGATCTAACCTTCATGCATGCAAAGAAAGCCTTGAGACAGCCTTTTTCAAAAATAATAGATTGAACATAAGTTGAACCTACCTAAACCAAAGTTCTCAAGTGTGTGTGTAGTCTCCCCCCTTTAGCCAATTGCAGTTCACATCAAATTAGATGAGCTTGAGTGGAATGGGGATCTCTCACTCACATGGTGAGTGTATAAGGCTCCATAAGCTTGTTTGGCATATCATTCTCCATTAATGTAGGCAATGCACAACTCTCAGGATCAACTAGGTCTTCAATAGCTTATAGTGTATGGCTTAGGTAAGAGTATTTGAATAGGTCATTTAGGTTTCAGTTTACCCAAAGCATAAACATTTTTCCTTTTTCTCCACTTACACATGCGTCCTCTGGCATGGCCATTCTTCACAATTGACCTGCAAGCTCCCACAGAGACAACTCATCTCATCTTTTCGTCTCATAGTCATTTCCCCATACTTGCTTGATTTTCCCTACTTTCACCATTTTCTTCAAGAACATCAAGGCTTTATTCATTTTCTTCATAAAATTCAAGGCATGGAGTACTGCAATGCATGACCTTCTAAAGCTTTCTACCTACCCTTAACGAGTTTTAGGTTAGTAACTCCCAAACCAATTGGCCTTAGGGTACTAGGTGTAAAACACCCCTAAGAACTTACTTACTCAAGTTAGAAAGGTTGCAAGGTCAAACATACTCCTCCTTGATTTATTCTTTCTTTTTCTTTCTTTTTCTACTTTTTTCTTTCTTTTTCTACCCCAAACCTCCTTTGATTTACTTTTCTAGCACACTTACTTCAACCAAACTCCCAATTCACACTACATGTATTCACAAGTTAGGGTAAACAAGGGCTCTTTGACTAAAGGGTATTCAACAAAAAGGGTCAAGGGGCTCATTCTTAGATTTTCTAGAAAGAAATGGCTAATATGGATCAAATTGGGTGACTATGGATATATGCACAAAAAGGTTAGCTAGAAAGGCTCAACCGATCTAAGGATGGCCTATATCATTTCTTAATTGTCGTGTTGCCTATGATGTTGCCTCAAGTGATAATTTAACAAGTTTTGGAGTCTTTAGAGATCAATTAGGATGATACTCACCTAATTCTTCCCTAAACCAAGTAGTACTGACCAAAAGGGTACATGACTTGTGCTCAAGATACTAAAAACATGTGGTTAAGTTCAACTATGTGGTCAAACCATTATGCTTTACATTTAAATATCTCTCATTTTTCTTCATGTGAAAGAAAGTTCAATCAATTATCCTCATACATCACAATGATCTCAGGAACAACCGGCCAAAACAAAAACAAACTAAAATGAAAAAAAAAATTAACCTAAAATTTAGCTTTTCTTGCTTCATTTTCAAACTAAAGAAGCACTAATGGATAATTAGGCTGGAAAATTTTTAAAACAAAGGGACAACACCCCCCCACCCCACCCTCTAAACTTAAAACACGCATTGTCCTCAATGTATGTGATATGAAGGTTAAGAACAGAGGACTCCCCTAGATGATCAAGTGTGATCATTAGGCTTGGGTTGAAGTGGGTTTGCGATGAAAATCCTCCAGAGTATGCTCTACTTGGATGTAGATGGTTTACATTAGGCACGTGACATTCTCCTGAAGTGTCCATTCTCCCAAAACATGTAGCCAGATTCAAAGCCCTGATAAACACACAATGAACTAACATAAACATTAAAAACAAATTTAACATGCAAAACAAACTAAAATAACTAAAACAAATGAAAGTAGTAAAAGGATTGAAATCCTTATTGGTACTCGGGTTGCCTCCCAATAAGCGCTAAGTTTAATGTCACTAGCTCAACTTCCTTGAAACTCGATGTTGACAACACTCTAAAACGAAAAAGAACGTAGTTTAGCACATCCCCACAACTTATGAAGATTTCAATATAGTGACGGACTTTGTCCTTTCAATTTCACCCCAAAAATAGGGCTTCAAACGCTATCCATTCACTTTAAAATTTCCCTCTTCCAGATGAGACAATTCCAAACTCCCATATGGAAATACTTGAGTGATGACGAAGGGTCCCAACCATCTTCATTTTAGTTTTCCAGGGAATAATTTCAACCTGGAATTGAAGAGAATGACTTGTTGACTCGGGTCAAATTCTTTTCTCATAATGTGCTTGTCATGCCATGCCTTGGTTCTTTCCTTGTATATCTTGGTATTCTCATGGGCTTCATGTCGAAATTCATCAAGTTCATTGAGTTACAACAGCCACCTCTCTCTAGCCACCTAGAATTCCATATTCAACTTCCTTGTTGCCCAATAAGCTCTATGCTCGAGTTCCACCAGGAGATGACATGCTTTGCCAAAGACTAACCTATAGGGAGAAGTCCCTATCGGTGTTTTGAAAGTTGTTTGGTATGCCCAAAGGGCATCATCCATTTTGTTGGCCAATTCTTCTGGGATACGTTCACAATTTTCTCTAGGATTCTTTTAATTTCCCGATTGGAAATTTTAGCTTGGCCAATACATTGTGGATGATAGGCAAGAGTTGTGCGGTGTCTTACCCCATACTTGGACAAAAGTGATTCGAACAATTTGTTACAAAAGTTATCCCTTCATCACTCACAATTGCCCTAGGAGTTCCAATCCTCGAGAAGATGTGCTTATGGAGAAATTTCAAGACCACCTTGGCATCACAAGTAACCATGGGGATAGCTTCCACCCACTTAGATACGTAGTCCACCGCTAATAATATGTATTTGTTTCCACAAGAGGACAGGAATGGGCCCATGGAATTAATGCCCTAAACATCAAACAATTCAACTTCTAAGATTGAATTCAAGGGTATTTCGTTTTTCCTCAACATATTTCCTATTCTTTAGCATCTATCACAAGTATTCACAAATGAGTGAGCATCCTTGAACAAGGTAGGCCAATAGAATCCTAATTGTAACACATTTGTTGTTATCGTTTGTCCACTAAAAAGTCCACTACACTCCAAAGAATGATAATGGAGAAGGAAAACTCACATTTCAGTTTCTAGGATACATCTTCTAATCATTTTATCAACACAATGTCGATAGAGAATGGGATCCTCCCATAAATAATGTTTCAATTTAGCAAAAAACCTTTTCTTTTGTTGAGAAGTTAAGTCCGAAGGGAGGATTCCGACAACTAGGTAGTTCACGATGTCGACAAACCATGGAGTCCAATTAGCATGAGAAACAGCTAGCAATTGCTCGTTCGGGAATCTATCATTGATGTGAACTATTAAAGCCTCATTATCCTCTAACTCAGGTCTTGAAAAGTGGTCGGCTACCAAATTTTTTAAACCCTTATTGTCTTTTATCTCCACATCAAATTTTCTTTAAAAGTTATCATATAGGGAGTGAGCTTGACATCCTTCTTTGTCATTAGGTGTTTTATGGTCGAGTGATCCGTGAAGAAAACGAACTTATTACCAATCAAGTAGAGCCAAAATTTTTCAAAAGCAAAGACTATTGCTAGCAACTTTTTTTTAGTTATGGCATAATTCATTTGTGCTTCATTTAGAGTTTTCCTAGCATAGTATATGGCATGAAACACCATGTTCTTCCGCTATCCTAAAACTACCCCAACCGCATAGTCACTTGCATCACACATTAGTTTAAATGGGAGTTCCCAATTCGGGGCTATCACAATAGGTGTAGAGGTGAGCTTATCCTTGAGCGTGGTAAAAGCGATCATCCAATTCTCATCAAAGAAAAATGGAACTCCATGCATCAATAGGCTTGAAGGAGGTTTTGCTATTGTTGAGAAGTCTTTAATGAACCTCCTATAAAAACCCACATGGCCTAGGAAACTCCTAATACCTTTCACCAAAGTAAGGGGTGGCAATTTCTCAATTGTCTTAATTTTCTCCTTGTCCACCTCAATCTCATTGTCGGATACTCTATGTCTTAAGATGATGCCTTCCTTCACCATAAAGTGGCATTTCTCCCAATTAAGGACAAGGTTGGTCTCCTTGCATCTCTTCAAGACCAACTCCAGACTGCTAAGGCAATCATCAAATGAGGCACCTACCACTGAAAAGTCATCCATAAAAATTTCAATCAACTTCTCCACCATGTAGGAAAATATAGTGATCATGCATCGCTGAAATGTGCTTAGGGCATTGCACAACCTAAATGACATTCATCTAAATGCAAAAGTTCAGTAGGGGCATGTTAAAGTTGTCTTCTCTTGGTCTTCAATACTTAATAGCAACAGTTTGTAACCAAAATATCCATCTAGAAACAATAAAACTCATGACCATGACCTATCAACATCAGATCAATGAATGGCAAGGAAAGTGATATTTCCTAGTGTTGACTTTGTTCGAACTTCTATAATAGCTACAAATTCTCCTATTAAACACTATCCTTATGCGGGATTAACTCATTGTGTTCATTTTTAATGACTGTCATCCCCCATTTTTTAGGCACTACTTGGACTGGGCTCACCCATGGGCTATCAAAAATAGGATAACTTACTCCTATATCAAGCCATTTTTAGACTTCCTTGCGTACCACTTCCTTCATAGTGGGGTTAAGTCTTCTTTGGGCTTCAATTGTGGGTGTACTGTCATCTTCTAAGAGTATTCGATGCATGCACATTGATGGTCTAATCCCTTTTATATCGGCTAAAGACCATCCAATTGCCTCCTTTTGCTCTCTAAGTACTCTCAACAGCTTTCCCTCTTCCACTTTAGAGAGATAATGACCGGTAAGGTAGAAGATTCACCAAGGTAAGCATACCTAAGGTGAGATGGAAGTTGTTTCTCTTTAAGAACCAGGGGTTTCTCAATTGAAGGGATAGGGCGAGAAGGACTAGTTCCCAAGCTATCAAATTACTTTCGTCTTTTTTGGCAAAATAAGTCTATCCACGATACATATTCTCTTGCTTGATCATCAACAATATCGAGCGAATCTCCATAGACAAGGCTAGTCTCAAAGTCCAATGTGATCCTTTAGACTGGGTTACTATAGCCTCCACAATGTCCCTCTAAAGAAACTTTCCATTCTCCGTGAGGTGCTTTATGGCGTTGAACCGCGTTAAAGTCACTTCCTCGCCTTATACCCTCATCGTTTTCTTTTTTTTGTGTCAATCAGGGCCTGGCCGGTGGCTAAGAAGGATCGTCCCAATATAATAGGCACTTCCTTATCTTCTGTCGTGTCAAGAACTATGAAATTAATCGGGAATATGAACTTGTCTACCTTCACTAGTACATCCTCAATAATACCCCGAAGGTGAGCGAGAGATCGATCCACCAATTGAAGAGTAATAGTTGTAGGATTTGCTTCGCTCAAACCAATTTTCCTGAAAATAGATAAAGGCATCAAGCTAATACTAGCACCAAGATCATATAAGGCTTTTTCAAAAATGGAATTGCCAATAGCACAAGGTATAGTAAAACTCCCTAGATCCTTTAGTTTAGGAGGCCATTTCTTTAGAAGGATATGCGCATTCCTAAAGGGAAAAGCAACAGTTTCATAATTAAGCTAGCTTTACATTTGTTTGCAAGATGTCCTTCATAAGACTTGACATACAAAAGCACTGCTCCAACGCATCGGTAAATGGAATGTTGATGTGGAGCTTCTTGAAAGCCCTCCATAAACTTTTGAATTGGTTATCGAACTTGTTCTTCTTCAATTTCTGAGGATAGGGGACAATTGGAGTATCTTCTCTTGAAGGAGCCTTCAACTCAGTTTTCCTTTGCTCCTTATTTGTTAGATTACCCATAACACAAACCTTTCTAGTATTTCTAGTACTCTTTCCTGAGTTTCCAGCATTGTCTTCTTCACTCTCAACATTGGCTTTATCGTTTTTAGCACTACTTTCGACAGGTTTCTCTCTAGTTTTTCCGCTTCTAAGTGTGATGGCTTTGCAATGCTCCTTGCCATCTCTTTTGGGGTTTACTTCTGAAGTGCTAGGCAAATTTCCTTGTTGTCTCTCATTGAACAAGGAAGCCATCTAACCCATTTGAACCTCCAAATTTCTCAATTAAGCAACTTGATTAGTGAGGAAGGTTCTTGTCTCATTAACAAATTGAGCTTGAGATTTGCTCAATTCTAATTGGTACTTAGCTAATTCGCTCATAGTGTCTTCCGAGCTAGCTTTCTTCTCTTGAGGAGGTGAAGATTTCACTTGCTCCACTAGGTGCATCACGTTCAAATTGTTTCTCTAAGAAAGTGGATGATTCATTTACCCCAGGTGAAATTGTTTACATATGGATTGAATTAGGGTTGATGGAATTTGCTTCAAGTGTAGGCTTGTTCCCCACTTCAAAGTGATGAGCTTGACTCAAGTTTCTTTGCTTGTATAGCGGTCGCTTCCCCAATCCTTTAGGCGTGTCGGTCGGGGAAAGAGCATGACTCTCAGGGTTTCTCCAAATCCTCTATGGGAGCAGCTATTTGGGGCACATCTTCCTCGTTTGTAGATTAGATGTCTACCTTTTCTCCTTCCCTAAAACCTCTAACATTCGCCATTAATTTCTACTTAAATTCAGTTTTCTCCTTTTTGTCCTTTCTAATTCATCTCACCGTTCTTTCTAATTTCGGGTCCAAGGGTACTAGATCTTTATCACCAAACTTTCGTATGAAACTATGGTTCCTAAAATTCTACAAGAAGAGAGGAAACAAATGTCAAAAATCCTAATAAAGACTCAAAAAAATATGGAAAAACAAAAATTACTTGAAGTACAAGCAACAGAGCGAAAAACTTTATCAGCTCGAATGCATGTATATAAAATAATACGTCTATGTGCGCAAGTGTACGCATCACCTCAAGTAATATAGTGTAAAAAGTAAGGGTATCGTTCCCACGAGGATTAGGTTACTAAGTATTGAAATTGTCCTAATCCTAACCTTATCTGGATGATGGATTTGATGGTAGAAGTAAGAAAACAACTAAAATCCTAATCTATCATGCAAATATATGAAATAAAATAGGGAAAGCCTAGGGTTTAGATTTCATTTGATTAATCCTTATGCATTATGGACCAATTTATTCCCAATTCTAATCACCTATTAATGGTAAGCCTCACTATTGCACATGTGAATCTCTCTCGATGATCGACATTCTACTCCTAGGACTTTGGTATTTTGCATCTCTAATCAACCCCAAAGTCCTAAGGGCGCAATAACCCCGAGAGATCTAATCTACCACACAAGACCCATGAATATCTCTAAACTATGGTGAAATGTGATGTTTTACCCATGTCTAATCCAACTTTCACTTCTCAGATCTTGAATTGAACCACAATCACATATCAATGGTATCTAATCATTGATCGGCATTAAGAACAGGATAGAACAATTAATAGAAAAATGCCTCAAATATCAATTAGAATATAAACCCATATTCAAATACATAAATCAAAATCAAACTACATATAAAACCCTAGAAAATAAAATCAAAACATGAAGTGAAGGAATAAAACCAAGAAGAACCAGAAAACACGAAATAAACTTCTTCTTCAATCTTTTTCCTCCAAGAGGCTTGCCCTAGGGTTAGGAACCCTAGAGGCTTATTCCTCTCTCCTCCCGTGGGAGAGACCTCTTCAAAAAACCATCCTAATACCCTAGATCGTGTTCTCTTTTATAAGCCTCCCAAGAATGGGCCAAAAATGGGCTAAAAATAGGTGTTGGGCAGCAAATCATCATGTGGTCGCGACCTTGAAATTTATGTGGTCTCAACCACACTACATTATGCAAAATGAAAAAAGTTGTGGTTGCGACCATGAAGTGTTGTGGTCGTGACCATGGATTTCTGGTCGCGACTATAAATTAACGAGGCCATAACTTTCTCGTCCGAACTCCAAATTTTGTGATCTTGGTACCATTGGAAAGCTTTATATTATAGCTAAAAAGGTTGAAATATAGTAACTTTTGTTATATGTTGTAGCGGTGTTTGCTGATTTTCCACTTTTTCACTTCGATATCGCTCGCATGCATTCAATGGTTGACCTAATCATAAAGATGAGCATTTAGGGCATTAGAACACTTATTTATGTCTAAAAACTACAAAATAACAAATAAAACATAGGGATAAAATGAGTATAAATATACTCATCATTTGTTCAATAGTACTAGAAAGGGAATGATATTCTTTCATCTGATGCATTAAAGTGGAGAGGAAATAGACTCCTTTAATATATTATCATTTACAATTTACAATTGAAACTCTTAGAACTAGTTAAAAAAAAGAAGTGGAGAGTTTAAAGGAACTCCACCTTTGATAAGATCTTCCCTCCATTTCAGTTTTACATGCCATAAGGCACTTTCTAGGATGGGTTGATATCCATTTTACTTATTCTGATGACATAGAAAGAGACGAGTAAGAATCTAAGAAAATAGTTTACTCCTTTATGTTAAAATAAGTTCATTTGTGTTAATTGAGGATTATATCTACCTCTACAAGACTAGAAACATATGTTGGTTTCAACAGTAACCTATGTAATTAGCTATGCTTCTAATTCTAGGTTGTGTCTAGTATCTATGGGGAGGCGTGGCCGCTCTCAGGTTGTTTCAATCTTAGGGTGGAAAATGGGAAGTCTGGAGACTTATACATATTGTAATTATCATGTGCAGTTAGATCCTATTAATCAATTAATTATTTTTCTTATTCTTGTCTACTATTTCTGCTTGAAGTGTTGGAAAAAGAAGTGGTCATATACCTTACCAAGACTCAAAACTTACCTGCATATTGCAGCACTCACTCAGTGGAAATGCTCATATTGCAATCATCTATACTTTGAGTCTAGCATTGACAGTATTAGAAAAACCAAATACTCTTCTTTGCCACTCGAGCAAAGGAAGTGACTAATAATGCTCAAGTCAATATAGTAGCAAAATTCCTTGTAGCTAAGCTAATTTTAGCTACTACTAGTAGCTATCAGCTACTGCTTTAGCTACTACAGGATGTCGTAGCTAATTAGCTACTAAAAATAATAGTAGGTAAAATGAAAAATGTAGTAGCTAATTTAGGTTAGGAGGGGACTATGTATAGCTACTACTTAGCTACTATATTACGTAGTCGCTAAATAGCTACCAATAATAGCAGTAGCTAATGTAAAGAATGTAATAGCTAACAAAGTGAAAAGGGCGATTATTTATAGCTACTAATTAGCTACTTACAATAATAGTAGTTAAAATTGAGAATGTAGTAGTTTAATAAAACAATATATAACTACTACTTAGCTACTACATGACGTAGTAGCTATTTAGTGATTAAACTTGTTAGTAGTTAAGTATTATAGCTATATAGCTACTAACATAATAGCTATATAGGAGTAGCTATTTAGCGACAGAAAAAATGTAGTAGCTAATAAGTGTAGCTATTTAGCTACTAAATTAGTAGCAAAATTGTAATAGCTATTTAGTAACTATTTTTTTGTAGTAGCTAAACAAAGTAGCTATATAGCTACTAAGTTAGTAACTAAATAGTAGTAGCTATGTGGTTAAAAAAATTTAGTAGCTAAGCATAGTAGCTATTTAGCTACTGTGTTAGTAGCTTAATAGTAATAGCTATTTAGCGATTAATTTTTGTAGTAGCTATGTAGTGTAGCTATTTAACTATTGAGTTAGTAGCTAAACAGTAATAGCTATTTAGTGACTAAACTAAGGTAGCTAAATTTATAATTAAATTAATTAATTATTTAATTTAAATTAATTATTAAATTATTAGAACCTTAAAACAAATAATAAAAAAATTAAAGTGAAATAAAAATTATAAGATCCTATTACCGCAAAAAATAAAGTCCACTGAATAACATAAACCAAAATAACGTGTACTAAATCCCATGTTCTAGATATCTATACAAAATAGACAAAAAAGTTCAACAACAGGAATGTTCACATATCATCGATAGGGGGATCATCTGTGGTGGGGTCATCTGTAGGGGGGTCATCCACATGTGGAGTTGTAGCTGATGAAGAGACCTATGTCGATTGAGCTAAAGCACGGTAGAGCCTTAACCTCATCAAGTTGATCTTGCAGCACTTTAACCTTAGTATCCACTTCCTCTCGTACCTCCTGTCGAACCTCGTCCTTGAGTTGCTCACTCAGCTCAAGATCATTCCTGGATGAGCATGAAGTGGAATGGTAAGATGGGCCACTCATGTATGCTGAAGATCGTTCCACTAATACATTATGTGGTTTACTGGCATTTTTATCGCTCTGCCCACGACTCGTAAGTATGTTGCATCTTCGTTAATTGATGCAATGTTCTCTCTTGAACCTTCATCTATTTGTATCATCCGTTGCATTTCTTGATGCACAACTTCCTACAAAATTGGAATAGATATTCAGACAATATATGAATTTATAATAAAAAAAACTTGAAGTAATATAATATACTTTTAATTTATTTACCCGATTTGTGAGCCCTCTATTCAATCCATAGATAAAGTGGTCTTAGAAATGTCACGACTGTTGGTGGATCTAGATAGGGATGAAAACTCTTCCAGTCTCTTTCTCTATATAGATATATTAGTAAATTAGAAGATATATTAGTTATGATCTTACAAATCAAAATAAAATGAAAGAAAGAGTTCTAAGTACTTTAATCCTCCCTAACATGCTACGAAAATGAAATGAACTGAAGTGTGTCTTGAAGGATACGTGGCAGTCCGGCCTTCTCGGTTGATAGTTTTAGAGACGTCGTTACGTCGAGCCCGAAACTACAGTACCCCATGCTTCATTCCACCTAGCCTAAATGGACTCCGTAACATGCATCGGTCTCCCATGTTTCCTCCACGTATTCAAATTATCTGTATACCTATACTTGGCAAGCACCTCCAAAGTTGCTTTGATGCTACCTTCCATCTCGACATCCCATGAGAAATATTTCTATAAAGGAAGGTAATAGTTACTCATATAAGTACGAAATAAATGTTAAAAATAATTAATAATGATATTTCTAAAATTTCGGTAGAGTTTCCTCTGTCTTGACAACAATCAACCTAATAAAACAAACATATTAAGTACTTTTACAATATAATAAGACCTTATATAATACTCTTCAACTAATCCCGACAACATCTCAACCAACAAACACAACACTTCGCATATATCAATTTGTCATGTACACATTTTACATATAAAGGTTATAAGTGAATGAGTTATACCTTGAACTCTTCCCACTAAAAGTATTTTATCTCTTTTGTGATGGTGCTCCATTTATACCTTTCAATGTCAATCGCTCCTTGAAAATGGAGGTGATGCGAGGCGCGCATCGGTAAGACTCGACAAACTAAAAAGCATGCAAATATCAATTTTCATACTTAAAAAAAATTAAGAACAATAATCTAAAATATTTCAATATATTATGTTCACTTACCTCCCATTCTCCACAATCAGCACAAGGTCATACCAGATGTTGAGATCACAACTGTAGACATGGTCAATGGTGTAGACCCAACAGGTAGTGAAGGCGCGCTCTCAGCGTATGTCTATGAAGTCAAATGCACTGAAGATGATTTCGTAGATGGTCGTATGGATAAGGTATGCAATTCCTCTAGCGGATTGGTACTAGCTAGACCTTCTGCATGAGATAATATACCCCCGTGAAGTCCACCCTGTCCTCTACTGCGACCTCCCCCCTCATTTGATCCTCGACCTCGCATGTCTGCGGTAAAATATATAAACATGTTAGTACAAGTTTATAAAAAAATAAAAAAATAAAACATATGTGAAAAATTATGAACATGATGTAAATCACCCACTAATCATTATCATTATCTATCCCAGTTACTTCTTAATCATATTCTAACTCAGATTCAAATTATGATTCATTCTCCATTCCAGTTTCCGACTCTAAATCAATTTGTACTATTGCTCCATTAGGATCAACCAAGGACATTGGTTCATCAGAGACAACCTCTATTGCATGAAATTGCATATCATCCTCTTGGAATGGTTGGGCTTCAGGTGGTGAATGAATTATTCCAGATGATTAAGGAATTTCCACAATAGCCCACCCTTTTATTTTATTAACAACCCACCAATCGGCTCTATCGTGTCTCAAGCTAGGATATGGTTGATAATACCAAATTTTGCTTATTGAGCCAAAACAAAAGGTTCATACTTGTTAAATCTACGTTGATGGTTTACCTCTACAATGTTATATTTAGGATAAACCCTTGTCCCAATATTCAGTGTTGGATCAAACCATTCACACTTGAACAATATTATTAAACCCGACTAGCCAACTTAGGGATATTCCAACTTTACAACTTCCTGAAGCTAACCATAATAGTCATTCGCATGATGATCACTATAGTTAGACCCTTTGATGTAGACGCCACTATTCATTATGCCTCTTCTAGTTCCATGTCCCATTGAGTGGAATTTATATCCATTTACAAAATACCCTGGATATGTTCTTACAGTCCTCAAAGGTCGTTTAGCCAAGATCAGCCAGGTTGTGTGTTCATGATATTTGAAGGATTGTTCCTTATATAAATTAAAGTGATATGGTTAATATAAGTATGTGTGTGTGTGTGTGTGTGTGTGTGTGTGTGTGTGTGTGTGTGTGTGTATATATATATGAAAGAGTAATTTTTAAGTGGTATATTACCATTATTTACATATGTATTAAACCAAGAGGCGAATTCCTTTTCTAGTAGTGTATCTATTTCGGTATCAATTATGTCCACTCGACTTTTGCATAGCTCATCAGTATAAATCCTTATAAACCAAATAATTTATATAGTCATATTATAGATAACTACATAAAAAAAATGCAAAAGTTGATTAGTTACACACATTATCTAATCAACAAGGGATACTTACTTATTATATGGATCCACTTCTAAGCAATTCAACAATATATAGGCATGTGCAGCATTAAACTCTTCCAATGATAGTTACCTCGATGTGGCCTGTCCAAATGCTCGTCCAGGATATTTGAAAATTGACAATGTCTCCTCGTTTTCCTCTCAATTCTCTCCCACTGAGCATCATTATTTCCGCGGAACCATACATTGCCTTGTGATACATGCTCCCTCGAAATAGTATGAACTATAAACCAAACTATACAAACTAAATAGGCATTGCATATTGAACCTTAAACCACGTGCCTTATTTTTCACATTTATTTTTTGAAACTACGAGAGGTATACATTATATGTCGATTGGTCATTTGCATAAGTGAAAAGTAAGTAATCATAGTAACAAAAGTACCTCTCGAAAGTCGTCCATCAATATTGCCTTGGTCTGACAAATCCTTCATGAGGCAAGTGTGCGAGCAAATACTCCATCGAGTCAAAGAAGCTAGAGGAGGGAATATGCTCAAGCTTACACATATGCGCGGGATCTCTTCCTCTAGTCAAGCCATGTCATCATTTTTTATAATTGTAGAAGTCAAATCCTTGAAAAAGATGCTCAACACTGTTAGTGCCTTCCACACATTATGTGGCAACAATTCATGAAAAGCAACTGGCAACAGCCTCTGCATGAAAACATAACAATCATGGCTCTTCATCCCCGAGCAACTTAAGCTTTTGCATGTCGCATCGAGCGGAATTTGATGCATATGTCGGGTATCTTAGATTTTTAACTCATTCACACAACACTTGTTTTTCAATCTTATCAAGCATGTAGCAAGCTTTAGGGTACTTGGTCATTCCCTCTGCCTTCTCCAACTCCGAGCTTCGACGGTACTCATTCAACTCCTATCTAGACTTAAAGGTGTCTTTAGTTTTCTGGGACACATTCATAACCGTTTTAAACACATTCTCAAAGACACTTTTCTCAATATGCATGACATCTAAGTTATGTCGAATGAGTAGCGTGTTCCAGTATGGAAAATCCCAAAAGATGCTCATCTTCTTCCATCCGTGAGCTTTACATATAGGATCATTCATATCAGAGGCTCCAATTTCAATTACCTTTTTCAATCCAAGGTTAATAATTAGGTGTAAAATTTCGTTTCCACTCAATATAGGAGGTGTCGTGGCTGTTACCACCATATTTTTACGAAAAGCATATCTATTCCTTTGAAATATATGGTTTTCAAGTAAAAACACTATAGGTGTCAAACCAAGATTTCTTTTCCCTCTTTGAAGTGTGAATGCCTCGAGTGACCCATGCAATCTGAGACATGTAGCCAGACGGTGTACTCCGCCCGACAACATTGCATAATTGATGGGGAAGTCACTGATGATCCACATTAATGCCTCTCTTAATTGGAAATTTTGTTTCATTGAAATGTCATATGCTAAAATTCCAACATCCCACAATTCTTTTAACTCAGCTATAAGAGGTTGCAAAAAAAACATCTAGCTTCTATTTGGGATTCCTAGGACCCGGCACAAGCACATTTAGAAACATAGATGTCTCTTTTATACACAACCATGGCGACAGAAAAAAAAAACAGTTAAAATCACCGACCATGATGAATATTAATTCATAGGCTACCCCGAATGGATTTAGAACCCGTCGATTACCAGACCTAGTCTCACATTTCTACTCTCAACTGCAAAATCGGGGTGTATTGTATTGAAATGTTTCCAAGCAATGGAATCAGAGCAGTGCCGCATTTCTCCTTCTACAACCTCGTGCTCTACGTGCCACCTCATATCATTAGTGGTAGCCTTAGAAGCATATAACCTTTGTAGTCAAGGAGACAAAGAAAAGTAGTACATTTTCTTATAGGGTACATTTTTTTTTTCTTCTTGTATTTGTTTTAGCTCAAGTCGGTCTCTTGTATCGTTGATGGCCACAAATCTTACAAATTATGAAATCATTGTCTTCTCCCCAAAACAACATACAACCATTGTTACAACAATGGATCTACTCAACTGGTAAGCCTAAACCTCTGACCAACCTTTTAGTGCTGTAAAGTTCTCGATCACAAGATTCCCATATGGTACAACCTCCTTTATCAATTAAGCAATATCATCAAATCCCTTTGAGACATGTGGTGTTCTTCCTTCATATTCAGCATTCTAGCAACCAATGATAGCTACTGAATGTTTTGAATCAGTACAATTCTTTATTCCTGACACTTAGCATGTCGAACCATGATTGCAGGTGGAGGTTCATCCGATATTTCATTAGGATTGAAATCAAGCCCAGCGGCATCCATAACCATACTATGGTATGCATTTTCAACTGACTCAGATGCTGGTTGGGCATCACTAGAATTTTGAATTGAATATGGTTCTATTTCCCCATGTCTTGCCCAAACATAATACCCCGATATAAAGCCATTCTTCATCAAGTGATACTTTACAGTATCAATTTGATAATAACTACGGTTTTGGCACTTCGTAAGTGTACATGGACAATTTATCTTGTTACCATCCATCCATTCGGGTTTACTACATGCAAATTCTATAAATTCCTCAAACTAACCAAGAAAACTCTAGGTTTAGAGACCATTTATGAGCACAGAATACATCGACCGATTTGAAGCCATTTTAAATGTTGAGCTTGACAATTGTAGACAACATTAGGAAATAAGTCAATACTTTATAAGAGAAAATAAATCCACTGAAAACGGTGTTGCACGTAACACACTCTACTAAAATTGAAAAAACTTAGTTGTGTAACATTTAGTGTAGTTACAGTATCATTGAACTTCTTACTATAAGTTAGGTAGTGGTTCCTATCCATTTAAATGCATAATTCCTACTAGTCAATTACTTAGTGTTTTATTCTCTATTTTGAGAAAATTCCAGCAGCATTTCCCCTTAGTTCTCAAAGTACATGATTTGATTAAGGTATAAACACAATATTAGTTACTTAGCTAAGTAGCTAATATTATATCAACTTATCCAAATATGCACCTAGAGAACAAAAGGAATAGCTATGCGAATCTCACTATAGAAAAAACTTTGGTAAATCACCAGTAGGCATTATGTGTTTCTAAACTAGGACAATTCAAGCATCATTTGTAGACAAATTATCAATCATATGATGAACATATAAATTGTAAAATTAAGATTGAAACTAACAAAGAAGCCATTTCATAAGTTTACAATTTATTTTCTTTGGTACATGATATGATAATTTATCATGCAATGATACTTGAATGGAAGAACTAAGGTTTTGAATGTGTGTAATTAATCCAAGGTGTAAAAAACTCTCATGTATTACTTGTAGGGTCAAAACAGGGCAACCTATGGCAATCCCAAAAAATTGACCATAACTTGATTTATAGAGGTCCAATTTGGGTGATTCAAAAGCCTAATATTGAGTTCTCATTTACAGATACAATTTCCACAAAGGATACTAGTCCAATTTCCCTTTTTTTCCTAACCGAAAATCAGTCCCAAAATCTGGACAGTATGTAGGGTCAAAACAAGGCAGCCTGTAGCAGTTCCCGAAATTTTACCATAACTTGAGTTATAAAGGTCCAATTTGGGTGATTCAAAAGTCCTACATCAAGTTCTTAGATGCAGCTACAATTTCCATGAAGGATACTAGTCCCATTTCCCTCTTTTTCCTGATCGAAAATCAGTTTCAAAATCTGGATAGTATGTAGGGTCAAAACAGGGCAGCCTGTAGCAGTCCCAAAAAATAGACCATAGCTTGAGTTATAGAGGTCCATTTTGGGTGATTCAAAAGCCTAACATCAAGTTCTCAGATGCAGATAC
The DNA here is from genome assembly GCA_016808115.1 of Tetrastigma voinierianum. Taxonomy (NCBI): domain Eukaryota; kingdom Viridiplantae; phylum Streptophyta; class Magnoliopsida; order Vitales; family Vitaceae; genus Tetrastigma; species Tetrastigma voinierianum. The sequence continues at coordinate 306,977 of JAEQBH010004598.1, read as the reverse complement.
AATTTCCATGAAGGACACTAATCCAATTTCCCTCTTTTTCGATCCGAAAATCAGTCCTTAATTGAGCCATAAAACAACCCACAAACCAAATATCAAAAATAGCCATGAAAAGGGTCCCCAACTTGAGTCCCAATTGAGCCATAAAACAGCCCACAAACCAACCATAAAACAGCCATAAAAAGGGTCCCAAAATAGTCCCCAATTGAGCCATAAAACAGGGCACAAATGCTGGAAATAAGGCCAAACAACCTCTTAAATCAGTCCCTTCAATCCAAAACCGTTTAAATCAACCCCCTTAAGGTAAAAATAAACCAAAGTAGGAGGAACCCCACCTCTTGAAGCGTATGCTTACCCGGGTGGATTGCCTCCACTGGCGAAGTCATGATTTCCCGAAATCTCCTCCTTTGGATATTCTGTGAAATCCCTCCTTTTTGGTATGTACGCATGGCCCTTGTCGAGTAGATGAACTTTAACTTTTGGCTTGACGAATTCTGACCGACGGAACCCCTTGAATCGTCGAGAGAAAGTTTGGATTTTCTTTCCCTTTTCCCTCTCACATGTGAGGAGCCAAAAATGACAGCACACGCTGAAAGTCCTTTTGTTCCTAACTATCGACAAATGCTTGGTCAGCGTCGCTGTGTCCCGACTTTTCGAGGTCGTTTACGCCCAAAGCGATTTATTTACGTTCCGGTTAAGTTCAAATTATTTTAAAATGAATTTGCCAAATTTATTTTCTAAAAACAAGATTTTTCAAAAATCCGGTTTTGGTCTACCCGACACCGTCACCCCAAAATCATGAAATTCGACTATCTCGGAGTGGGAAATTCATCCTAGGTAACCATATTTCACAAGACCGTCAGCGATGAAGTCGCATTTCATCATCGAGATCAGACAATTTCAGTTTGACATATTACTATTCTGACGAGTTTACACGTATTACCCTTTTTAAGAAAATTCAAATTACTTAAGGTTTTACAACTTAGATATTTTAGTTTATAAAATTTATTATAAAATGTAAAAATTAAATAATCATTACTAATTCTGTTACTTTATTAAGCATTGTTTGTTATTAAAATAATTTAATATTTCAATTTGTCAAACACTTAAATATTATATTTTTATAGTTGAATTTATCATTTAATTAAATTTTATTTTTAAAATTTATAATGCTTTTAAAATTATAATTCAATATGTGCAAATTTACTTAATTTTTAATTTTTCCATAATTGATTTTTTTTTCGAAAGTTATAAATCTTTTAAAAAGTTTAATCCAAACTTGTCATAATTCTAGAGAAGTTACAATTTTGAATTACATTTAAAAGTTATAAATCTTTTTTTTTAAATGAATCCAAACTTATAAATTGAATCTAAACTTATTTTTAAAATTTTTATGACTAATTTTGTAAAAAGGTACAAATTTAGCTACTGACATTTAGCTAGCGCCAACAATATAGTAGCTATTCAACTATTACTTAATATGACCGTTATAAATATGACCGTTATTAATAAAAATCAAAATTTTAAAATTTTGTTTCCTCTCTTTAATGGGTGCTACTTGCGGGATGAAAGGCTTAATCAAAGTGGTTTGACGAGGAAAGGCAGGTTTGAGTTAATATTTTCTTACAAAATAGATTATCTTTTAATGACATAGTAATGAGTTTTGTTGTAAAAATTTTGGGTCGTGATGCCAAGAACTTGTACAAGGAACTCTATAAATCTTCTTTTCCGTTTGAACATTGTTGGAATGAGTTAAGGTATCAACCAAAATGGATGGAGGATTCTCAAGCAAAGAAACAAAAAACAAAACATAATGCTACTCTTGGTTCAAATTTTAAAATTTTTTATTTCGTGATCATTGTAAATAAAATCGTTATTAAAAAAAATAAAATAATTAAAATTTTGATGACGTGGCTTAACACATCAACATGTGATGTCATCAATATGGTGATGACATGGCATACTATATAGTATTTTAGATTTTATTATTGAAAGTTAGTTAAAGTTAGTTGAAGTTGATAGTTACAAATAGATACGTTAATTGGAGTGACTTTGAAAAAGTGGTTAGTTAAAATAGATAATACAATATTTTAATATATTTTGAGTAGCTATTTTAGATAGTCTTGTTGGAGATGCTCTTAGTAGCCAAATTAATATGTTAGCTACTAAATAGTAGCTAAATAGTAGCTATTTAGCTACTACCAACAATGTAGTAGCTACTTCTACTACATAGCTACTACTTAGTAGTTACGGTTTTGGCTTGATAGTATTTCAACTTCTAAATAGTAGCTGTGTAGTAGCTATTTAGCTACTAATTAAAAAAAATGCAGTAGTTATATATAGTAGTCATTTAGCGACTTAAACAAATGTAGTAGCTATGTAGTAGCTCGTTAGCTACTACATATCTACTACTTAGTAGCTAAATTAGTATGTTAGCTATTAAGGAATTGGCTATATAGTAGCTATTTAGCTACTTTAACATGTGGATCTATTCAGCTACTAACAATATAGGGTTTTGACTTGTTAGTGTTTTAACTTCTAAATAGTATGTAGTAGCTATTGACAACAACAATTAGTGACTTTATATTGTTAGCAACTAAAAAGGTAGTAGCTATGTAGTAGCTAAATAGCTACTACATAGTAGAAAAATTGGTATGTTAGCTACTAAATAGTAGCTAAATAGTATTTAGCTACTACCAACAATGTAGTAGCTACGTAGCTACTACATAGCTACTATAGTAGCCAAGGTTTTTGCTTAATTATTATTTTAAGCTTGTAAATGTGGTTATTAGTAGCTATTTAGCAACTAACATCAATTTATTAGCTATATAGTAGCTATTTAGCTACTATTTTGCTATTACTATTAGTAGCTAACATTAGCGAAGCCACTTTTTGCTACTACATAGTAGCTATTTAGTAGCTTAGCCTAACACCTTTTATACTAGTAGCTATTTAGTAGCTATGTAGTAGTTAAATAGCTACTAAGTGATAGTATTAGCTAATTTTAGTAGCTATTTAAAGATTTTCTAGTAGTGTTTAACTAGGTTGTTTCAGACAAGTAGCTGGTCAAACATTTTGCATAAGGAAGTAGCTATCCAAGATTTGGAAGAGGAAGCTACAGCCGGATCCATCGAAGGGAAAAAGATCCCCGTCAATGGTGAGTCGACCACAAAAGTCTAGGTTTATTAACGCTTTGGTTAGAAGGGAAATAAATCCATAATAATTATGTTTTGTTGTATTTGACTATGCCTAGATGGAGATGTAAATTGAAGAGCTGAGGTGCCAAAGAGATCTTGCACAATCCTAAGTGGACGAATTACTGAAAAAAGTTTAGGAAGACCCACAGGTTCCTCCTTATGATATACATACATCTATCTTCTCTCTTTCTTGTAATTTATTTCCAATTCACCATTATCTTTTGTTTGTTTATAGCCTTAGGGTTCAAATCCATTTGACTCACCCTGCCTAGTGAAGAAGTGTCTCTCTTTCTCTCATGCATTATCTCTAAAACTTGGTGGCAAGGAACCATGTCATGGTAATAATAGAATGAGGAATACAATGGGGAGCCAAACAATGAGGCAATCTTCAACTGCTCTTTTCACACTAATGCTTGAGTCATGAAACTTAAAACGCAGCTACAAGCAACTTGGGAGAAAAGCTAATGGAGCTCACGGAAGTACTACATAAGGAGGTGGCTTGTCATAGACTAGATAACAAAGATGTAGTTAATAAGGAAGTAGAGAATCAAAATAACCTTCCTATTACCAAATATGATTCTCATCAATAAGGGAATATTGATACAAGGCAATCTGCTCAAATATGACTGAACACTACAAGAATGTGAGGCTATGGCCGCGGTTAGTGACCCTGGCTAATTGTAATAAGTAATGCGGCTATAGCATTTAGCCGTAAATAAAACAAATCACGGCATGATGCGGCAATAGATGGTGTCACCATATGGTATAGACTCGAGAATATGTTAAGCTATAGTCGCGGTCATGGGGCGACCCCAACTATAGGCTATATTTCCACAAGCATAGTCTATAGCTGCGATCTAAGGCTGGTCGGGGCTATAAGACTGCTCTATAGCCATAGTTTTGAGTCTGGCCACGGCTATAGGATTAGGGCCAGCCCGGCCATGGGTTCTCTATAGCCATGGTTTAAAAGTGGCCGCGGTCTTAAGGAGCGCCTTATGTATACCCGGGTGCCTTCTAATGAGGCTAAATATTTTTCGGCTTGTTTTGGATTAACAGCAACTTTGGAAAGTGAACTGAACCTTTGGATAGGAATCTTGAATCCTTTTCTTCATCTTATAAATCAAAAATGTGGGAGGAGAATAAAAAAAAATCTCTGTAGTTTACCACTTGAAAAAACATAGGAACATATTAAATTTTCTTCATCTTATGTCAAAGATTAAATTTTCTCATGGCAAAAAACTAACTGGAATTTATAGAATGTGAGTTTCATAGAAACCGAGTTCAAATTTACTTCTAAGCAAACCTAGTCAACTACCCATGTCGAATTAATTTTCCATGCAATAGCCTAAGTGAAACTAGGACAGATAGAGGGTGAGAGCGAAGATGCTAGCACCATAGTGAATACGGTTTTCAGCGATGGGATAAACCGAGAGAAGGTTGCTAATGCAGCTACAAGAATGAGAGATGCAACTTGGTTAGTGTTGGTAGACCAAATAGATAGAAGGAATTCCAAAAGGGTTAAAGAAGATGAAAAAATTAGAAAATTTTCCCCGAAACTTACAAAGGGTTGATGCAGGTTTGAGTAGCAGTCCAAGAAAACAAAATCAAAGCTCACCTTTAGCTTGTCCTTTCTTAAAATAGTTGTTAACAGCATAATCTGTGACTCTTCCCTTATCAACTATGTGACCATGGTTCATCACTTGTTCATGTAACTGTAGAAAAAAAAATGGAAATAGAGTTAGAATTAGTTTGTAATTTAATTTCTCTATAAAAGCTAATCATAATTGCTTCCCTTAGGTAATGGAAGTGAAGGAAAAGAACAGAAACCAATATCTTGAACCTTAGATTTTTCAGTAGTTTATCAAAATTCTGATACAATAACTTAAAAGCCTAAACCTAAAAAACTTACTAGTAATCATGCCCATCCACCAAAGTGGCTCCAACATGTACCCATATCCTCCCCTACCTAGCAAAACACCAAAAACAACAAAAAATCCAATTAGAGCTAGTCAAAAATCCAGACTTTCTAAAGTCAATATTTCCCAATTAGACTCACTAGAAGAAGCAGCCATGAATGGAAATGGAACTGAAGTAGAGGTAACACCATTAACGAACATGTATTTATACAAAATTCAGAAAAACTAAACCATGAAGGTCTTGGGGGGTGGCATCAAAATCAAACTAAAAACTTCTAAAAAATCCAAAATCAACTTTCTTTATACAAAAATAACATCTATATGTCCAAAGTGGACATCGATCCCTTCACGAATGAGTCGCACGAATCGAAACCCCATACGACAATGTCTTTGGGCCCATCACTTGTGTGTACATGCTATCCATTGATAATGGAGGAGATGATGAAGACTCTCCCATTTGTGATTGTGTTTGAGTTGCCAAAATATCCTCAAACTTGGCCTAAAGGGATAATTAAGGGAAAATCACTCTTAGATTAACATATAATGATGTCATTATATTTTTGCAATAATTGTTATGAAAAATAATTAAGTATTCATCATAATGTCACGAGATACATCATCAACAGGAGTTTCATCCTTGTGTGTATGAGTGAGCTTGAATATATCTATCCTATTAAGTTGTGCACCATCCTCCCTCAGTTGCGCCTATATATAAATAAAGTGTAAAATAAATAAATAATAAATAATAAATTCCTTAAAAATAACATTATTATTAAAAATGATGCACTAACTTGTTCATAATGAAGTTGTGCAAAGCTTTTAGACCCTGATGTGTGATTAATCTTCTGTTTAGCTCTATTTTCCTTATTTCTTTTAGAGATGACATGTATTAGACAAAAATATAAATGTAAAGTAAATAAAAGTAAATGTATGATCATTAAAAAAAATGTTATGTTAAATCTTACTTGTGCATACTCTTGAACTCCAAAATTGGACAAGCCATCTCCAATCAACATCATAAATAAGCGGTGGCTTATGCCTTAACCACTCCTCGTTAGTAGCCCGAGGTTCATAGTAAGTTGCTTTCATTTTGCTCCTGTAGCTTCTATGTTATCTCCGGTAGAAGTATATAATCTTTCGATCCTTCTACGACATCAAACTTTCTGAAAAAAATTCAAATAATTGTCATTAGATAAGACAACAATAATATTTCACTTCAAATTGCTATGAACAAAAAACATATCAAAACAAGGGCCCATATCTTTTCTTTATCATCAAGCTGAAACCAGTTTCCATCCATTAACATGTAGAGGCACATTGTGTTGATTACGCACCACATACATGCGAATTTTTCAGGAATTCAGAGATGTCAATCTAAGAAATAATGGAATCAGATGGAAGGAAAATGATATTACCTAGAATTGGCAGTTCAAGGTTCAAGATTAGTGCAACAATAGATTAGGGATCCACATAGTCGAAATCAGCACAATAGGAGATTAGCAAGACTATTATATGCTTAAGTGCAGAAAACTCTCTAACTATGAGCACATTTCCAAATCCCAAAAGAGAGTTGCAAGAGAAAAAGAGAGAGAGAGATTAATCATTTGGATATCATTGCAAAACCATAGCTATAAATTAGTCGTAGATGAGATGAAGCCCTACGGTTCTTCATCGAATTTACAACAAATTGAAAATAGAACTAGCAAAGAGCAACGCACCTTGTATTTTGAGAGAATCGTAGAGCGTTGATCTTCAGTGGATAGAATCATCTTTAGTGGTCTCAAGCAAAGAGTGACGCATTTTGATATCCAAACAAATAGCATAATAGACAAACTCTTATCCGTCAGAATCCCTTCATCCCCGTCTCCTCCTTCACCAGTATGGGCGATTCCCCGATGGTCTCGGAACCGTATGGTCGTGTAGAGAAACAGAAAATAAAACCTTGTTGTAGTGCCGTACGAATAGGCAACAAAGAAGAGAGCTACTATCCACAAACTTAGAGATGCAGTATTGAATATCTCCGGCGAAGTCCGATGCAAGAGATGCAGTATTATCTTCTTAGGCAAGTGGATGAGCCCTAGCTATGGGAGGGGTGTGACTGATTTCAAGATCTAAAAGATGAGACCACCACACTATGGGGATGGATATGGTGGGGCCTATAACGTGAGCTATGGGCGTTAAAGGCACACACGCCACCACCACTACTGCTAATGACGAGTCCGTACCTGTACCTCGTAATGATGAAACGTGGGCTTGAATGACCTAAGCGCTACTTGACGTAATATGAGTATGGGCTATGTCCATGCCTATGCCTAATACCTAACTATAAATTTACATAATGATCATTAATACGGTGTGGGCTTGTGTCCTTGGCATGTGTGTCCCCGGGTCTTAGTCAAAGTGGTGGTTTGTGGCTTTAGATTTAAGGCCTTAATTGCCTTTTGTTCCTACTATGATGGTTACGGTCTATAGATACTTGGAGCTTCTTTACTACAAAGAGACTAGTTTTATTCATTTATCTTTCAATATAGAAAATCGGAAGGTGACATTAATTATCAAAAATTAATTTTTACTCTTGTTTTATTATTAAAACCAAAAAATAAAAATTTTATTTCTTTTAAAAATGTTTAAACATATGTTTATTTCACAAAACATCATGGCGATTTTTTAAAATTTTTTTTGTTTGGTTTATAATTATACCTTTTAAAAACAATTGCCACAATCGCTATAGAGTTCGAGCCCATTGGCTGATCTGAAACATTTGGGCCCGTTGGCTTGGTTTGACTTTAAGTCGATCAGGCGAAATACCCGAAAGTGTCGGCTTTGTATTTGTTAAGGCGTGGGTTGAGTCTCTTCTCTACGGAACCATATCTTGCATTTCCTCAATTCCACTCTTGATTTCTCTTCAAGTAGGGATCTTTTCTCCTCTCCCGATTTTAATGTTGCTCTTAAATTTGGTTATTTCCTTGGGAAAGGCGGTGGTGATTTGATTCACGGGACTTGATTCATGGCGGGGTATGGGTGGAACTAGTTGAAGGCGATGGGGTATGCTTGACATTAGCCGCGGTCAACCTTGTACGTGCTATTGGGCCCTGGCCTGTGACCAGTCATTGATTTCCCACAAAAGGTTGGCCGGAAATCCCTCAGGCGCATGGATTAGATGGCCTTGTTTATATGTACATTTTAGTCATGAAATTTTGATCCACAGCACAAAATGCCTACTATATCGATTTTCTTATAGTGGAAGAAGTAGAGAATCAAAATAACCTTCCTAACCAAATATACTTCTCATCAACGAGGAAGTATTGATGCAAGGCAAATTGCTCAATTTAGTATTGATATGCTCTAACGGCAAAATTTCCTACTTGACTAATATTTCTTTTCTCTTGATTTTGTTTTTCCATTTTAGGTGCCTGAATTTTTAGTTATAGTTGGTGATCGGCTCTCTTAGTTACCTTGTTTACTATTTCTTCTTCTTCCTAAATTAACTCTTGTCGTATACTTATTTATTGGAAAGGATTCATCTCGATTGTTGAAGGGTATCGGAGCCTATTACACACAAGAGAAAGATAGTAAAATTTCTATCTCATGGTTAATTTTCTTCCTTTACTTCTGAATTATTACTCATAATACAAAACTTTCATCAATGTTTCCGTCTTGTGACCTTGAAACTCAGCCAAACAAACTTTCTTCTATGTAAATCTCAAGTGGTACCATTAATTCAAAGTCTTGGTGTTCAAAATCATCTTGAAGCTGAAGGTGACGGTGAACCTCGAGGTAATCAAGTCGAGGAAGATAAAAATACCCAATCCAACATCTGATTACTTTACTCTCGACAACGATAGCCTTTTAACCACATGTGGTTATTAGGAACCCGATGCGAAGATATTAACGGCTTGGATGAATCTGACCACTGACCTTTAGGTGTATGGTAGTGCGTTGAGGACAAGCGTACGACTCTTGGGAAGGAAATTCTCCCTTCTGGAAGTACTCTCATATGCTCTCACAAAAGGCTTATGTCTCTTGATGAATATCTTCGAAAATTCAGAGGGCTCTACGACAATCTTGGTGCCATCCAAAAACCCGTTGGATGAAACCAATAAGGTATTCCAACCTGCTTGAGGTCTTGGCCCGAAATACAAAGATTTTCAAATGGTGATGTTGTCCAAGCCTCCTTATCCTTCTTACAGTCAATTTATACTCTCTTAAAGCTCATGAGCAATCCTTACAAATGGAAGCTAAAATTAATGGTAACTAAACTAATCATGATCAAGCATTCTATAGTCAGTGTGGAAGAGGCCATGGCCAGTGGAGGAATGATTTCAACTCTAGTGGCCATGGTTTTGGTCCTACTACAAATCAAAATCAGTAAGCACAAAGGTGAATCAAGAAATCGGTTGTATTCTTCTCATAAAGGATGATACCATAATTAGTGTCGAATTTGTATTAAACAAAATTATTTGGAAGTTAAATGCTGAGCAAATTTGATCATTCAATTCAACGAAGAGCTACCACAAACTTTGCCTCACTAACATAAATGAGGAACATGATCCTACTCTTTATGCGATTTGGGCGTAACCACACACATCATGAATCATACCGGTAAAATTTCTAAGACTCACTCCCATACCATGGTAAAGACTCGTATATGTTGATGATGGTAATGAATCGATATTACTCATGTTAGTGAAGGACTTGTAGATACTAAAGAAGGCAGTCTTAAATTAAACAATATTTTAATAGTGCTTGAAATTAAGAAAAACCTTTTATCTGTTAGTCAATTAACTCACGATAATGCTTGCATTATTATATTTACCGCTAATGAATTTTCTATTGAGGATTTACAGGCAAGAATGATAGCTAAAGGTGTCAAGAAAGATGGTCTCTATGCTTTAGAAGAATTGCGAAATTTTTCTCTTTCTGTTATTTCCAATACTACAACATCAACAATTTAGCATCAACGTTTAGGTCATCTTGGATTCTAGGTTTTAAATTTCTTGAAAATAAAGAACTTATTAGTGTTTCCAAAAAATTGGAAAAAAAAAGGAACAATTTTCCTTTTTTTGTCAAATGGGAAAAAAGTTGCAAATTTCCTTTCAATTTATCAATGAATTTTTCTCAACAACCTCTTGAAAAATTGCATTGTGATTTATGGGGACCAGCCCCTATTTCCTCTTGTCAAAATTTTAAATATTATGCTATCATATAGATGATTTCACTCGATATTCTTGGCTAATACCATTAAAAAAAATCTGATTTCTTTAAGCAATTCGTTAAATTACAAAAAACTCCTTGAAAATCGGTTTGATAAGAAAATTAAGATTTTCCAAAGTGATGGGGTGGAGAATTTACTTCAAAAGAATTTGAAGCTGATCTACAACAATGTGGGATTCTACATCAGTTTTCTTGTCCTAACACCTGAACTAGTGGGTTGTAATAAGACTACATGTTATGGAGATGGAATTGACATTACTTTTCAATCAAAGCGCCCATGAAAGATTGAGTTGCTGCATTTCTTACTTATGTTTTCCTTATACATAGATTACCTTAGAATGAACTAAGATGGGAATCACCTTTGCCAAAGCTTTTATACTAACCTAATTATGAAGAATTTAAGAACTTTGGATGCATGTGCTATCCCTATTTTCACAATCATGGAAAAAGACAAGTTCTCTACGAGGAACATATCCACAATGTATTTATCGGGTACTATCGACGAGTTTGAGTGAGACCCGAGAGTTTTCTTGTCGCGACAGAGTATTTTTATGTCGCGACAAAGTTGGCTAAGGTGAAGAGATTTTATGTCGCGAGAGAGAATTCGATGTCGTGATAAGAGTTACGAAACAAAAAAAAATTGCATCGTGACGATTTCAAGACCATGTGGGATAACTGTATGTGACATAGTGTCGTATGTCGCGACAGGTGAGAACACGGCTTTCTGCGTCGCAGCGAATTTTGGTACGCAGCGCCACGATGCCAAAAGGCGTTAAATGGCGCCGCGATGGGCTAGGTGTGCATCGCGAGAGGCGTCAAGCGGGGAGACGACGGAAGTGCGTGAGGTGGTATGTCGTGATAGACTTTGTACGGTGGTAAAGAAAATATAAAAATCCCGCCCAGGTTGGGTAGCCCGCAGGTACATTTCAATTACCGCGAAAGTCTTATTGCATGATACCCGATCCGGTCGTGTTTATATCTCCGGGCATTGGGACGGTGAAGTGTTCGTGCACGATAAAAATGCAAAGGAAGTCACTATTTACTCTCCAGTTAGTGTCCTCCACTTATAAAGAAACTTGGATTCAAAAAGGGAACCATCAATTAGCCTCTTCAAAAGAGCCAATAGAACAATGTGTAAGGTTTTATAAGATTCTGAAATGGTGCAAGCCTTATGAAAAGTTTCAACTTTTGAAACTTTGAAATTTGAAAGTTTAAAGTGGTAACATTTCAGAAGCAAAACAACTGTAGTTCTTGATGTGAGAACTACTATATAAAGGGGTCCTCTCTTACTGCTCTATCACATCAAAAAACTTTATTCATTCTTTGATAATTCCATCAATTCAAGAGAGCAAAGTAAGGGAAAGCAAAAAAGGTTATACAGGTTAGTTCTGTGATCCAATTTCAGGCTTTCAAAAAATCAATGGCTTGAGGTATGTAAGATCCTATTTCTTTTCATGTTTCCATATTAGAAACATGTTTAGGATGTCGTATGTGCCACTATCATTTGGTATCAGAGCATGATTGAACCCTACATGGATATTTATTCTGAGTTTTACGTTCCTAAAAAAAATTACGATCTGGAATCTCATTTTTTCAAAATTACAGATCTTGGTTTGGTTTTTTGTTGTTTGAATCATTAAATCTGTATATTTTATTCAATGTGTTTTTATGGATTACTAACATGGCTTGCTAAGAAAAAAAAAAAAAGTGCAGTCTGGAATCTCATTTTTCCCGAGTGCAGGATCTTCTAGTTTTGGTTTTAATTGTTTTAGAATCATTAAATCACCTTTATATTTGATTCAATGTGTTTTTATGATTCTATAACAACAAATTACCGATAAAAAACAAAATCATGTTTACATTTCTCATGGAGAGTCCTATACAGAAAGACTTCTTTAAAAATAAATAAATAGTATTTGGGTCTATATGAAAAAGGCTTTATTCTTGGGCCCGGCAATGTGCGAGGCTTGTTGGAAAGCCCTTTAAGGGTTTGGTTTGGTTTTGAATCAGGCCACTTTTAATTGGCTCAAAAGATTAAAAAAAAAAAGTGACTTATAAGATTTGAACCTACGACCTAAGGTTCAACTAAGAATGACTGTTCCACCAAGCCAACTTCGCTTATGTAGTAAAGTATTTATATGTTTAATTCTTATACGCTTTTGTATTCATTACGTGCTTAAGCATTATTTATTAATTGCTCAAATCATGTTTATTTAAAAATAATACTAATAAAATTTACAAATTTTAAGGCTTGCTCATGCATGACTGTATTATTTATTCTTTGATTATTTTGTAAGAAATCAAATTGTGTGTGATAATTATGATTAATTATACAATTTTTATAGCATAATAGGATGGTTTAATTATACTATTCAATAAAATTTGATATTATACATAAAACTTAAGTTTAGTGCCTAAGTTAGAAAGAACAACTAAATACTTCTAAAATGTCCATGTGATCAATATAATTTTGGTTAGTTAGGGAATAGCCACAACATCTTTAATTAATTAAAATTATTTATTAAGTTAAGATCACATGAAGAATGAGACTTAAACTTGTAATTAATTATACTTAATATAATAAAATTGATCCCACAGGAAATTTTGTTATATTTATATAATTAATTAGGATGAGATGCCATATCATTTGCATAATTTACCCACATGAATTATGAATTGGTACATAATTTGATAGTTTTATCTTTAAGGATAGAAATGCAAACTATATAGTGGTTTTGGAACCTTGGAACATTAACTGGTACTAGTGTATACTATAAATGTCTAGGAAAGTCCTGATAAAAGGGCGATAGGAGCCTCAAGGCTAGTGATTATTAAGAGGGACCGTTGTGACCCCTCCACTTACCTGGGGACTTCCTGGTGTATATAAATGCATGTACCTATCATTTCCTGGGTTGCGTCGTTCACCATCAAAATTAAATAATTTGAAATTTCTATCATAAAGTTAAAGAGAACTAATTAAATAAAGATTTTGCCCACAGGTAATCTTTATTTAATTAGATATAGTTTAGTGGGTGTTTTACATTGGTAACACATGCAATTAATGATATAAGCCTCAAATCTAACATAAGCTTTTGGACATTTTACAGTATCTCAACCTACTAGTTACACTGATATGCACCTAGACATTCCAGAACTTAGGGGTGACAACTATAAAATATGGAAAGAAAGGATTCTCCTTCATTTAGGGTATATGGACATCAATTATGCCATAAGGAAATCGGAACCACCAGAAGTGATAGAAGAAAGCACACTTGCTGAAGTTGCGCAATTTGAGCGATGGGAGAGATCCAATTGACTTAGCGTAATGTTCATTAAGACAAAAATCACTACTGGTATTAAGGGTCTCTTCCATTCGTATCACAAGCGTTAGGGATATGAGTGAGCACATCATGCAGATGAGGGACATTACGGCTCAACTTAAGAAACTTGGTATAGATATGTAGGATGTGACGCCCCAATTCCCAGGGGTCCTGTTAACCACCGTCAACCTGTGTGTCTCATATCATGAGACCCATACATGAGTAAAAATGGCCACATTGCCTACACATCATACTCACCAAAATGTAATCAACTATATTACCATAGTTTCAAGAGTTGTTACATCACCCTTAATACGAACATATAGTTCTAATACATGTTTTACAAAATATATATCAAAGCCAAAATCCGGCTTTCTTCTTAAAAGTGGCCTCTAATGAGTGCCGTCTTCACGAATACTCCCTGTACTTGAAAAGGGGGTTCCCACGACGGGGTGAGCAATGCCCAGTAGTGATAATCTCCTACATGGGTTACTCCCCACCTAAGTGCTCATGTAATGGCAAACCAACATTCAAGCAAAACATATATGTTCCTACTCAAATGTCTACATGAAATGGATGAGAATGTGACTCACCCTTTCCCACTTCTTGAGCCCTCACTAGCACTCCTCACATGCCTAAGCGAGTGTGAGAAAACCTTGTTTTTCAAAAAAAAGGTTTTTGTTCTCGATACTACCGAAGCTCAGAAATCTACTGACAACCTCCAAGGTGAATTGTTGGGTAATTCTTCGAAACAATTCATGGGCCTCTCCGACGTGAACTGTTGGACAACTCTCCAAGGCAATTCTTCGAAAAATCTTCCTTTGAAATTCCTTTCGCAACCATTTTCCTTTTTCTTTAATGTCATGCACTCATACCTATTGTTCTAGGTCACCCCGATGCATATGAAATGCACTATGCCATTTTCATACAATACATGCCAATATATCAATCATGCATATATTGACAAAATTCACATACTAACATGTTATTTATTCATAGAAATAACATCAAAATTAGCTCACATAAGCTAATAAACAATTTTATTTCCAATGGCTCACACACAATTATATTTCATATATTTCAACCACTCATGTTAACACATCAATTTAGCATGCATCAACGTATCATTTTCCACACAATCCATGCCATCCAATTCAAGAAAATTCACATGGACATTTTCTTTGCCCAACACGCAAATCGTGATCTGCTTTTAACAACCCCCAAAATATATGCAATACCCATGGATGTACTCTCATCAACCTTGCCTAATTTTCGAACTGAAATCCATGGCCATTTCTACCACAACACCTAAAAACCACAAGCATGTTATCGAAATAGCAAGCAATAACACACAAATACAACACACATATAAGGCACACAAGGGCCATTTTCAGTCCGAGATGAGTCCGGGACTATCCAAAATGGGTCCGTGAATTTCAAAGATGCGCCCAATTGATCGACCAAATGTACCCACTCACTACTTCATACCATCCAAATTATTTTAATTGCTCTTAAACCGAAGAACCGTAGTAGGAGAAGACTCACCTCCTGAGTTGTCGAAACCCACAAACTTCTGTGTTCACGGTAGCCCTCTTGCCACTTGGAGCAACTTCGTCTCTCGCTCGCGAGATCCGATGGTCCGATCACCGAAAAATCTAAAGAGAAGTTAGACTCTCTCTCTAAAATCTGTTCTTCCCCTCCACTACCGGATCCAGCCCCAAAAAGAGAGAAGATGTTCTTTTCTCTTTTCATTTATTCCTCTTTTGTCCTCTCACTTGCCAAGCATGTCAAGCCATCATCGGGTCGGGCTCGATTCCCTATCCACTTATCCCTCTACTTTTGGGATTTTCCTCCAATGGCATCATGTCATGGGGTCCACCCAAGGCTCCATTAATTTGAGCTCATGTTTGACTAATCTCCCGCACATGACACATGGCACCTCTCAGCCACTCAAAATGTGTCAAGGTTCGTGACTAACTTCTGCTCTCGAAAAACATGAAATTTCGACTGTCTTGGAATTCGACGTGGTAGCTAGATTTTGTGAGATGATTCCAACGATGAAGTCCGTTTTTTCATCCGAGATCTACAAAATTCCGCATTTTGACTAAATTACTATTTATCTTTTTTCGAAAATTGGGGATTTTCTGGTTTTACATCTGAGTCCTTCCTAGTGCACTTTATTCTAACACTTTCCTCATCAATGTGGGCCTTTTAAGATCCTTCATATAATACATACATAAGGACAAATGGTCAAACAATGAATTAATTACTATGTGTGTTCAAGAAGTTACAGAGGCTCGTGGATGGAATCGTAAAAGTGTACTGTCATACAACTGGGGAAGAACAAAAGGAATGACACATCTCAGACTTACACTTCTAAATCAAATCAGAAGGGGAAATGCGCATTACCACCTCGTAGTTGATATCAAGAAGGAAAATAAGTGTTTTCCAGAAAAGAGCTGACACGTGTGTAAAGATCATTCCTAAATTCAAGAACTAGTGTGCACTTATTCTCGAACACTCTTTCCTCATCAATACGAGCCTTTTAAGATCTCATATATCACACATATGACAAAATGGTCAAACAATGAATTAATGACTATGTGTGTTCAAGAAGAAGAGAGAGACTCATGGATGGAATCGGGTAAAAGTGCGATGTCATACAACTGGGGAAGAACAAAAGGAATGACACATCTCAAACTTCTACACTTCTAAATCAAATCGAGGGGAAAGGCAGAATACCACCTCGTAGATATCAAGAAGGAAAATAAGTGTTTCTTCCAGAAAAGAAAGGACACGTGAAGAAAGATTGTTCTAAATTCACATGGCTCGAGAAGAAAGGTAATTTATCATCCTTTTGCTCAGAATCTAATATGGTTAATGTTAATATTAACACTGCGCATTGATTCTAGTTCTACAATCCATATCAGAAACTCTTCACAGGTATGCAAAATTAAGGAAGCCAAGAGGGAAGTGAGCCAAGAGCATCCATCTACAACAAGATGGGCTCAAATGTGGAGGCTATCAGACATGCACGCAACACTAAGCGCTGGGCTTTGTTTTAGTTTTTGGAAAGGACCTTATGTACCAAGTTCTCAAGAAACTTGATTGCTTCTGCATTTCGCTCCATTAGGTTTTTCTTTTACTTTTCAAGACAATGTATTTAACTTATTTTATAAATCAAATGATATTTGAACAGGTATTTCAACAGATGGTCTATATAGAATTTCTTTAAAGAATGAAGCCACTAATAATTCTTTGCATGTTCATATTGGTACTAAGAGATGTAATATTAATGAGGATTCTTCTATGTTATGGCATCAGAGGATTAGGTCATATCTCCATAGATAGAATTAAAAGTTTAATAAAAGATGGAGTACTTAAGACTTTAGGATTATATCGATTCGAGACTCAGGTGGACTCGTATCGAGGGAAAGCACACAAACAAGTCTAAGAAGAATGCCAATAAGAGTTCAAACATATTAGAAATCGTACATACTGACATATGTTATCCAGATATGGATATGCTTGGTAAAAATTATTTCATCACTTTCATTGATGATTACTCACAATATATGTATGTGTACTTGCTTCATAACAAGTAATGGCTACTGATGCCTTCAAAGTCTTTAAGGCTGAAGTTGAGAACCAATGCAAGAAGCAAATACAAATAGTGAAATTTGATAGAGGCAATAAATACTATGGTAGGTACACTGAGAATGGACAAGCACCTAGTCCTTTTGGAAAGTTTCTTCAAGAGCATGGGATAGTTGCCCAACACACTATGCCTGGTTCTCCAAACCAAAATGGTGTTGCAGAAAGAAGAAATCGAACTATTAGTAGACATGGTGCGGAGTATGCTTAGCAACTCCAATCTTCCAAAAATTTTATGGACTGATCACTTAAGATGGCAGTATATATATTAAATCATGTTTCAACTAAGGTCACCAAGACACCTCAATTATGGAAAATTGAAACCGAAGCTCATGATATATGCGCATTCGGGGTCATTCATCTAAGGTGCGAATATATAATCCACATGAGAAGAAATTGGACCTACACACTTAGTGGTTTCTTTATCAAGCTACTTGAAACATCTAAGGTTATAGATTTTACCGGGCTCCATCCTCATTCGACTAGGATCGGTGGAATCAAGGAACGCCAAGTTCCTTGAAAATGACATGATTGGGTGAAGGATCGATTCAGTAGGATTTAATTCTATTCACAATCATATAGAAACTCAACCTTCCATCGCCATATGATAGATTGTTATAGTTCATAACACTCCTCAAGTTCCAATTGTTAAATAACCAATCATCAAGTTCCATAAGTAGTCGAGGACCTTCTAGGATCAATGTTCGGGGAATTACCATATAATCTCAACAAACAATTGAACCAATAAGATTTTCAAGGAGAAGATGGTGGTCCAACATTAAGACAATCTACTCGTGAAAGCTCTGCGATTCCTAGTGACTACATAGTGTATTTTACAAGAAACTCGATATTTGAGCCTAAATGATCCCCAAACATTTCTTTACAAGCCCTAAGTTGTAAAGAGTCCGATCTATGTATAATGTTATAAAGGAAGAGTTAGATTCCATGAAAAGTAAGGAAGGTTGGGACCTTGTAGAGTTGCCTTAAGGGGCGAAGGCCATTGTCTGTAAATGGGTCTATAAGACCAAAAGAGACTCATTAGGCAACATTGAAAGATATATATAGACTCGTCATAAGGATTCACTCAAAAGAAGGAATCGACACATCGTACATCTTTTCTCTTGTATCCAAGAAAGATTCTCTTCATATTATTTTGGCATTAGTTGCACATTTCGACCTCGAGTTGAAACAAATGGATGTGAAAACGGCATTTCTTAACAAAGATCTAGAAAAGATGGTATACATGAAACAACCTGAAGGTTTCTGTGTGGAAGGTGCACATTTGGTTCAGTAAGCTTAAGAAATCCATATACTCGCTTGAAACAAGCCCCACAATAGTATTACAAATTCCATGGAGTAATATCTTGGTTTCGTTTGAAACCCCATGGATCAATGTATATACTGGTTAATGAGAGTAAAACTGCTTCCTTGTTTATACGTGATGACATTTTACTCAACCAATGATAAGGGAATGATTCATGGAGGAACAATTCCTCTCCAAAACTGATATGAAAGATATGGTGAGGTATCTTATGTCATTGGCATTAAGATCCATATAGATAGATCTCGTGGTATTTTAGGTCTATCACAGGAAACCTATATTAACAAAGTTTTGGAGAGATTTCGAATGAAGGGTCGTTTCTACCAAGTGTTGTCCTGCATTATGAAGGGCGATATTAAGCTCCAAATCAATGCCCAAAATTGATTTAGAAAGGAATCCATGAAGAATATTCCATATGCTTCAGCTTGCGTCCCTTAATGTATGCTTAGGTTGTTTGTAAAAGACTCGACATTGCATATGCAAATTTGGAGTGTTAGTGGTGATATCAAAGTAATCCGTGAAAAATATGACTATTGGAGAGCTGCAAAGAAAGTTTCTCGCGAGGTATCTACAAGGAACTAAAGATTATATGCTTATGTATAGACAGACGGCAACTTGATTTGGTTACTATTCCGATGTAGACTTATTCGGGTCGGCCGACCAGAAATCAACATCTAGGTATATTTCATCATGGTTTGCGGGATATTTCGGAGAAGTGTCAAACAAACTTTGATTGCCACTTCTACCATGGAAGCTGAATTTGTCTCTTGTTTTGAGGCTACCTCACAAGGTTTTCATTTATGGGCTTAGAGTTATGGATTCTATTTCTAGGCCATTGAAGATTTTTTGTGGCAACTCAACTGCAGTGTTCTTGGCTAAGAACAACATAAGTAGGAGTCAAAGCAAGCACATCGATATCAAATACTTAGCCATTAGAGAACATGTTAAGGAAAAGCAAGTGGTCATTGAGCATATTAGTACTGAGTTGATGATAGTTGATCCTTTGACTAAAGGCATGCCACCCATGAAATTCAAGGATTATGTAGACAGAATTGGGATTGTTTCCTCTTTATAATTGTATATATACATTTAGTTCATGAAATTCTTATACATACAGTTATTTTCTTATTTTCATACGCACTTAATTCATTTGAGAAAGTATATTTCATTTGGACCTAGAATAAACATAAGGTTTATTCATTAAGTTTTTGTTACCACATTAAGTAATTAAGCAGCAAAATGAATTGTGATACATAGTTGATAATACTCATTATTGGAGGACTTATATCTATGATTCATGTATTTTGTTAACTCAAAGGTTTTATTAATGATTGCACCAAGTGGGAGAATGTAAGGTTTTATAAGATTCCGAAATGGTGTAACCCTTATGAAAAGTTTCAACTTTTGAAACTTTGAAATTTGATAGTTTAAAGTGGTAACCTTTCAGAAGCAAAACAACTGTAGTTCTTGATGGGAGAACTACTATATAAAGGGGTCCTCTCTTACTGCTCTATCACATCATAAAACTTCATTCATTCTTTGAGAATTTCATCAATTCGAGAGAGCGAAGTAAGGGAAAGCAAAAAAGGTTATACAAATGGCTGGAAGTATGTAAGATCCGATTTCTTTTCATGTTTCCATATGCAACTATCACAATGTCCTACAAGAATACGAATTCTTGATGACAAAGCAGGGAATCTCCTTGACATTGTTTAAACGGAAATAATAAAAACTAATCTTTGTGTGCCAACAGAGATGGACTATTTCGCAAATAACTGTTAAACTCGGTGCGAGAGATACCTCAAGGAGTGAGCAACGATAATATCGCAATTGATATTCCAGAAGGAGTAAATCTATATCAGAATACTCAAATTCAAGAAAACAACTTACACGGCATTGATCAAATAGATGTAAATCAACAAGAAGTTTATCAACCTCTACATCGACTTGAACTGATTTCATAGACTGAGCAAGATGGCTCAATACAAAATTTCTCTACTTCATCTTTGTCAAATGACTTTCAAGATATTCCTAACAATTTAAGTATTGATCTTCATATTCCTCTTGCAGGACCAGTAAATGAGCAAGAACATAAGATGATAACACAACGTCAATTGGCTCAAAGGCCTAAACTTGATCGTCAATTAGCTATGGAGACGCAAAGAATAAGAGAAAGGAAGAATTATAATCCTAAGGCTCTCACATGTACTATTGATATAGGAGATCCCACTACATGGAAGAAAGTGTCTCCATACTCCAATGGTATAAGGCAATTAAGAAAGAACTTTCCGCACTTCACTCGAATAAAACATGGTCAGTTGTACCAAGACCTGTTCACACCAATGTCATAGGATCCAAATGGATATTCAAGACTAAACTGAAAGATGATGGTACCTTGGATCGCAATAAAGCCCAATTAGTCACCCAAGGCTATGCTCAAATACTAGGTGTTGACTACAACAAGACCTTCAGTCCTATAGTAAGAATCACTACCATCCACTCGTTCTTACCATTGTTGTGACATCCAAATGGACGTTGAGGCAGCTTGATAAGAAAAACACATTCCTCCATGGTGAATTAAGTGAAACAGTCTTTATGGAACAACCTCCAAGGTTCAAGGATTCTCAACTCCCTCTCTTTGTGTGCAAGCTACATAAATCAATTTATGGGCTAAAACAAGTGTGACACCTCGACTCAGGGGTCGGTTGACGACCCATCAACCCGCGGAATACATGTGGCCATTGAGTGTCTCAATGCCACAAAATGGGTGTCTCTCTACCCAAAACTCAAACATGAGTAAAAACGGCCATGTTAGGCCCATATATCTATACTCACCAAAATATAACCAGCTATATTACAATAGTTTCAAGAGTTAACTACACTCTTCTACAAACATGTATCAACTGGGCAATGTTTCATACACGCTTTACAAAAAAGTATATAATCAAAAGCCACGCCTACTTTCTTCTCAAAATGCCTCTAGCGAAAGCAAGAAGACCGCCTTCCCATCACTCCCCGCACTGAAGGGGATCCCACAATGGGGTGAGCAATGCCCAATAGTTGAATTTTCCTACATTGGGTTACTCCCCACCTAAGTGCTCATGCAATGGAAAACACACACATTCAAGTGAATTCATGATTCTTACCCGAATGTCTACATGCACAATCCCATGCCTCGAGTCCTCACCGACTCTCTCACATATGCTTGTTCCATGTATGAAAATTGTTTCCAAACAAATCTATTTGTTTAATTTATGAACAACCCTCCGACACATAAGCAAGGGACATAATTCCGATAATTAATTTCATGGATAACCCCTCGAGGTGAATTGTCAGACAACCTCCTAAATGCTTCACTGACATCCTCCGACATGAATTGTTAGATTAACTTTTCCAAAGCAATTCTTCTGACAATTTTTCAAACAAATTTGAGTCAACCCTCCGAAACATGTCATGCACTCACACCTACTATTCTTAGTGGTGCCCCCGTTGCATATGCGAAATGCAATATGCCATTTCACAATAATTCATGTTAATATATCAAACATGCATATATTAACAACATTCACACAAACAACATGTTATTCATTCATAGTAATAACAACAAAATTAGCTCACATGGGCTAATAAACAATCCAGCAATCCATCTTGGAACTGCCCAAAGAATCACACAAATAGCACAAAACAACACACAAGGTCACATGAGCAGTCCAACCCATGGTCTCGATCAGGCTGGGCTTTGACGACTCTGGGGATTTCCACTACTCAATCCCACCTGAATCGAATACACGGTCATCCGTAATCTCAAGATATCCCCATCCATTAAAATGGCTCTTAGCCAAAGAGAATAATTGCAGAAATCCTGATTCGCCTGAGGCAAAGGAACTCAATCGACACTCCACAGATCTTAGGTGTAGAGGGATTAGATCTGCTTGATCCACTAATGGATAGATCACATCCTGAATCGAGGAGAAGGCTACCCAAGTCTCACACTTAATCCCTAACAGGAGTAAGATTATCAGAGAACTGATCCCATCTACACACCCACATTGATTCAGATTTCTCCTATCCACTCCCACTGGCGATCATCCACCCAGGTATTTATTCTATCCCCACTAATCTGAGGTTCTGCGCCGCTTGTTCCATCACACTAACTGATCTTGAGTCACCAAATGCGCCTGGCATCCCGCAGACTACCCTGTGGCTCAAAAGCCGTGAAACCCCGACCGCCCCTAATTCAACGAAATCTCGACGCGGTTAGCTAGATTTCTCGCGAGATTCCATTCCAACTGAAGTCTGCTTTGTCATCCGAGATCTAGAAAAATTCTGGATTTTGACCGAAATTACCATTTTATCATTTTTTAGAAAATTTGAATTTTCTCGGTTTTTTCAACAAGCCCCAAGGGCCTAGTTTGACAAATTATCAAAATTCCTTATTCAATATTTTTATTTGTGGTAGTATAGATTCCTCATTATTTATTTTGCATGAAAAATCAATTATTATAATTATGCTAATCTATGTTGATGATATTGTGATAACATGAAATAATGACTCTCTCATTCAACAACTCATTGAGGCATAAGGACTACAATTTGATATCAAAGACTTAGGGTGTTTACATTACTTCTTAAGATTGGAAGTACAATACACAAATACAGACATAAATCTCTCTCAAGGAAAATATGCAAAAGACTTAATTATCAAAGCTGGTTTGGAAGCAAGTTCTTACTTTAATACTCCTATGGCTATGAAAGTGCGACAAACAAAAAAGATCATACAAAATGTGATGCCAAAACATATCAAAGTCTAGCTAGAGCCCTCCTATATCTTACTCACACTCGGCAGATATTGTTCATACGGTACACAAGCTATGCCAAAAGGTACAAAACCCAATGATATGTGATTTCAAAGCAATCAAACGGGCAATAAAATATGTTAAAGGAACCCTAAATTTCATCCTCCACGTCCATCAACATAGTTCTCTCAATCTTTATGGCTTTTGCGATGCTGACTGGGGTGGGTGTCTTACAACAACAAGAAGTACTTTTGGTTACTGTGTGTATCTTGGAAGCAATTGTGTATCTTGGTCTTCAGAAAGGTAACCAACTGTTTCCAAGTCCAATTCTGAAGCTGAATACAAGGCTATGGTTGTGGCTACAGCTGAACCTACATGGATAACATTCATTCTACGAGATATTGGAATAAGATTACATCAACCACCACAATTGTTCTCTGAAAATTTAAGTGCATTATACATGATGGTAAATCCTGTTTTCCATCCTCGATCTAAACATATTGCCATTGATTATCACGTTATAAGAGAGAAAAGCGCCTTGAAGCTCGTTACAAGATTTGTGCGCTCTTCTCAACAAATAGCTGACATCTTCACTAAACTTTTAGCTAAAGCTACCTTTCAAAATTTAAGTGACCAAGTTGGAGTTCTTTCTCTCCTTCCCTCCAACTTGAAAAAGGGTGAAGACGCAGAAAATCAAAATAACCTTCCTATTACCAAATATGACTCTCATCAATAAGGGAATATTGATGCAAGGCAATATGCTCAAATATGAGTGAAGAAGCAGAGAATAAAAAATAACCTTCCTATTACCAAATATGTTTCTCATCAACAAGGAAATATTGATATAAGGCAAATTGCTCCAATGGCTAGTAGGCAATTTGCTCCAATGGCTAGTAGGCAATTTGCTCCAATGGCTAATTTCCTAACAGCTAATGTTTCTTTGACTGATTTTGCTTTTTCCATTTTAGTGGCCTAGAGTTTTTGTTACACTTTGTAACCGGCTCTCTTAGTTACCTTATTTACTATTTCTTCTTTCTAAATTAACTCTTGTGTGTACGTGTATTTTTTGGAGAGGATTCATCTCCGATTGTTGAAAGAAATGAGATTTTAATTTTTCTATAATCCTCTTTAGTTGAGACTATTGCCAAGTTGCAAGTATAAATAAGGGAATTGCTATCTTTTTTATCATTGCCAAAAGAATTTGAAGTTGGAAGTTTTTGATACTAAAAAAGAGGCTCGCTGCCTACCCCTAAAGAACAAATAACAAGATTCCCCACTCACAAGGCACATCTACAGATTCTGAGGAACAACTTGAAAATGTTCATAAATTCATAGACGAATTGGTATTATTGTCTCTCCCAAGCAATAATCAGCAGTCTGACAATGAATTAATTTTGAAGACCAAGAATCAATCAAAGAGGAAAAAGTCAATTCCTCTACCTTCGAGTAATGGTTGCAACAGGCAAAACATCATAAGATCTCCCTGTTCACCCTTATCATCCTAGGCAAGAATTGAAGGTAGACATTGAAAATAGAGCTCCACATAATGATGGCATTGTGTATAGTGAGATGGTGGTGGAGTATGAGAAAGAGACTCCTACAAAGAGTGAAGAAGGTGAAGATGTCTCATCAAAAGAGGGAACTCCTGACTATTGGCATTCAAGTTTAGTAAATATGAGGAAAATGCAGAAGATGTTTCACACTGCACAGAGGAGCCCCCTGTTTCTTGAAATGTCACTTTCAGGTAGCAAAGACAATGGACCATCAGTTACGTGGATATGTGTTTGGCCTTACGGTTCACAAGACATGGTTACATGGAAGCTCAGCTGCACTGGCTAATTTTGGCTATAAGTCAAAGACTTCGCGTAGCTTTGAAACAAGTCCACTTCGAAAAGAAGATAAGCCCACGACTAGAAAAGAAGATAAGCCCACAATTTCTCTATCATCAAGGTTTTGTCTTATGACTCTTATCCCTTGATAACCTTATACTACACAGAGTACTCTTTTACTTTGTCATCGAATGCGCCCGATTTAGATTTTAACACACCTTGTTGTTAGAGCATTGAAGGCGAAAGCGTTTCGACAAAAGGGTTAACACTGCGTTGATCATTGAAGAAGAGATCTTGTACATGAAAATTGAGGCGTTCCCAACGAGAGGAAGAAGCAATTTTTGAACAAGCTCTTAACAAATCCCCATGATACCCGACTTATACGGGAGAGAAGTCTTTTGAGATTGTGGAAGCTTGATTAAGGTTATGAAAGAGGCAATATATGTCGAAAGGAGATGTTTGGGGTGATTTTGTGCTTCCAGGCGTAAGAGGCCCAGCCATGGATTATAGACTGAAACCTAATTTCAAACCTTCTTCATTTTTAAGGGTTATGTGTAAATTTGTTGGAAAAATGGGTTTGAGCACAATAATTTAGCTATCTTTGAGCTAAAATTACATTGGGTCTAAATTTGGTGAGTGTGAGTGTGTTCTCCTCGGGGTCGATCATGCATGTTGAGGTGTGAGACCATTGGATGATGGGTATGCCTCGATAATCCTGCCAGTGCCAAAATTTATTGTGGGACAATGATGTCGGGATAGTTTAGTATAAACCATACACCACCTGTAATTGGGGTGGTGATCCGGGTTAGTTTGTGGGTGTCGTGATTCTGCATGTGTGCCGCCGCCGATGGCGATTGATCGATAACCCAGCTCACTGCACGTCAGCGTTAGTTTGCGATCTGTGCTCTTCTGAAGTTTGTGCGATCGCCGAGCGAACATGACCACTCAAGCTACGTGGCCTTCGCGAGCCGAACGTGACCCTCCCGAGTTTCATGGCTATGCCCAGAGCGATCCTTGGCGAGATCTATAAAGACCACCTTCTCTCATTTTACGACATTCCACAAAATATACATATTCATTCATCATTTTCATTATCATACGTTTGAGAAGAGAGCGAGTTACGCAACGGTCCGAGTTCGACGGCAAACAAGCGAAGTGCTTTCTAGTATTGGGAGATCATTTCCGTCACCACAGGGAGACAAATTGCAAAGACTCGAAGCACCAACTGCGAGGAACATGTGAATTTATTATTAAGGAGATTGTGTCCAACATAGGAGCAGTCTGCAAAACGAAGTTCTCATTATTTAATGTCTCTATTACAGTTTCCACGCAAAACAATTTCCTTATACTTTCGGTTTGTTCTTGTTCTATTTTACAGTACTGAATTTCTAACAAAATTAATTTTGGAATTTCCACTCCGAGATGTTTCAAATTAATTCATTATGGTGTGACTGTTTCAGCACATAATAAATGAATATTAGTTGTTTTTGTGATTCTCATTTGCAATAATAGAGTTTGATTCATTTCGTGTACTCAAATTAAATTAGTAAAGTACAGGTTATAATTCTGAAGTCTTGTAAAGAAATATTTGAAATTTTAATTTTTTTTAATGTTGTTATATTTAAAAATAATATATCAAACATAAATGTCTATGACATGAAAAATGTAGAATTTGATTAAGCTATGTAACCCGAAATTAGATGGGCATGGCTAATTCTAGCCAAAGGAGATCATCATCATTGGCCATGACATAAAAGGTAACCTATGCAGGGGTCGGCATCGACCATGGCATAAATATCTATCATTGAGGTGGGCATCTAACAACGACTCGGTATCCACTATGGCCACCCTCAAAAAAAATGGTCTGCGACCATAGATCTTGAACCTATAGCCAAAGCATTTTAGGCGTGGTCACGTCCATGGCATTTATCACACACACCTATAGCAACACTATAGCGATGGTTTAATTTATTTGCAACTATATTCCATAGCTGCATTATATGTTATAGTGACCATGGCTATAAGCCTTTTTCTTGTAGTGTATATATTGTGTATCGGTAGGTCTAGGAAAGCGAAATCCGACCTTAGGATTGGTTGATGGAAAGTATCGATAGAATATTGGAATTATCGGCCGATAAATGATAGCCATGCATCAAATAACTAGTGAGATAAATCGTAATTTAAGATTACATGTGAGATGGAAACAAAAAAAAAAGAAAATAAATCAAAAAGTGGCAATATATCATCAATTTTGCCGATATATGAGCAATAAATCGACGGCGTATAATTACGATTTTTTCTTTTTAAAGAAAAGAAATAATACCACCTTAGAAAAAAGTGGGAAAGAAAAAGAAAGAAATGAGAAAGAAGATGGAGAGGAAGCAAAAGAAGATGAGAGGAAAAAAATAAAAAAGAAAGAGAAGTAGTCCACGGTTGGGGAGGAAGCAGAAAAAGAAAAGAAAAAAGAAAATGAGAATAATATGGGAGATAGAAAGTCCATGAGAATACTGAGTGATAGGAGCCATAAGAGCATTTTTTGGGACTTGGGGTTTGTCTAGAAATCAATGATGGAGATGGTTTGTGAGGAAATATGTATGGTTTTTGATCTAATCTTTTTAAAAATGAAGATGGAAATTTGAATAAAGAAAGCCTAAAGGTCCCAAATAATATTAAAATTAGGTTTTTATGTGTTTTTATTATTTGAGTTTATTCATTCTTTGTTTACGATGTCACAAGTGTTTGTTTTAGAAACAGATTGAAGAATCCACAACTCTTTAATACTATAAAAAAATTGAATTCTTACTTGATAATTTAAAATATGGGAGTATTACAATAAAAAAAGTTATTATTAATGTGACGCCCCAATCAGAAGGTGTCGTTATTGTCGACTGCGGAAAATCTATTTATCTCGTATCCTTGAGACCAGTACACAGTAAAAATGCCTCTTCAGGCTCTTAAAAACAAATATCAAACTATTCTCCAATTATCTCCCACTAATTCAATAGTTGATTACACTTTTATACAAACATATATTAAAATCTACAATTCTAATACATGTTATATCCAAAACCATCAAGCACTCCTTAGCTTCTTCAAAATCGACTCTAAATGAAGTACATCCTGACGCTCCACTGTACGAAAAGTATATTCCCTCGACAAGGGTGAAACTATTATAATAATTGGAATCACCTAAATGGGTTACTCTCCACCCTAAGTGCATATGCAATGCTCCAAAATAAACACACACTCAAATATCGTGATCCTACTTGAATGTCCTACATGATCACCATGTCCGAGTCTGCAAACTAGCTCCACACTTACCCCAAGCCATGTATGAGAAAATAATCATTTTCAAAACAAATCTTATTGTTCTTGAAAATATGCTATCGAAAATATTCGATAAAAATAATAGGACTACCCTCGGCCAGTGGTTGGTGAGCTTTAGAAGCTTGATCCATGGTCTAAATCCGATATGATGTGTTGGCCATCTCTGACCCATTCTCAGGAATATCATCTGTGAAATTCCTTTACCAATATATCAGGTTGTTTTACAAAAACCATGTCATGCAGTCACACCTAACTTCTAGGTTACCCTGTGCATATGAAAATGCATTATGCCATTTCAAAACCATTATACAATATGTCAACCATATTCTCAATCAGTACAATTACACACATGTAATTCAACACATCGACAATCACCCAGTTTAGCTCATACGAGCAAATCACAATCTAAATCTCCAATAGCCTACACACACAATTATATTCCATATAATTGTGACCTAATATTAACACATCAAGCATTAACCTAGTAATTTTCTTTGTTCGACCAACTCCCAAATTAGCTCACTTAAGCAATTTAATATCATCTCGATAGCTTACAACACAATTTTATTCCATATAATTGTGTCATTGTGTTCTTTTTACATTAAAATCATGTCTTAGCCTATCTATTTCCCGCACATACCAAGCCATTCATTTCAACAATTCCAGAAGCACCCCAACATATGGACAATTTTGGTCAATTCACACAAACCGGAATTTGTTTTTAACAGTCCCAACCGACATGGGTTTGTCCGTGGCCGACCCACTCATCCCACCATTTGTTCCACTTTTTAAACAAGATTTCACAGCCATGTCGGCCTCCTACACATCGATACATGATTTTGTTCAATAAGTATCACCCAAACACCAAAAAGCAGTCCCTAAAACTTGTAAAACCATTGAAAATTTAATTTTAAAATTTTCGAGATAAAGGGAGCAAAATGGTAGTTCATAAGGAAATAGTCGAAGAAAAGTTGGGATTTTTCTGAATCCGCATTAATGGTGAAAGCGGATTACGCGGATTGGAATTGTCTCACGAAATCTAGCTACCCAGTTGAATTTCGTTGAATTCCGAGATAGTCGGAATTTCACGTATTTCGAGAAAACGGGTGTCGGGCGACACATGGCGAGCCATGTGGGTGACACATGGCGAGCCATGTGAGTGGCAAAGGCATGCATGTGTGTGACACATGGCATGCCATGTGTTTCAATACTGTAGCCTTTATGAAGGCTTTATATATATGGAGTCTCGAGTCGGTTTAGGGCGACGACTTGATCCGTGGGAGCGGCAAGGAGGAGGAGGAGGAAAGGAAAAGGAGAAGGAGGGAGGAGAAAGGGAGAGAGAAGAGAGAGAAAGGGGAGGAAGGGAAGGAGGAAGGGGAGGAAAGGGAGAGGGAGAAAGGAAGAAGAAAGAGAAGAGGAAAGGGAGGAAGAGGAGGAAAAGAAAGAGGAAGAGGGGAAGGAGTGTTGCCGCGTGAAAGCCGGAGACTCGAGACGGCAAAGAGCACCGGAAGCTGGCTGAGGTAGGTTTCCCTCCCCCCTCTAGTTATTTTACGCCTAGGGGCACGTGTAATGGCCTACGGGTTTAGATCCGGTTTCTAGGCCGAATTTGGATGTTGGCTATTGGTTTGTTTGGCGATTGTGTGATGGTCAAAGACCGGTTTTACGGGGAGTTTCGGGTGTCAAGGCAGGGTTTCTGCCTGCTATAATTTCACTACAGGGGGATAAGCAAAATCGAAGCAAAAAATGGCAAACGGGGTGTGCCCAAATTTCCACACTTATATTGAATCATTGCGTCAACTTTGGACGGCCCGCCAACTTTCTCCGTCCGAACTTCAGATTGGCGTTCTTGGACTCTGAGAGCTGTTGAGTGCAGAATTTAATAAAATAAAGTCTTTCGACCATCATAGGCTGAACATTGGGCTGGAGTCACGGACAAGTTGAGGAATGGTCCGATACGGTTCGGAACTTGTTTCGAACGATCTATGTTTCCAATGCTGGTACATATGGCCCTAAGTGGTAAGGGAATTAGTGTTGGATGTTTGATTGTGGTATTTACAAGCGGACTTCACGGACAGATCTAATTATTCAGAGCCAACATAATGGGATTTATAATGAGAATGACTAATGTGTGTTATTGCCATAAATTCAATGACATCTTGAAAATGTGAGAAATTATGTGATATATGTGTGTTGATAAAGATGGTGATAAAGATGGAAATAATTGTAGCCATTGGGTTGTATTCTTGACATACTATGTCTCTGACCAGAGAATATCGAATTATGACATTGCCGCTAAGTAATGGATTTGGTGAATATTTAATACATGCTTGAATGATGTGTTGACATGAATGGAACGAATGATAGAAAAAGATGCTTCTTAGTGCATGCTTATGTGATGTACTGATTTGAATATGTTGAATATTAACATATTTACCGTATATGTTAAATATATGAAATGTTGTATTACATTAGACATAGTGTTCATAGCACACACATAGTGTATGGTGTAGAATGTCCATGTAGGAATCTTCAGCCCATTGGTCATGGGTTTGAAGTCTGATGCTAAATTACATACTTACATGCAGTAAAATGTAAATAACTACATTACATGAAAGTGTGTTCATGGTATTGATTGGCACTACTTTTGGTGTTGAATGGAGTGTGGGCTTTAGGAATGGAGCAAGTCCGATTAGGTTCCCCCATTAAACGAAAATGGAAAATGGGAAATGTGTCGGAGAGGCGTAGCAAGTAGGGGATAGATACCCCCTCCCGGGTGCTCAGCTGGTTGGGACGGGCGTATCCATAGGTGAAAGCTCGAAAAAATGTCGAAGGGTGTAAGAGTGATTGGTGGACCACAGAAAAGAGATTACGTTGCCCAAAGACCACAGCAAATGAAATAAAGTATCACATGAACTGGGTTTATTGAAATGGGATTCGGGGCGATTAGTGATGATTTCCCATTAGCACTTGCATTGGGTGGTGGGTCGGAGGTGACACGGTTCTTGGGGCATGTAGAGTGTCGTCGCGCACATGCATATGAATTTTTCCATGATAGGACGACTTATGTATGCACTGTGGATTGGTTTGTTGGTTTTGTTGTGAAATGATTATTTGCATATGCACCTGGGGTGGGGAGCCAGCCCTTGTGGGGACCTCTCTGCCGGGCGTTAGCTCTCCCATGTGGGACCACCCTTGCTCAAGTGCGGGGCGGTACGGGGACGAGGCGCTCACATAGGTAAGGGATTATGAAAGCGAGGCGGGCGTAATATGATTCTTGTTTTGTGTATATATTAGAATGAACTAGATTTTTAATATATGTTTTATTAAGTGATGTAATAACTCTTAGTCTATAAATGTATGTGGTCTTGTAACCATATGGGCAGTATGGATGATGGGCCACGTGGGTCATTTACTCATGTATGGGTCTCTCATGTGAACACACCTGAGTTTCTCGCGAGGTTGTGACCCAGTCAACAGGACCCCAGTTACGGGAGATGTCTTCACTTTACTACATTGAATGTCATTGGGTCTCAAAATTCCAACACTTCGGTTCCAAGATTTGGGGCCAGATCAAGCATTTCACTCATGACCTCGATCCAACATGAGCATCAAAGCAAAGGACTTAAACCAAGAATAAAACAAAGTGGGGATGAGAGCCCCTACCTCACGGATTTGTTGAACTCTTTAAGCTGGAGCCCGCGCGTTGCCCTCGCAGCGTGAGAGCAGACACTCTTACTGACAGAAGAATTAGACGGTCAGATG
Source organism: Tetrastigma voinierianum (assembly GCA_016808115.1). Lineage (NCBI taxonomy): Eukaryota > Viridiplantae > Streptophyta > Magnoliopsida > Vitales > Vitaceae > Tetrastigma > Tetrastigma voinierianum. The sequence continues at coordinate 274,644 of JAEQBH010004598.1, read as the reverse complement.
CTTGAGGATCTTGGGAGAAGTTGCTCATTTCTCTCTGCAAAAACATCAAAACCTAGCTCTCTGCACTACTTGCTCTCACACCCGATATACACGTTTTCTTTTCTTTTCATTTTGAGAAGACAGCTATTCATGTCTTGTCTCATTAACTTCAAAATTACAATTATGCCCTTAGCACCCATTAGTTTGACTTTTCTATCCAATGGCATCATGCCATGTGTCAACATGGGTCCCACATGAGCTCAACTTGACTGAATTGGATCTTGATCGTGACACCATTATTGCCCTCAAAAATCTTTGTCGAGGAAGTGTCAGCTCGACCGGCTCGTTCCCTCGAAAAATGTGCAAATTAGATTGTCTCGGGTCGGCCAATCGATGTGGTAGCTAAATTTTGCCGAGACCGATTGGCCGGTGAAGTCCGTTTATCGTCCGAGATCTAGAAAAATTTTGGATTTTTCACGAAGTACGATTACTGTACTTTAGAAAATTAGAATTTTCTCGGGTTACAATTAAAACCTTATTTGCACTAATTTTAATTTTAATTTTATATAGTGTTTATCATTTTGGTTTAACTTAATAATATTACTTTAAGCGTAATGGTTGATATCAATAAATAATTTTTAGTTAGAATAAAAAATTAAATATCTCTTTTTTTAGCCAAAAAAACACTAATTTAAGTAGACCTAAAAATTAAAAAGAAACTGAAACTTTTATTTAAAGACTATTACAATGTAATATCTATATAAGTGTGTGAATATTGCCTTTAATAAATGAATTTTAATTTATTTATGTCATTTTTACACTTTCAAGGAAATCATTTCCATTAATTTCCAAATTATTTTTTGTTAATTTATGTTTACCGATATTTAGTAGCAAAATATTCATTGATATTTTACCATATTTTCAATATATCTGTTAAATTCAAGTACCAATATATCCGTATTTACCGATATTTTGATCCTTACTCTCATGTATATATTAAGATTAAAAAACATGTAATATATTTTTTAAGCTCAACAAAACACAAATAACGGCTTAATTTGATAACAAATTAAATATATTTTAGAGTTTCAGACATAATAATATTATTCAATTAAACACATTATAACAGTTTTTATTGATGGATTTAACTCATTTTTCGATAAATGTTTTAAAAAGTTTCTATTTTATGACTTTTTTTTCTTTAATTTTATGCATTGGACTTTTGAATGACTTGATTGCTCCACATATAAATGGTTGCTAATAGCTTACATCTCATTTGTGCCAAAGTGATAATGGACAACATTAAATATTAAAATAATAAATAAAATAATTTAAAAAGTATAAAATTAAAATTTTTAAGTTTTTAAGAGAAAACATTTTATAATTAATATTAGGTAATCTAAACTAAGACAAAATTTCAAAAATTAAATTTAAAAAGTTAAAAGAAACTAACAATTAATTTAAGAAATATAAAAAAAGTATAAGTTCAAATTTTGAAGGTCTAGCAAATTTAATTTACATGTTAACAAGTTTGAATTAGGATAACAAAAATCTTAAGTATAAAATTTTCATTATATCATGTAATCATAAATTTCTTACTCTTGGCATAAACCAAAAACTAATATTTTCTTTGTCTCTATGCAGCTATGCTTCTTGAAATATAAGTTTTGTTTGGTTGTTGTTTTTTAAAACTATTCCAAAAACAAATTTTAAAAACACATGTCTCAAAAAATACACAGAACATAGGGCCCTGGTTCAATGGATAAAAAGCTAGGATGTGTATTGAAATGGATAGGGACCGAGGTTCAAGACCATGGTTCAGAGTCCCAACGAGAACAAGTATGTACCTAAGGGGAAAAAAATCAAAATATTGAGCATCTCTCATGCTTTTTAGAACATGAAAAATGATAAAGCAAAACAAATTTATAAATTCCCTATTTAAATTAACAGATTCAAAAACAAGATTTTAAAATTAACTTTTATTTTATTTAATTTTAAAAAGATTTTACTTAACTTTATTTTAAAAATTAACCAATCGTAGCCTCAAATTTGAGGGTTGGTATAAATTGATTCACAACTCTTACCCCAGATCTTGTCTTATACCTCATTGCAACTAAGTGAAACATTAGAACGATGAGCAACGGAAAAGCCTTGAGCAAAGATGGAAAAACAAGTATGCTTCGCTAGAAAACACATCAAATTAAACCAAAAACATCGGAGAAGAAAATTTAGATAGGGTTTTCCATTAAGGGGTCTCCAACGTAGGACCGCCGAGTGGAGCGCCAGGCAGAAATTAAGACCCATCTTTTAAACCGTTAATGGGTCATTGTGGTAGCCGGAGGCAAAAGTTTAGCCCACAGGGACCCCACCCCGCCCGGGCCAACCACGGGGCCACACCCCCTCCCCTCTTCCCCCCTCCCCTTCCCCTCAGTCAGGCCCCATCCGGCGGTCATGTGGCCAGTTGGATTTAACATTTCATTTTTTTTTTTCATATTTTTCTCTATAAATATTACACATTTGTTTTACATTTTCATCAAATTAGTTTTTAATTTCTCATTTTCTCTCATAAGTTCACTCAATCTTCTCTTCTCTCACATTCTTTAATACTTCATTTTTTTTCCATTGTTCTTCACTTCTTCATATTACATGATATTATTGGTGGTGCTGAGTAAATCAACATTGGTGACTCAATAGTCGGATTTCAAATTTCGACGATCCTCCGATTGAGTAATATTTCTCCACCTTTACTTTTTATTTGTTTATTATATTTTATTTTGATTCTTTTTAATATAATATTTTATTAATAATTTTAATATGGATAGTGCATGTGCATCTTCTTCTGAATCCATGTGTCATCAAGCAAAAATTTAGTTCAAATATATGGAATTTTTGATATAATAGAAATAATTTTAGAAAATAATAAAAGAAATAAAAGCAAAATGTAAAATTTGTAATAAGCTGCTTAGTGGTGCCGGATCAATTAGGGCACAAGTCATCTAAAAGACATAATGAAGCAGTGTAAAACTAAGCATAATGTAAAATATTAGAAGTATATGCAATTAGGTAAGAGATGAATGTGGAAATTTAAAAAAAAATCTTACTTATGATGAAGTCTTACGTGTCATTGAAGAATGATTGATTACATAATAAGAGTTGGATAACCTTTTAATATGATGAAAACTCATGAAAATTCAGAAACAATTTAAACATTGATTAATCCTCAATTGAGTTAATTAGAATGCGTTAAAAGAGGTATTATAGAAATTTCAAACGAGAAAGAGAATATTTTAAAAAATATTTTGAAAATTTTGAAGGAAAAATTGTTTAACATATGATATTTGGACATCTTTAATGCATACAGAGCTTTTTTTATGTATTCTTGCTTTCATTATATAGATAGTGAATGGATGTTAAATAAAAGAGAATAATTCATTTAAAACGATAAATACTCCACATAGTGAGTAAAAGAAATATATCAAACTTTATTAAATGATGAGTATAGATTTAGGTATTAGTAATAAAATATTTTACAATGCATTAGATAATGCTTCTAATAATGAAGTCACGACAATACAAAGATTAAAAGATTTATGGCAAATAAAAAGAGGATCAAATGCAAGGTATTTCACGTACGTTGTTATGCACATATTTTAGAATTTCAATTATAATAGATGGATTAAAACAAGTTGATAGTACATTAGAAAAAAAATTAGGAGCATTGCATATAATATTAATTGTTCCCAAGCAAACATGAATCTCACATTGTTGCAAAATTACAAATATAAAAAAAATATAGGTTAAGATATACCAATTAGATGGAATTCTACTTATATAGCTTTTACAAAATATTACAAAATATAAAAAGGTAATACAATTATACGAAATACGTATCCCAATAATAATAGTGATGTAGATGTTGATGTATTAAAATGATTATGATTGGCACATTGCGGATATTATAGAGATCTTTTAAATTTTGATGCTTCAACAAATATTTTTGTACTATGTATCATCCAACTTCATGGTCACATTATCTGAGAATGTCAGGTATTTATGTAAGTCTTGCAAAATTATTTAAGTTATGAAATTTTATGTGTTGAAATTTGCAATAATAGAAAAGATTAAAAAATGTTGGGAGAAAGTACCTTTGATTTATTATATTGGTTTAATTGTGGACCCTAGATTAAGTGATGCTTTCTAGATGAATGGTTGCAAGTTATTTACAATGAAGATCAATTAAAAATTGAAGAAATTAAAAATGAAATAAATTCGTTATTATATATTTTATATAATATGTATAAGAAAATATGGAAATGATATTAGTTTGATAAAATCATCATCCACGACAAACTCTCGTCTTTTATAAAAGCCCTTTAGAAATGTTTAAAAGAAGTAGAAAAGCGACAACTAGTTCTCCAATAATACAATAGATATAGATAGATATCTTAGTGTAGAAACAATTCCATTTAGAAGACAATGAAGATTTTGAAATTTTTAGAATAATTCTTGGAAAAAACAACAAATAAAATGCATGTTATCTATTATTGCCGCGTGATGTGTTAATGGAGTGCTTGTGAGTAAATCGCAGCCGGAAGAGTTTGCCTTTAGTGCGGGTGGAAGAGTGGTTAGCAAGCGATGTATTTGTCTTTTGAAGGATTCGAAGATGTATGTTTAAGATAAACCATGAGACAAGAATTAATACGATCCGTGTTTGAGAAGTGCACTAGTAGCGATGTGAAAGAGCAATTTGTCAAGCTCATGAATGGATCCATGACCAATTCCACGTCTGAGAAAATAGTGATTAAAATATTTAAGTTAAATGTGTATTGTATTTTTATTTTCTTATGGTTGAAGTACAAATGATTGAGCAAATAAGTAGGTGCCAACCTAGTTGGGATGTACTTATTTTTTATAGTGATATAAACTTTTCATACATTTCCAAAGCTGTAATTATATTCGATGGACAAAATTTTTTTAAATGAAGTATTTTTTATTTTGAATTGTTTGAGAACTCTTTTTATTTTTATTTAACTTAAGTATGAGTTTTAAATAAAAAACCTAACTCTTAAGTGGAGGGTCGGGCTTTAGGCGCGAGCCTCTTGGCCCGAGGCTTTTAAGGCGGGCCTCACCGGCGAGAGGCCTAAAGCCCGTGGTCGGGCCGGCCCGGCGGGCAAAATCAAGCGCGGCCGCCGCCTGCCCAAAAGCGGGCTTGGGCGGGTGCACTGCTTAGCTCGGGCAGGGGCCGGGCTGGCCCGTCGGGTGGGGGCCGGACCCGAGGCGGGGCGCGGGCTTTTTGGGACCTAACAGCTTTCCATGAAAAAAAGGTGTTGATTTCCAATCTTTAGAATTTTGTTCGAGTCCCGATTTCATTTTGTTCTTTCTCTCTGGGGTTTGGATTTTGATGAACTGTGTGCGCCGACTGGATTAGTTCTCATTGGGGTTACTACACCGCAGTCAGCATTAGATCTGTTAAAAAAATGTTAGTAGTGTTTGAGTTAAGCCTGACAATCACGTTGTTAAAACAAGAAGTCGAGGCTTTATATAAGCCTTTATTCTAGAACATAGAGAATGGAGAAATGGGCCTAGATGAGGTCACGTGTGGGTACACATGAGGGGCTCCATAATGGGATTAGGCACATGCCCAGGGCTCTCATATTAAAGTCAGCTTCTCTAATAAAATAATTAATTTTTTAAACTTTAATTATTTTATTTTATTTTATTAATTACAGATTTTTTAAATGGCTAATATTTATGTTTGTTGATACTTGAACATGTGCTGTATAAGTTAAGTGCTCTACGAGTTAGTCTATATATATTACAAAATCAATGAAAAGAAAAAGTTGTTAAGTCACAGTGAGAGAATAAATATACTAAAGAAACGTTCAGAAGCATTACGAAATTTAGTGGTACAAAATTTGCAAAAAGGAAATTCACCGAGTTGAATCACAGAACAAAACATCGCAACCTTCGAAGCACGAGTGAAGGGATGAAATTATCATTAAGAACATTAACATATATAACCTGTGAGACTCCCGGATATAAGTTAATTATAGTGTATTTTATTTTGTTCTTTAACCCAATACTACATTGGTTTTTAAAATATTCAACGATGAGTTCCTCTTTTCCTCCAGTTTCTTAGTCACTGGCTCTCCTTGAGAGCGAGGCATGTGCTCTTGCAAATACGATGGAGCACACTTTTGTTGATTATACATTAATAAATGGGATTTCTAAAGGTGTTTCTCAGGGCTTGTTGGAAGGTTAATCCTACCTAATCATATTAAGGGTTGGGCGGATATAAGAAAGAGACAAAGTTCGAGTTTCTATGAAAATGTAAAACCCGAGAAAAATTCAATTTTTCTGAAAAATGGTAAAACGGTAATTTCGGTTGAAAACCGGAAATGCTCTAGATCTCGGATGACAAAGCAGGGTACAGCGTCGTTAAAATTCGTCTCACGAAATCTAGTGACCTAGAAAAGTTTCGTCGAATTATGAGACAATCGAAATATTTGACGATTTTCTACAGGTGATAAATTAGTCCATTGACTTAGGGACGAGATTTTACGAAAATCTAGGATCGGAAATGGTTTTGAACTGCGTTAAGTTTTAAAATAAGAATAATTGAAAAAAATAATTTTTTGAGACAAAAAGACCGAATAAGCAATATGAACCAATATGAATATCAAATAATAATATGTAATAATAACTATAATAATAATAATAATAATATAATAATAATAATAATAATAATAACCAAAATATCTAATAAAAGCGAAAATAAAGAAATACAAAAACAAAGTCAAAAGGCATAGAGGCCATTTTTGTTAGGATATAGAGAGGCGTCAGGAAAAATTTTATTTTTTATTTCTTTATTCACTTCTTTCACCGAGATCTACGAAAGGGTGGACCTGAGGTTTCGTGGAGCTGAAAACCAAAGTTGATCTACGCAGCGAGCTATGCGTGGACACGAAAAGTTGGAGTTTCAAAAACTTCAGAGTGAAGTGAAATTTTTCCTACTTGTCTATTGACCCCCAGCATAAAGGCCATTTAATAGGTACGTAGTTGGCTTAGAGAGGCGTGAAAGGCCGTAAATTTCGATTCTCAAATTTTGAATTTGAGTATAGGAATTTTTAGAAATTTTCGAGATTGCTTTCGAGACGTCAAGACTTATTCGGGGTATTTTAGTGATTGAACTAACTTTGAGAGCTGTTTTGAATGATCTTAATGAGCCCCGAGGACTATTTTAGGCGATCCGGAGGCGTATTGAGGTTTGGTTTCCTGATCCGGGCGATATCTTCGAGTTTTGTGGTGTGTTTGGTATCCTGGTATTGGTGATGAACCATGAAGGGACCCGAAGGTGCCACATTTATATGGTCAATTTAGGCCATTTGTGTGTGTTGAAAAGTGATTCAATGAATTGCTTGTGTTTGATGAGTGATCGCCCATGAGCTAATTTGGTGTAATTGATTGTGAATTTGCCTGGCATGTTTATGTGATTTAATTATGTTAATATATATGCATATGAATATATTAGCATGAATGTGTTAAATTAACATCTATCGATTTCCATATGCTGCTTGAGTAACTAGAAAATAGGTGTGAGTGCATGGATTGGAATCGGCTCTTATGTTGGAGTGTTTGATGGTGTGTCATGAGTACCGGGTTTGTGGATCGGCTTACCGCGTAGAGTGTTGATTAATTGAGCTAGATTAATAAGACAGCGTCAAATGAGTGCAGCGGGTTAGAAAATGGAAATGCGCTCAGTGCATTCACTGCAACTGGGGCACCACACAGAAATAATAGGAGTGAGGTCGTAGGTGGTTTCTTGAAGAATTGTTCGGAGGGGTTGACCAACAATATTACTGACACGGTGTGTCCACTATAACATCGGAGGGTTGTCCATATAATATCAATTGTAAGTCACGCGATTGATATATCGAAGGTTGTCGTATAATATCAATCGTGGTGCATCCCGATTATTATACATCGGAGGGTTGTCATAAATAGATTATGTCGAATCTGTCCCTATTTATATCGAAGGTTGTCCGCAGTTTAAAAACAAGCTGCAACTGTTTAAATAGTTTCATTCGTAATCGAATGCATGTTTGAGAAGTCAGTGAGAACACAAACGCGTATGGAGTCAATAAGAAAGAGCCGCCGGTATCATAGTTAAACATGGGTGTAAAGAGACACAACGGTATCACACGAAGGATTATGTTGCCCAAAGAAGACACACGGTCATGTTTATCACATAGACTTCGGGTTGTGTGATAGAGTCGGGATTGACTTAGGATTTGTTGCCCGGTAACCACCACGGTGGGTAATGGGCGTGAACGATACTTGGGTCGTGGTAATACCGATTGGCGGTTGTCATAGTTGAGGCGTATATGTGAGAGCGAGTGATTAGTGACTCGGGATATATTACTCAATGACATATTGGTGATGGAAGCGTGAGCTGGTACATGGGGCATGGTGAGTGAGTCTCATTCATGGCGTATGAACATTCGGTGAACATGGGTATGTTGCGCGGATGTGTGTTTGATTATGCGACCATTGCATGTGCACTTAGGTGGGGAGTAGCCCTTGTAGGAGATTATCACTATTGGGCTTTGCTCACCTCGTCGTGGGACCCCCCCGCTTCAGTGCGGTCGGGTCTTGAAGCAATTTGCGACCCGCATTCGAGACATACATATGAGAAGAAAAGCGGAGCTTGTGGCTTTGATTTTGTATAGCATAATTAGAATGTATATGTTTGTATAAAGGCAATTTGTTAACTCTTGAACTGGTAATAGATGGTTGATGTATTTGGGATATATTTGTGAGTATTGATCACGGGGGGCCCAGTGGTCATTATATTACTCGCATGTAGAATGCTATTGTAAATTAAATTTAATAATGATTATTTGGGACGAGGTTTTGTATTTGGGTAGAGCTCCCCACGGCCACAAAGGAGACTGCGCTTGAATTTTTTTATTGAGTAATGGGTGGGTTGCAGGCATCCGCAGCTCTGTCCACGCCAGGTTGACGGGTTGTCAACGAACTTTACCGGGTTTAGAGTAGATCCTGAGAAAACAAAATGATACAACCTTCTAATGCAAAGTGCATTGACGTCAAAAAATAAAATTCCCTGCCAAATCATAATGGTGTCTTTGATTGCATTTAGATAGAAATGTTACTACTAGAGTCAGCAAAAAGAAAAGATGTCTAAAAGTATTTGTTTAGTTTAAACTTTATTGATTTTTATGAAATAAAGAAAATCTAAATAAATTTAAAAGTAACACTTTAAAATATCATATAATTAAATATTAATTTAGAATATTTACATGTGGCTTAACAATAATATTAGGATTGTTTTTATTGGACACATCCGGATTTTTAAGATATATTTGTGGCAAAACTTACCGATTAGACACACATGACACGAGAAATATCACAAAACTACATTGTCAACCATGTTCAACAAACTCAGCCTCCATCCCAAGCAAGATTACAGTACAATTTAAGAAAACTTTTGAATTTAGGGTAGTTGTCACCCATTATCGTTATAAAAAAATTTATTATTTTTAATCTATATATTTTTAAATAATTATGTTGCAATACTATGTTGATTTTATTTATTAATCTAATTTTAGAAAATTATTTTTCAATTTTTTCTTGTAAGCATAAAAATGATTATTTTTAGTTTCTTTTTAAATATTATTTTTAGTTTCTTAAACAATATAAATATTTATATATATTCTCATAACATAAATGTTTGTGTATTCTTTTGTAGTGAAAATAATTTATTATAATAATTTTTAATTAAATTGTGTCTTTTTTAATAATTTATAACATTAAAAATACAATATTGTTTCCAAAGGATGAATGTAAGAAAATATATGTGAGGAATGGGACAAAATGCCCGAAGATTTGGTATCACCGAGGGATTTAGTGAAACTGAGGAAAATTCAATTTTAAGGAGTAAATGGTAATTTCGGTTGAAAATTGGAGATTCTCTTAGATCTCGGATATGAACAGGACTCTTGTAGTTAAATTCGTCTCGCAAATCCTAGTGACCAGGAAAAGAGTTTCATCGGTGAGACAAACAAAAAATATTTCACGATTTTACGGGTGATCGCCAGATCAATGACTTCGGGGACGAGATTTTCTACGAAAATCTCGGAAGTCGAGGAAAATGGTTTGGGGATTAAATTTCATTTAAAATAGATGAACTGAGAAAGAAATAAAAAATTTTTGGGAGAACGGACCGAATGAGGCAATATAGTTATGTATAAAAAATAATAATAATAATATAGTAATATTTATAATAATAATAAAATGGGAAAAAAAATCAATAAAAGAAGAGAGGGTCAGGACGGACGAGGAGGTGTAGAGAATTGGAGAAGGCGTTGAGAGAATTTTTAATTTTATTTCTTTTCTGCGTTTCTTTCTCGTATCTATGAATCGGATTTGTAGGTTTTAAAGTGTTGAAGGTAAAGTTGATCCTACGTGATGAGAGCTGCGTGAACACCCAAAGTTGGAGTTTCGACAAACTCAGGTGAGGAATTAGGGGTTTTATCCTACTTGAAGTTACACTTTATTTAAGTGTTTTTGTAATGTTTGATTGGTTTGAGGCCTTGAGCGGCCCAGATTTGATTGAATCTAAAACTTGGAGATAGGAGTGAACAATTTTTGGAGAATTTTTTAGACCCATTTGAATGATCATTATTTGTGTAAAAATTTGTTGAGTGTTTAGTAATAAGACAGAAATTCCAATTCCCAGAAAAATAATTGAAATCTGTCAATTCATTAAAAAATTCTGAATTTTATTCTCTAGATCTTGGATGGTGAAAGCAGTTTCATGGATTGGAATAGATCTCATGAGGAAATCTAGCTAACACGTCAATTTAAGTGAATTAGAGACAGTCGGGATTTGCCGTTTTCGAGCCACAAAGTTCAGATGGGTAACGACGTATGTGATGTAGTGAAAGTCACTTATAACATGTACTAATGTTACTTATATTGTATGAATAGAAATGATGGAAATGGAAGGCGAGATAGTCACGATTGTAGAAATCCCGAGATAGGAACATGATTGGTATTCATGGAAATGTTTAAATGAGCTAAAGGAGACCAGGAGCAGCTACAGTTCTCTTCTCGAGCAAAGAGAAAGAGGCCGGTGGTGAGATGAGAGCTTAGGAGATGGTGAGCAGCGGGTTGAGGGTTTTGAGTTGCCCACCCCCAGAGAGAGGACGCCTTCTCTCACAGGTTTACCGGCGATCCGGTAGTCGGGTCGTCGGAGCAAGGAAGCAAAGGTACACTCTACGTGGCGGGGCAACACGTGGACTCAGGTTTTGAAATTTAGACAAAAGCTCAGTCAGTAGGGTTTATCTGCTTTGGGTTTCATTTATTCAGTGTTTTATAATGTTTAGGTTGGATTGGGGCCTTCAGTTTCATGGTTTGATCGGATCGAGGCTTGGGAGCCGAATTATTAAATTTTAGAACCATCAGGCCGGCAAGTAACCGGAGTTTATGGAGGCTGTTTGGGTTGTATTGTAAATTTGTAAAACAATTGATGCTTTGATGTGTATGCTCTGGTCGGGAATGGCCCGCCAGTTCGGGTTCCAAAGTGAGCCGTGGGTGACCAGTATGGAGCCCCGATACGATCCGTGATGTGTGAAATTTTGTTTGAATCATTTATTTCATAAGTTTGTGAAATAAATCTTGTGTTGATAGGTATGAAAGGAGTCGGAAATGGCTTGAATTATTGTGGAAAATGTAATGTGTGGTGTGAATCGCGACGGTAACCAGGGGTAATCAACTGATTCCCACGAGAATAGTGTTCTGGAATAATTTTTGTGAAATAGTATTGGCCAGGTAATTCAAATCAATTATAGTGTTGGATAATTAGCCAGTGAGCTAATTTTTTGGTGTAATGGATTGTGAGAATTACATAACATGTTTGTGTGATTAAAATTATGAAATGTATATCGTAGTATATATATTCGCATGTGTTATATGAATTGTATTGGGTGGCATCATGCATTTCATATCGCATTTAAGGGCGCCCTAGAACAATAGGAGTGAGTGCAGGAGGTGATTCTTGAGAGAATGGTTTCGGAGGGTTGACTAAAAATAATAATTATCGGAGGGTAGTCCATATAAAATATCAATCGTCGAATTAAATAGATTGATATACATCGGAGGGTAGTCCATATGAAATATCAATCATTAGTGGCCCGATTGATATCTCAGGAGTGATCCACTTCTTCATATAACATCGGGTGGTCCACTATACGCCCATATCGGGGTAGTCCACAGAAATGTGTAGTATCTTTGTTAAAAATAATGTTTCTCATACGTGGCAGGCAAGTGTAGAGGGTCGATGAGACTCGGGATATGAGTTGAGCATGTAGACATTCAAGTAAGATCACGCATTTACTTGAATGTTTGTTTTCTTTGGAGCATTGCATATGCACTTAGGTGGAGAGTAGCCGTTAGGGTGATTCCTCGCGAGCATTAGCTCACCTTGTCGAGGAACATATTTTTGGGTACAAGGAGTGCGAGGGACGAGGCTGGGTCCCAGGTAGAGTTTGAAGAAAGGGTTGTGGCTTTGGTTATCATTATGTATACATGTATTAGAATTCTAGAATTTTTGATATATGTTTGTATAAGAAGTAGTCATCAACTCTTGAACCGTGAGGTGTAATATTTGGTTTGGGATATATTGGTTGGCGAGTGATTATCACGGGACGAAGTGATGGCCATTATTTACTCACCATTTGGACCACATGTGGTCATTGGATGTGTTGGGATCAGGTTATGTATTAAGATTAGAGCTCCGTGCAAAGGAGACTCTGCAATTTTCGTGAAGATGCGGGTCACCCAGACATTCCACGAAGTGTTCCATGTGGTTGGCGAGTAGTCCCAGCCAGACCGGGATTTGGGGCGTCACGGTTTGTTTCATAATTTATGAAAAATAAATTTAGTGTGTCTATGAGGTCGGAAGTGGCCATGGATTTCGGGTTCTAAAAGTGGAAGCTTGATGTTGGATGATTGTGAGTGAGCGGTAACTTAGAGGGGTTTCTGCTGTTTATGTGAATAGTGACACGTGAATAGTGATGCATGAATAGTGACATGTGAATAGTGTTCTCAAAATATTTTTGTGAGAGAATGTGTTTGGGTGAGTGATTCAAATTGAATTGCTTTCAAATGTTCGGTTAATTAGCTCACCACAGGCTAATTTTGTGTAATGGTTGAGAAGTGAAGGGAGCTGACGGTTGGTGGATCAAGGGAATAGATAGGTTATCGTGATTTTAATGTGTTAACATAAGGACATGATTATATGGAATATAATTGTGTGTGTGGAGTCGTGGAGATGATATTGTAAATTCTTTCGAAATTGAGCAAATTTAAGATTGATAGTTGATATTTATTGAATGACGTGTTGTGAGTCTGGGGTGAGAATGTTGCATATTATTATATTTGGTATATTGTATAAATGGTTTTGGAAATGGCATATGCATTTTCATATGCACCTACAAATAACCTAGAGATTAGGTGTTAGTGCATGACATGGGCCACTACGAAAAAGCAGAACATGGTTGCGAAAGAATTTCCACGGGATGATTTTCCGGTGGGTTGGGAGATGGGCGACGAGATCATTTAGGATGAGGGACCATGAGGCGTTTCGGAGCTCATAACCAATTTTGCCGCCGGAGGGTAGTCCGTGGCCCCCTGCGAACGCCCGGCGGTAGTATATTTTAAAACAACGAGTTTGTTTTAAGTGGTTGTTTTCTCCATACATGAAAGCCCCGGGCAAGTGTAATTGAGTCGTAAGGACTGGGAACATGGGAATGGGCATGTAAGACATTCAGAGGATCCACGTATTTACTTGAGTGTGTGTTTAAATTTGAGCATTGCATATGCACTTAGGTGGAAGTAACCCATTTAGGGTGATTTCACTCTTACGAGGCGATAACTCATCTTTGTCGAGAATATTTCTTTTTCGAATGCAGAGAGGCACGTTCAAGAGATGAAACCGTGGCGGGAATTAGGGTTTTCAGGAATGTGATTTGTGGCTTTTTGATGCTGGATATATTTAACCATATTAGGAAATATTTAGATTTTTAATATGTGTTTGTATAAGAGTGTATCCCGACTCTTGGTGTAATTGATATAATTGGTAATGCTGAATGATGTAGTGCCTCAGGCATCTAGCCCTGCTCATGTATCGTCTCATGATCTGAGACGATAGATTTTCCGCCGAGGTTGTGGATAGTCGACGGACCCGAGGTTTGGGCGTCCTGGGATTTATCTTCTGCTTTCTTTGGGCATTTTTGTTTTGAAATATATCATTTTCATGTTTTACTTTTGTAAAGGTTAGTTTTGGACATATTAAAAATATGTTTTCCAATTCTATGAGTTATACGGAAATTGTCAAAAGCATCGGTAGAAAGAAATCTATAAAATCCTTATAGATTTCCCCGAAATATCTAGTATTTCTATAAAGAAATACTTTTTCTTTTACTAAAGCCCATGATAAAATAATCACGGTCGGGCAAATAGATGAAAATGGTAATCAAAAATGGAAACAAAAGTGTTAGAATATGTCTCAAATTCTATTTAATATTAATTCCTTTGTAGTAATAATATTTTTATAAGAATAGTTTTCTATTTGTTATATTATTTATGAATATTAGGTTTCCTTCTAAAATAAGAAAAGTTTTTAGAATATCCTGTAAATAATTCTCTGAATCTGAAAGGAGAAAAAGTTATGAGAGAGATTTGATGTGTGCAAAGATGTAAGGGTTGAGAGATTTAGAGTTTTATGAAATATTTTCTCTGTATTGTGGGCATCCTAAGGTTTTGTGATTTTATGATTTTTCCTAATCGTTGTAATACTTTGATAATCTAATATTGTTCTCTTGTGTTTTTCAAGAATAAAAATGTTCTCTCATCCAGGTGGATTGTGGGCATAGTGAAAATTCGAGTCACGTTAAAGGCCTCTCATGTATTTTTAAATGATGATTTGTTATTTATCTTTGTGCTTTTGAATTAATATTATTGTTCATCAAAAAAGCTTTTTGCAATTAACAAATGCTATTGGAGCTTCAGGTTGAATAATATCTTGAAGGGCAAAGATTACAAAACACATAAGATAAAAAAAAGATTTTCGAGTTCAAAGTGAATTAGAATTTACTCTCTTATAAAGATATGTTAAATTTGATCAAAGAATTTGAAGATTGTTATAATAAGTCTCGAAATTCCTATTTAATATTAATTCTTTTTTTTGTAAATAATATTTATAGGATAATTCCTATTTGTTTTATTATTGTAATATTATTTTTCCTTCTAGAATAAGGAAAGCTTTTAGGGAATATCTCCATCGATACGGATCACAGAGGAAAAAAGTTATGAGAAATTTTGTGTGTGCAAAGATGTAAAGTTTAAAATATTGGGAGTTTAAGGTATTTTCTAGGTATTGTGAGCATCCTAGGGTTTTATGATTTTTCCTAATCATTGCAATATTTTGATACTCTAATCTTGTTTTTACGTGTTTTCAAGAATGGTGAAATATTTATCTCTCTCGTCTGCCCGAATGTAGGCATGGTGGTCAAACCGCGTTAAAACCTACTCATTAATATTTTAATAGTGGTGTTATCTTTATGTTCTTAGGTGCATATTGTTATTCATTAAAGCTTCCCTGATTATAACAAAATGAATGGAAAAAGAAGAGAAGAAACTTTGAATCAAACGTGTCGCACTTGTAAGACTCCCGAGATCGGAAACACCGAAAAGAGGCAAGAAGTTGAAGAAAGCTTGGTTGAAAAGATGAAGAATAAAAACTAGGAAATAGAATAAATAAAAAAAATTCCTTAAAGTTTATAGGTCTCGATCACACTGCGAAAGGAAGAAATCATTAGGATTTACGTTCCGCAAACAGAGACCAAAGAAGAAAACTAAGAATGTACAAAGAAGAGGAATTTGGATGTAAGACATGGATGCGATCACTAAGTGTATAAATGTTTGGTTAAAGGCATCAAATGTCGATTTGTAAATCAACCTTTCCCCTTTTTTTTTTTTCTAAATACACTTTACCCTTTTAGGTATTATTTACATGTATCTTTATAAAAAAAAATTATTTTACAAGGATATGGCTTTAGAAAAATTTAATTATTTTAAAATATATAATTTAATATTTTATGGAGCAGGAAAAAAACATAGAAATTTGAATATTTGCTAGGAATGACAGGAAATGGTAATTTTCTTTGGAATTAACTTTAGATGTTTGGATGATGGGGAGATGGACTTCAGATTAAGAATGCGTCTGCATGAGAACCACAATCACCGAGGTAAGTTCGTTTTGAATTCCAAGACAACCGGATTTTCCACCAATTTACGAGGCAGCAGCGTCAGTGGACCCAGCCGAGATTTTAGAAAAATCCTAAAAAATGTCAAATATTTAAAGAATATCATTTAAGATCAGATGGAGGCAGCGTGTGAAGTGTTTTGGGACCGGCGAGCAGGGAAGCGGGACACGTGGCGCGTGTGAGACACGTGTCTCGTAATATAAAATACCAAGAATATCTAAAAAAATCAAAAAGATCTCCTGAAGTTGAAGTGCAGGACCGAACGTTAGAGAGAGAGAGAGAGAGAGAGGGAGTAGGGGAGGGAAGAAAGAAGCAGCCTTTTCTGCTGGCCGATTTCCACGGAGGTTTGTCGGTGAACTCGGGAGGCCAGAGAGTTAAGTTAATACTTGATAAAGGCTTTGCGAGTGGGTGTCGGGAATCATAAGTTTCGTAAGGTCTAGGTTAGTTTCACAAAAACAGAAAGAGCGGTGTCCTAAATCACTAATTGAGGTAGGTTTCACTGTATCTGCTTTCGGTTTAATTTTGTCCCTAGGGCATGTGTGTGTGGGTGTGAAGTGGAGAATGTTGTCCGAGTTTTTCCTTCGACCACGTGGCGTGTTTTTTGTGAGTCATAACTTGGTCATCCCATATCCAGGAGTGGTGATTCTAATATGCAGGTGGCTTAGACTTACATAGGAGAACATATCTCCTTGAAATAGAGTCTATCAGGTCGACCTTGGACTCATAAATGAATTCAAAGTGAATTTTGAGCGATTTTCTGTACGTTTTGAAGTCCATGATGAGGAGTTTGGCCATAACTTGGCCATCACTCATATGAATTGAGTGATTCTAAATTTTGGGTAAACTAGACTTATAAGAGAACATATTTCCTTGAAATGGGTCTATCGGATTCTTCCCTTTGGACTCGAAATGCATTGAAGGGGGCGTAATTCGAGTCAGTTTCTAGTTCTATTTGAGAGAGAATTGAGTAGTTGGGTTGTTTAGGACATGTCTTGAGTTTTCGGTGATCGATTTTAATTGATACCGGTTGGAGAAGAACCCCAAGAACCGTATCTTCAAATGATTACAAAGAACCCGATTGTCAGGTAATGGATTCGGGCCACGAATCGGGTATCACATATTTACCGATTAATAGCGGATGGCCGGCAGTTTTTGAATGAAAGGTCATAACTTCTTAGTCGGACTCCGTTTCGGGTGTTCTTGAACTCGTGGAAAGCCCGTTGAGTCAGAGAACCTTCATATTCTGTGGATTTTTACCAGAGTATTGCAAGTGGGACACAGGGGGTCCATTCTGTTTGTTTTCCTTATTACGACTTTGGGCTGACCATATATTTAATGTCGAACTCCGTTTAAGTGTTGCTTGGGCTCTATGGGAATGCCAATGAGTCAGGTTCTTTCCAATATTCACTATGGAAGAGCGGTGGGATTATCCACGGCTAACTACGAGAAAATCATGTTTTGTACAAGTGTCACAGGTTATTTAAGTTTGTGTCGTGTGAATAATGGGTTTTGACATGACCATTGCATGGCATCTTGCTGAGCTATTGTATTGGGTATGAATTTCCGTAGGAGTTAGACTAAGGAAGGTATGTGACAGTGCACTTGTTTTAGTCATGCGATGATGAGATGCTAATATGCATGATACTCACGTTATGCATAAGAGATTGGCGTGGGTAGCCAAACTTATATGCTTGTGATATATGTTGCATGGTACTTGACATGAAGTACGATTTATTAGAATGTTCCATGTAGTGTGCATCATACATGTAACATGAGAATTTTTAGTGACATTAGCATTGCATATGCACAGGGACATCAACATATTGGATGTGTGTGCATGGATATGAAGTCATTCATCATCGAGTGTTGATGAATGGGTAGTGAACTCATTGCTGGGCCTGGCGTCGATAAATGTCTCCACGGGTTAAAACATAAAAAGACATGTAATTAATGTGTGTTTGGGTGGAAGCGAAGGGGGCCAGTTAACCCCTCGAGGTGAGAAAGCACAGGTGCATGGGTGTAAGGAAGACCCGCGGTGTGATAAAAAGAAGTTACGTATGGTGCTGTAGAGAGACCCACGACGTGAAGAAGTTATGTTGCCCTGAGAAAAGAAGACACACGGTCATGTTTATCACATAGACTTCAGGTTGTGTGATAGGAGTCAAAGGGATTGACTGCAAAGTTGGTTGCCCATTGGCACTTGCATTAGATCTTGAGGTAGTGTGGGAGGCTCGATATGTGTGTTTCATTGAGTGCACCAATGATGTTAGTTTGTCTGGCTGCGTAGGCGTATTATTGGGGAGTCGGTGAGAGTGACTAGGGATATGGGCGGAGACATTTCATGCATGACATGCACGGCACATTCATGTAGACGCATTTTCACTTGGACGTGTTGTATGGATTGGTTTTGATCATTGTATGAGCACTTAGGTGGGGTAACCCTTATAGGAGATTATCACTCTTGGGCACTCCTTGGGTCGTGGGGACCCCTTTAATTACGGGTTAGGTGTAGGCGGTGACCAGCGTCGAGACCACCTTTGGCTGTGAAGAAAGTCGGATGTGGCTTTGGACCATATTTTGTATATTATATTAAGAACAAGCCCGATTTTAATGTATCGGGTTGTGTAAGAGTGTATAATTGAACTCTTGTAAACATATCACTACATGGTGTATGTATAGTGATGAATTTATGGTTGAATAGGGTCGGTGGTGCATTATCAAACTCATGAATGACTTGGTGTGGTATATTGAGCGGATAGATTAAATTGTGATGTATTATTATCACGAGGTTGTATTTTTTGGATAAGAACTACCGTACAAAGGAGACTGCTGTCGATTTTTGATGAAAGTATGGATCCAGATAAATGGGACATGGTGGTGTGGCGTTAGGTTACCCGGAGCACCGACCGGTTTCTAGGGTTCGATGGGTTGTCAACGGGACCAGGATAGGGATACCACATATTTATAATGGTATTAATTATTTTTACTCTGATTATGAAACCCTTATGTAAATGTAAAAAAGTGAAAATGAAAAATTGACATTATAATATATTATATGTTTTTAATTAATATTTATATTTGTGTTGTAATGTGTGCCCTTAGTTTTGAAATTGATATTATATTGTTGTTTTTATAAATTTTATCAAAACATGAAGATATGGCTTGATAGTTTGAAAATTTTAAAACTTTTTAAATTATCGATCCTTAATCCCTTAAACCTTCCCCTAAATTGTCCATCGAAATGGAGAATTATTAGCCTTTATATCTTTGTTCAAACCAAAGTCTACCAAAGACATTTAAGTGGGTTACCTTGTAAATGTGGAGTAGATGGCTAGTGTGAGAAGGGTTTTCATTGATCTTAAATGTAATTTCAAAAGGATCGCTCGGTTTAAGAAGCGGCTGAAGGATTCGCGCGGTCCATCGATTTTGTAGTTGAAGTTCATGACTCTTGATCGATTCAATTGACAATCCAGCCCAAAATTCAAATCGGATCAGAAAACCCATCGATCGTCGGATCGATTCAGTTTGTCCGGTCGATTTTAAAACATTGCTAATGGCGGTCAAGGCTGTTTGTTCAAGCGGTTCTTGGCCCAGTTCAATTGGATAGAAAAACTCCGCCGATCAGCAGTCGGTTGGTTTGACTAACCATACGGTCCAATTTTTAAAACATTCTTGATAGAAACATGATTCTTTGAGTCCTCTCTTGATTTATATTATATGGGAAAACATGATTCTTTAGTCTTTTCTTGATTTAGAAACATGATTCTTTGAGTCCTCTCTTGAAAACATGATTCTTTAAGTCTATTCACATTGGTGCACCATTTGAGTTTATTCATGTGGATTTGCGGGACCACAATTATGAATTCCGCTACTAATTCTACGCTTGTTGTCACCATTGTGGATGATTTTACTGGGCAACCTAAGACTCATCTAATTTCCCTTGATCTGAACTCCTGCTTCCATTTTCACCACTTTTTTAAGATGGTCACTATTCCATTTCACCAGGTTCGAACACTTAGATCCCGATAATGACAACGAGTTCGGTGCGCCTTTCGGGACTTCTTTACAAGATATGGCATTGCCCATCAGAACTTGTGTTTACCTAGAAAAAATGGTGTCGTTAGAGGAAACCTGAGCAATTGTTACGATTGGCCGAGCCTTACTTTTCAAGCTCATTTACGAAATATTTTTGAGACCATGCTATTCTTATAAGTACCTACTATAAGCTCAGCAGATCTTCCTCCTTCTCTTTACTTGCTTGAAGTCCCATATGATCTTCTCACCTGGGGTGTCCCAGAGTGCTCCACTCTTAGATGCTTTAGGTGTCTCTGTTTTGCCACAAATACCCTGACCACCAAGATGGGTTTGCACCCAAGGCTGCAAAAATGCATTTTTAGGCTTTCATTAGTTTTAAAGCACAAACTATATTGATAGATCTCGCTGAGATTTTCTTTTTCTCGAGATGTCATTTCCATGAAACTATCTTTCCCACACTCTTCCTCACATTCTCTTCTCCTTCTCCTTCTCCTTCTTTGCCTCTTGGCGCTAATACTTCCTCTCCCCTCCACTCTCGGTCCTCACCCTCCTTGCCTTTCTTCCCCTCTGCTCCACTTCCTTTCTCTCCTTCCCTAACTCCATTTGTCTTCCTCTCCTTCCCCTATTCTGTGTCATAAGCCTAGAATTCATCAACCCCCAGTTGGTTGCATGACTATGTCACCTTTGCTCGTGACGAAACCCGCACAGCCCCAGTCTTCACACTTACATCTCCTTACTCCCTGATGCTATTACATATGAACAGGCTGTTGGGTTATCCCACATCGGTTGTGGAAGGGGTTGGTGATGAGTTTATAAGTGTGAGGGAAAACCTTATCTCATGAGCTAGCTTTTGGGATTGAGAAGGCCCAAGATCACCTAACACTGGTATCAGAGTCCAGGTTATCAACAAGTCTCGGCCCATCGGGAGCTGGGTTGTCGCTCCTCAGGCCCGAGGCCGAATGTGTGTGAGGGGAGATTGTTGGGTTATCCACATGTCGGTTGTGGAAGGGGTTGGTGATGAGTTTACTAAGTGTGAGGGAAAGGCCTTTATCTCATGAGGCCCCAGCTTTTGGGATTGAGAGGCCCAGGGTCACCCAACACTGGTATCGAGCCCGGGTTATCAACAAGTCTCGGCCCGTCGGAGAGAGCTGGGTTGTGTTGACTCCTCAGACGAGGCAGATGTGTGAGGGGAGATTGTTGGGTTATCCTACATCGGTTGTGGAAGGGGGTTGGTGATGAGTTTATAAGTGTGAGGGAAAACCTTATCTCATGAGCTAGCTTTTGGGATTGAGAAGACCTAAGATCACCTAACAGCTGGTATCGGGCCGGGTTATCAGAGTCTCGGCCCATCGGGCGGGTTGTCGGCTCCTCGGAGCTCGGGCCGATGTGTGGGCGGGAGATTGTTGGGTTATCCCACATCGGTTGTGGAAGGGGTTGGTGATGAGTTTATAAGTGTGAGGGAAAACCTTATCTCATGAGCTAGCTTTTGGGATTGAGAAGGCCCAAGATCACCTAACACACATTGTCAAGTCCTCGACTAGCGACAAAGGAGATAAAGCTGGGAGAGCGAGACTTGACAACCCATCACCAACCCCTTACACTTATAAACTCATCACCCCAGCCCCTTCCACACTTGGAGTGTGGGATAACTTGACAATCTCCCCTCACACATCGGGCCTTAGGTCGGAGGAGCGACAACCCGAGTTTCTCTAGATGGGTGAGACTTGTTGATAACACAGGCTCGATGCAGTATCCCTGCCCTTTACTTTTTCGACCCGGCGTGTGCGTCGCGTGCTAGACCGGCCTTCTCTGTCGATCCTTTCTCATTGGATTGTCCTCGACTTTCTTATAATTCGCTACATCACATGTCGACGCCCTAGATCTGCGCAAGGCACCAGCCCGCTCGGCTTCTACACAGCGTATCTTCACCAGTGCCCATACATTTTGGCACATCTCGCGTGCCTACTCCTTGCGCTCGTTCTTTCAGCTCGCGCCTTTCTATATGAATGCCTCTCCGGGCACGCTACTTGACTCCCAAAACCACAGCCCCTTGAACACCATCTGGCCCAGGCGACCTACTCTCTTTGCACGAGAAGGTCAGATCTGATGGCCTAGCATGCTCATTGCGTAGGCCACCAAGGCCTGCACGCCGCTCGTGCATTACGCTCACCTCCACAAGGGTGCCTCCCCCAATATTGTTCAAGCGTAGCTCACGCTAAGGCATCGATGCTGCGGTTGCTCGTACGCCGTGTCGACCAGAGACTCATTATGGGGCGACGGGATGCCTCGAGACAATCTGTCGCTTTCCGGCACCATTTTGCAGTGTGTGTCTCGCACCTGACAGGGGCCCCGTCTTGTAGACGTATCTCATCCTCACTGACTCATAAGTAGAAGGTGGGAACTCCATTCTTGAAGTTTCCGATGCCTCTCGAGGCATTTTGCATCAGTTTGTTCGAATAACTTGCCTTGTCGGGAGCCTCTTCGACGACATATGGGGCGACATGTCTCTCGACACCCGATCCATCGCCCTGCCATGAGGATGGCGTATCTTTCATGTCTTATGTTATTTGGTTTGCCTGCCTTAGGCTCGTCGAGGGCGGCCGACTTCGGAGCAGGTTTGTGCGGGGTAAGGCTGACACCCGTCTAGTGCATGACCACGGACAAGCTCACTCGCTCCAAAGGTGGTCTCTGCTCTCATACCCTGCCTCCTGCAGGCTTTGTTAAAGAGCACTCACATTGCGCTGTCTGAGCCTCATTGTCCTCGCGAGACTCTCCTCACGCCAGACGATCAACACATTTCTCACGGCACACTCTACGGTGCCGGCTCGATTGACCAGCACAAGTGTGCTTGGCTGAAGAGCTCCTCAAATCTTGCCTCGTGAGGTCTTCTGTGTTACCTACGAAGTCTTGTCTTCTCTTCTTGTCATCAGCTAAGGTCTCCATATTCTACTAGCGAAGGGACGTTCGAGTAAGGAGATCCGAGCGTAGCAACCATCTTATACTCCACTCTAAAGCATCCAAAGGCCATCGTCCTTTTTCGCATATACTTAAAGCTATCTAGTAAAAACACTCCTTTTATACGGCCGGTAATTCCCTTACCGCAACGGATCTCGAAAACATCTTCTTCGCGGGCTTCTTCTGCGCTGGCAATCACAGCCCCACGCACCTTTGTGCAAGGCTCCTCACTATGTCACCTCTTATTTGTTCTCACGATAAAAGTTTACTACGATCTCATGTCTTCAAGCGATGCTTCAACGCGTCATGGAAGAAACTTTTCAAACTCGATAGACTCGGTCTTTCCCAGCCACGCTCACTTGAGGCCCAGTATCGCCCGACTCATGCGCCTTATTCTCCTCTTCTAAGCGTGCTTCCTGCGCGATGTTGACAGCGACATCCTAAGATCTAGAGATACACCAGCTCCACGGGTCCCTCCTTGTGTAAGCCCGATCTCTCTGAGGCTTCCAGCAGCATACGGGAGTTGTGCGCTTCTTTTAACGACCAATTTTCTTCAGTATTACGTATCACGGATGTTCACCACTTCTCGTGGTCTCTGTTGATCTCCTCTCTCTGCAGTACTCCACACCACACTAAGATCATAATCCATACAATAGCCATCTGACGAGGTTCTCTTACATGAAGCGATCCTCTAGCTTCCACGTCTCTGTGAAGCTTCACGATGGTCTTGTTTCTCAGCGCGAAGTCATGTCTTCTCCCAGCTCCAGAGTGCAGAATGGCCAAATCGGACTCTGATTACCTGCATTTCTCCTTGAAGGACTTTGGATTTCTCGCTCTCTTGAAATTTGTATGATTTTCTCGGGCTCTCTGAAATCCATTTATCCAGTCTTAGCGCGGTAACCGTTGCACATGGCTACACCGACATCGAGTTCTTGCGCACCACATAGGCTATCTTCGAAGTTCATCAACCTGCTTATCTCAAACATGTTGATATCCACTATTCAAATGGCGAACTCTTTCATTTGTTCTCTGATAGAACCCCCTCGCGATTCTTCAAAGACTCTCATGCCATCGCGAATGGGGATTGACTCATCCGTCCCGTCTTGTTATTAAGGATTCCTCTACCTTATCTCGACATGAAATCCGAAGCACATTCTTCATCAGCATCACGTGAAAGAAGTGTGATTCTCTATCAAAGCATAACATTCCCTTCAACTACAGTGTCGATCACCTCGTCTAGCTATGCTGTGTGCTTTAGGAACTCACTCGACATTGATCCAAATCCCCAGAGACATCCTCTGTATTTCTCATGGGAGTAGTTCGGCCACCTCCTACAGGGTTCACCATCCCACAGCTTTCGATCCTCTTGAACTTGACTAGCTACGATGCAACTTTACCGGGTGACGCCTTTGATAATCATCCCAACTGAACATTTTGATCTGACATGACTCCACGTTTCTTTTTTTACGGCCCACTCACTACTCCCTGTATACGGGTCCACGAAACAAGTGTCGGGGTAAAACTTCCCAGTCTCTATGCCGTCTACGGTTCGTAGGTCACCTCCATTTACTCCATCTTTTCAAGGGAACTCTTTCCCCCTGCCCACACATTCTATGAGCATCCATGGGCACTATCTCGCTCTCGGAACTGTCTCCTTTGTATTTGGAGTACGTGCGACCTGCCCCATGGGACCTCCATACTTGGTTCCCATTTGCATGTCCCTCGACCACTCTCTTGTCATGAGGCGATGCACGGTATATCCCGGCTTGTGCCTCCCCAGTGTCCACCTCGATGTTTCGCTAGAATGAAAGCGAGTGGCTAACTTCGCCCTCTTGCTTCTACTCCATTCACAGGCCTTTCATCTCATTACCTCTTATTTTCTGACTGGTGCTTAACTACCTTTGTCTCGGTGTCAACATCTGCGTAAGGTCTGCACTCTTACCTCGGTCTTACGTGCTGCTTTAACAAGGTGCTTTATCCACTGCTTGCTTCTTCGATCATGCGGCAAGGCACTCACCTTACGGTCATGTACTCTTGTTCGGGTAACTCCTGCTTTCTTGGACTCGAGAAACAATTCCCTTTACGGCCCGCGATCCTTTGGATTCCTCTTAAGCGGCCGGCGCTTCCGGCGTCTTTGGCACTCTTCGGCCCGGCCGGCTCGCTCTCGAGTCTCAATAAACGGAAGTTCATTCCTCTGTCCTCCTGTTTGAGCCCTGTGCGACTGACATAGCGAGCTTCTTGCTATAGAAGCCATCTCTTGGCTCGGCGACCATCTCACGGCTGGCCGTAAACTGGCCCGAGCATGTCCATAGCCCAGGCTCTCAACTTTGGTCTCAACACAGGACACATGGTAACCACAGCTCGCGATACCGGTGTTAGGTGATTTTGGGTCTTCTCAATTCTAAAAGCTAGCTCATAAGATAAGGTTTTCCCTCACACTTATAAACTCATCACCAACCCCTTCCACAACCGATGTGGGATAACCCAACACAGGCTTGTCTCATTCCCAAATTGCGCCTTGCCATGTCTGAGGAACTTCGGGCCCTCGAGAAGAATCACACATGGAAGCTCACTTCTCTTCCACCAAGTAAGACTTCTATTGGGTGTCATTGGATTTTTAAAACTAAGCTCAATCCCGATGGTACAATCAATCACTCTGAGGCACACCTGCTTGTCGCGAGATCTGATCGGGTTGAGGTGTGGATTGCACTTTGTGACTTCTCCACAGTTGCCGGGCGTATTTGTTCGCTCCTCCTTGTTGTTGCCACTGCTCCTTTTTGGCCTATCCACCAACTTGACATCAATAATGTCTTTCTTCATGGCTACTTAGATGAGGAAGTCTACATGACTCCCCCTACTGGTTACTCCCTTACTCGCCCTAGTGATGTTTGTCTCATGATGATCTCTATGGCCTCCGATAAGCTAACCAGACGGTGGAACATTGAGCTCTCTTGAGCGCTAGGCTTTTGGTTTCCTTCAGTCTTCCTTTGATCCTTGCCTCTTTATTCGACGCATTGTTGCCTCCTTCTTGTCTTTGGTGGTATACACGAATGATCTGCTTCTTGTCGAATCCCTTGACTCCAAAATTGCTCTGGTCAAGCAGTTTCTTCATTCTACCTTCACAATCAAGGATATGGGTCCTACTCACTACTTTCTTAGGGTGGAGCTTGTTCATCTTCACGGCCTATCCCACGTCCATCCCAGCTAAGTATGTCTCTTATTTAATTCGTAATATTTGGATTGCTCCGATGCCTTCTCGACCTCTGCTCGCTGTGAAAGGCCTAAAATTCTCTGTTGATCTTAACCCCTCTCGCCAGGGATCCTAGTCGATTATAGGCGCTGGGTGTACCATCCTTCACCTTAATTTTACTGAGTAGAATCATTTATGAGGTACGCTGACTCAGTCAATTTGTTAGTGTCCCTGTAAACCTCATTGGGAGGCGGCTAGGCATCTCCTTCGCTATCTCAGGGTCTCGCTTCTCGAGGCTAGCACTACACTTACTAGTACCAGCTCTTTGCGAAGCAGGGACTGTCCCGATGCAGCGGGCTTCTTACCTGGAGCTCGACTCTCTCACGGGCTACTACATATTCCTTAGCTCATCTCTTATCTCTTGGAAGACTAAGAAACGAGAATATTGTTTCAGTCTTCAAGCGAAGTAATCTGAAGCATAGCCCGCAAGCCGTGCGAGATTTAGTGGTGTTCGTCCTTGCTAGCAGAGCTTGATGTTCCTTTGCACCTTCGGTCCATTATGGTGCGACAATCGGGCAGCAACTCGCACATTACCCTGGCGTGGAGTCTTTCACGGCGTGCAGGCACCTCGAGATTGATTGTCATCTTGTAGTGAATGCTTTGAATCCAATCTGCTCTTCCCCTCAAACACATCTCTTCCCTTCTCTCGACGTCGAAATTTTACCAAATCTCTTCCCTAGTCCTCTGTTGTCTCATGTTCTCCAAGATAGGCTTAGTTTGCTCCGCCTCAAGCGCTCCATCTTTAGGGGGATGTAAGAGTATATGATGTCTGTGTGACCCGGCTGCGGTTCCGCTTCAGGTATTTCTTCATTACACGTGGCATGACAAACCCGAGCTATAAATTATGGGCTTATCTTATTTTACAGCCGAAGTTTTTGTCCTTAATGAATGAATTTTGAAGTGAAGTTGTCTGAAAGAAAAATGTAAAAGCGAATCTAGATAGAAGTAAAATGGATAATTTTTCTATTTATGGAATGATTTCCGTAGGGCTTATAACTCGTGGGATTTTTATGAAGTTGAACTAAGATTTATTTGTATTTTGAGGAGAGATCTAAACAAAAAAATTTCTCAAAAATATACAAATACATTTTTAAATTTTAATTTTTAATTAAAGTATTTTCAAAGTACATATTCCATATATATATATATATATATATATATATATATATATATATAGGAAAATACTAATTTAAATCTAGCTTTGGGACTTTTGTCATTTATATCTTGAACTAAAAAGTTTTTTAAATATATGTACTTTTATTTTAATGACACTTCTACCTTAGGATATCCCTAACCACAATTCCGACCTTGAGAATTGAGAAAATAAATTTGAGTTTTTTAGGTTTTTTAAAAATAGAATTTTAATTTTAAAATTAAAAATAATAATTGTCAGTGTTTTTACAAAAATATTGAATTAAAATCTTATAAAATTGTAACGACCCAAATCCCGAGGGTCATTCTCTTTTTTCTTTTAACGACTATTATGAGCAGTGTTCGGAAATGATGCACAACAGCGTATCTTATCGTAGGGTTGGTCGTGTGCACGGTGCGGGCGCGTAGCATCTACATCGCGTGCCTTGGGTGAGTTGTCGTGCGCTGGCGGCGTTTACGTGACTACGTTGCCCGTCTTTCGCTGCGCATCACGTGTTGTTGCAACCACCGCTAGGCGTGGCGATGCGCTGTGCGGCTGGCTGCTTGTATTGTCATATCTTGTCGCGACGCTCTTACAAGCGGCCTTGTCGAGACCCAGCGAAAGTCAGTCGCGACACCAGCGATGACCGTAGGTGACGGACTCGGCGCCCGGGTGGTGACGGTAATGGCGACACGAAGACCGTATCTGACCCCAGCGACCCCGAGACCCGATACCTGCAGCCGTGACATAAAATCGTAGCCATGACACGCAAAAGAATCTAACGCAACCAAGCTCTACATGCATTGACGAAAATCTACATCATGACCCAGTCGCTCAGTCAGTGACCTTGTCGGGACCGCGACATTTCTGTCGCGACATGAGGCCCGATAATTCTTTGTAGCGATGAAGAGAATTCCTTGTCGCGACTTCGAACCTCGAAGCACTTTGCAGGAATCCTGTCGCGGCAGTAAGCGATTCTTATCAGCGGCTCTGACTGCCCATTCTGTTAAGGCCACATATCGTGACCACGAGTGGACCATGTCGCGACCTGAAATCCACCATCTCCTGTCGCTACAGGAACTCCTTTGTCGCTATAGAGCCCTTATGTCGTGCCGCGCCATTATCGCAGCGCCGCGTCTTTGGCGTTATCGTGCGTGCATGCGTGCGCATCAAGAACGGTGCCACCTTTGCTCCCTTGACACAACGACGCCCCCAGCCGGGGTCAGATTGTTTCATCAACTGCCGAATACAAGTGAAGTCGGGTTGCAGCGCCCGTAGAAAATCGAGGCGGGTCTCGCTTTTGTGCGGGAGCTACACCCCAGAATACATAACACCGCATATCTGTCCTGACGATCCGATATGCAATATAATCCCGACATGAGTAAAAATGCCTCTTGGGCTCGTAGAAAGCGATACTCATAAGATCGATTATCATAACTATTCTTCAATTATCTCCCGATAATTCCAATAGTTGATAACACTTTTGTTTTATACAAACATATATTAAAATCTACAATTCTAATACATGTTATGTCCAAAACCATCGAAACCACAAGCAGAGCTTCTTGAAATGGATACGTCTTCTCGGCGCTCCTTGTACTGAAATAGAAGTCCCACGACGGGTGAGCTAAAGCTCGGTGGGAGAATCGCCCTAAGTGGGCTACTCACCACCTAAGTGCGGTGAAATGCTCAGAAATAAACACACACTCAAGTAAATACATGATCCACACTTGAATGTCTACATGTCATCCCATGTCACGAGTCTCAGAACTCCGCTCACTTGCCTAAGCCATGTATGAGAAATAATCATTTTCAAGAGCAAAAGCGCGTTGTTCTTGAAAATACCACTCTAAGAAAATGTTCGGTAAAATAATGGACTACCCTCAGGAATTGAGATTGGTTGGTGAGCTTTCAGAAGCAGTCATAGTCCTCATCCAAAAATGATACGTGGCCCGTCTCGACCAAATTCTCGAATATCATCTGCTGAAATTCCTTTCGCAAACATGCAGATTTTACAAAAATCCATGTCATGCACTCACACCTAATTCTAGGTTACCCGATGCATATGAATGCATTATACCGTTTTCAAAATCATTTCTGATATGTCGATATGCATATTTTCAATCATTACAATTACACACATGTAATTCGACACATCAATCATCCTGACTTAGCTCAATTGAGCAAATCAAAATAATCACCAATGGCTTTAACACAATTGAATTCCATATAATTGTGTCATTGTGTGCTGCCTCGACATTAACCTAATAATTCTTTGATCGACCAACTCTCGAAATTAATTTCTACACATACCCGACCATTGATCCACCTGATTTCAATGCCCAATACATGGGCCTTTATGGCCATTTCCTGGCTCCGGAATTTGTTTTTGCAGTCAAAGCACCAACGATGGAAATTGTCCACGGGCAACCCACATGTCGTTTCGGTTCCACCTTTTTAGGCAATTTCTCTAATTTCCTATCTTATAAACACGAAAGCATAATTTAATGCATAAATTCCACCTGATATTACGGCCAGTTTAAGACATCACGGGCCGGTAATCTCCATAATTCGGTCCCGTGTTTTGGGGCCAGATCCTTCTTCATTCCGGCATTTATTCACATCGGCTTACGATTTAAAGCAATTTTGGTGAAATAAAAACACCCAGCTTGACCCACAACATTACGGGCGGTCGACCTAACAAAATCTCCAAGAAAATTTCAACAATTCGGTCCAGCATGTTTTGGGGCCAGGTCAAACCTCGCGGCCTCAAACCAAATGAAACATCGAAAAACCCGCCCAAAAATGGAATAAAAGCGCCGTAGGAAATCCTACCTCTTGGGTTATCGAACTAAGCGAGCCGGGGTCCGCGGCGTAACTGCTCACGTCGAGCGTTTCATAGCATCCCGGTCGGCATCAATGGTCCGATCGCGTGTATTTACAGAGAGAAGTCGAGGGACTCTCTCACAGAATCCTGTTCAACTCCTCCACGCCTACGCATCTCCCCCAAAATGGCTCCCACGTTTTGTCTTTGATTTTAAGTGAGGGAAGAACACTATTTGATCTTTTGTCTTTTGTGACTTAGAATCAAATCTCTAAATGACAATATATATCCCTCTTTACCAGTTGATAATCGGTACTATCTGGCCATCCATTTCATCATTTATCTCACTCATACCATTTATAATTTTGTAATTACATGCTATCTTGCCTTTAAATATCAGCGATTTATGGCACCTGAGAAGCGCGATACCCACTCGAAGAAAAGCGTCTTGAAACTCCATTGTCTCGGCAAGTGAGAAATTTTAGTGCTAGCTAGATTTGTGTGAGACGATTCACTTGATGCACGATCTGTTTCGTCATCAGAGATCTAAATTAGTGAAGTTTTTACTTGTAATTCTGATTTTGTAATCAAAATTACGTTTTGCCCTTATTCGAGAGGGTGGGATTTCTCGGGTCTTCTGACACCCTTTGCGGAGTGTCGCGACCCAAATCTGGAAATGGTCAGTAGCCCACCCCATTTCACCCCTGCACATTTTACTATCTTTCCCCATGCTTTCCATTTAAACCTATTGATTCTATACTTATCCTACACGCAGTATAAAACCTAAGAAAAACTATCCAATGCCATATGGAATAAATCAAATAAGTTTTTATTACAAAACTTCATTTGTACATATTCAAAACTGGATATTCTATCCAGAAAATTACAAAAAACCAGAAAATAAGCCAAGATCTAGCCTTCTTCTTCACTGCCCTGGTCTCAGATGAGTTCCTTCACTTGAGGGACCTCGGGATCTAAATTCCCTTCGGGTGGGACCTCCCAATGCGCGAGTTCCTTAACTCCTATTACCTCCTCACGGGTAAAATCTATAAAGGGATATAAGTAGGGGGTGAGCTCGAAGCTCTGTAGGAAGAATCCTCCCAAACTCTAACAAGGTTTAAAAAAATCTGGGAAAACAGTCGGTCTCAATTTCTCTTAACATAACATAGATATAAAATTTACAGAAAACAGGGACTTTTCAAACAATCTCATATTTATATAAAAACACATAATTAAATGTACAAGCAAGCAACACGTGGAAAGAAATTATAAACAGTTTCACCAAATACCATTTCCAACCATTATTTTTAGGTAGGCGACATACTTGATAGTAACCTCCACCCCTCTCAAGAATCTCTTTGGCAGGTAGCATACTTAACAGTAACCTCTGCCACACCCATGTGTCTTTGTTTCGAGCATCCTTCTGAGGAACCTCTTGAGGGTAAGTTGAGCATCCTTACAAGGAACCTCTCATTTATGATAGTGTTTCTCAAGCATCCTTACAAGGAACCTCTTGAGGGTAAGTTGAGCATCCTTACAAGGAACGTCTCATTCATGGGAGTGTTTCTCAAGCATCCTTACAAGGAACGTCTCATTCATGGTAGTGTCTCTCAAGCATCCTTACAAGGAACCTCTTGAGGGTAAGTTGAGCATCCTTGGGCCTCTCTATTCATGGAAGTGTTTCTCGAAGCATCGTTATAAAGGGACCCCTCTTGAGGGTAAGTTGAGAATCACTTACGAGAACCTGTCAATTTAGCGGAGGTGCTTTATAAGCATCCTTTAAGGAACCTCTTGAGGGGCCAAGGTTGAGCATCACCACAAGGGAACCTCTCATTCATGGTAGTGTTTCTCAAGCGTCCTTACAAGGAACCTCTTGAGGAGTAAGTTGAAATCCGCTACGAGGAACCTCTCGAAATAAAGCCAGGCATCCCCTTCTGAGGGCCTCTCACATTTACTTTACTTAAATAAATACAAGAACTCCTTTTCACGAACCATTAGGCTACTTATAACCAATGAGTAAAATAAACTCCCAAATTGACCGGAAAATCCTTTGAACCCCAATTCCATTTTTGGAATCAATCCTGACCAACTTCAAATGGGAAAACACGAGAAGTCCGCATACGTTATTTCACTGCTGCAAGCCTGAGGTGAAAGTAATTCCGACTAACCCGTTTAAAATAAAATCCCCGTTCTCACGTGCGAGATGGGGATTTAATATAAATATATAGCATTTATAACCCGAAGCATTACATATATAATACCCTAAGCACCAATGTAGCGAGTGAGATAAAACCCACACCTTAATCTTTGGTTTGTGGAGATCTTGAGCTTTGATGCAGAACTTGCCCCTGACTCTCTAGCTCGGCCTTCCTTTCTCCGCACTTTAACAATTTCTAAAGGTTCAAAGGGTGTGGGGTGAAAGCAAAGTGAGAAAGATGAAGAAAGCGGGTTTTGACTCCATTGCGTTTCTCTTGTTCATAGGATATTTTTGTCTTTTCTCCCAAAATTACGGTTTGCCACTAACACATCCCCGATTTGATCTATATGACTACTAAGGTTTTTCGGCGATTCAGATTAAGTTTTAATGTTATTTTAATAAAAACGTTTATTTTTACATTTTATTATTAAACACATACTTATTATTCTTATAATTTTCTTTGGGGCGTAAGCCCCAGACGTTAGTTGGATAGTTTAGACATGTGAGGGGGTTTACAAAAAATTGAATTTACTAAATTTAAAACTAAATATTTAATTAAATAAAAAGTAAAATTTAGGTTCAACAAATTGAATCAAATTATTAGTTTTGAAAGACAATTTTGATTTTATGAATTAAAAAATAAATTTTAAATATCAATAATCTTAATATCCATAATTTAAACACATTAATAATAAAATTTTATAAAAAATTAAAGACTATTTTGTAAATAGTTCGAAATTTTCACAAAAATTTCATTATTCAAAATTATCAAAGTTAATAACTCGTTTCTAAAAACCCAAATTTAATTCTTTCAAATCGAATTAAATTTTAATTTTAATTAAATAAATAATTTTATTTTGTGAATTAAAAGTAAATTACTAAATTGCAGTTTTGAGAAGGTGAATTTGGGCCTAGAAAATTTGGTGTCAACTTTCAAATATTTTAAATGTGTTTACTACCTTGTAACTAAAGAAGTGTATTAAAAAAAACTTAAAATTAAGGTAATCTTGAATGAATTTTGGGAAAATTTTGATTTTGAATATTAAAAAAATTATTTAGTTTTTTTATTATAAATTTTGAAATATGTTTATATTATGAATTTAAGATTACTGATTTTAATTAGGTATTTTATTTTTTAATTCATTAAATCAAATTGTCTTTCTAAAAACTAATAATTCCATACAATTTTCTATACTTAAAATTCATTTTTTAAATTTGAAATTATATAATTAATTTTAATTTAGAATATAAATCTAGATTTTATATAATTTTGAATTCAATTTGTTAAAAACTTGGCAATTATTATTTTAATTTTAAATTTAAAAATTCATTTTTATAAAACCTAAAATTTCAAATTTATTTTCTATTTATAACACAAATTTATTTTCACAATGGTTCATATTGTGGTTAGGGATATCCTAGAGTAGAAGTGTTATTAAAATGAAATTACATATATTAAAGAAAACTTTTAGTTTAGGATATCAATGACAAGGATTCTAAATTTAGGATTTGATTATTTATTTTCTATATATATTATATATATATATATATATATATATATATATATATATATATATATATATATATATATATATAGTTCTTTCATATATATATATATATATTCTTATTTTAACAACTTGAAACATATTATTACATTAAAATTTTTAGTTATATAATGTTTGAAACTTAGATATTACACATCCTACTATTAAACAATTATAACTATTTAATGTTAGAAATTTAGATCTTCTTAGATATCTTAATAATATTATTTTAGTTCATAATATTACAAACTAATATAATTTTTAGTTCATTAATTATATTAGTTATTTAGTTAATAGTACATTAAATTTGAAACATTTTTATACTATAATCTTATTTTAGTAATTTGAAACATATTACTTACATTAAATTTTAGTTATATTATGTTTGAACTTAGATCTTAAAGAGACATAAATACTAACAATTATAATTATTTCATATTAGAAACTTGAGATATATTTAAATATCATAATAATATTAAATAACACATGAATATCATAATATTAAGTATTATATTGACATCATGTTAGTCTATAAGTTTAAATTAAGTTAGATATCATGTTAGAAACTTAAATCTTACTTTTATGTTAACTTACATTTATATAATGTTATTATAATGATATCATATTATATTATCACATATATTCAAATTTCATTTTCAATAAAATCACATGTGTTTATAGGATGGCTAGTGGAAGTAGAGGCGAGATCACGTATAGAGGGTATTTTTACATTTGGAGAGCCAAAAAATAGAACAATTTGCGATTATTGTGGTTTAATGATAAAAAGTGGTGGAATTACCGCTTAAATTCTTTTTGTCGCATACGGATCACGTTCAAATCTGACCAAAAGTGTCGGAGTAATGTAGCCGTAAGTAAAGCAAAGGAAATGAAGCAGCTTTTAGAACAAAAAAATTAGAAGCGAAAGTGAAAAAATTTTACCAAAATATGGAAGAAATTAAATTTGAATTACGAGGGCCTGATGAAAGGAGAAGACATCCACTATCATTTTAGTGATGGGAGGAGGAGGAGGAGGGTGACGAGGAGTATATGTATCCATTAATTAACATGCACCCACGGAGTAAGGCGAGATGAATATGACGATAAAGATACATCGAAAGCTAGTATGAATTGAGCAGGAGCAAAGACAGAGAGTTTATGAGGAAAAAGAAAATAGGTAAATCTTTATACACATTGTTTCACATAATTTATGTATAAGAATATACTTTGATTTTTTTTTTTTTCTTTTTTTCTTTTTTTTTTTGCATAATTACAATATACGGGTCTTCACAACTAGGTGATCCATCAAGACGTATGCAAAGATCACAAAGTGTTCGACATCTTGATCCATCAACACTTGTTCTATCATTGTACAAGTCTTCGATGCAAGACAAAAAAGCCTAAAAAATATGTTCAAAGGTGGTTGTCAAGGGAAACAGTGGACGATTGATTGGCCCAGTTCTTCCGTATATGAAAGTTTTCCACCTCGAAAATGAGCATGGCACCATTTAAGAACACGATTTTTGGTGCACACAACAAGCGGGTTTGTCTAATTGTATAATATGTTTTAATAATGACATTATTATCATAGAGTATGATTACAAATTTGCAACCACTAATCAACTTTCCTTTAGTACGCCATGTAAGGGATGGGCGATGGAACCACCATCTCCGTATAATAGCAGTACTTGGAAATTGAGTATAAAGACATCGAAACATGTCAACATACAAAGGGGAGAAATAGGAACGCCATGGATGCACAATTGTAATGATGGATGGATCGAGCCAATCAAATTGAGCATAATTAATTTCATGGTATATTTAATAGGAAGCACGATTTTAACGGAATTTGACATTCTGTGGATAAGATTAAAGACAACAAATACATGGTTTTGTTGAAGGGCGTTATCAAGGAAGTTGGAGAAGCAAATGTGGTGCAAATTGTAACTAGAATAATGGATCGACACATTTGTGAAAGAGGGATAGTTGTTGATGAAGAATACAATGTATTGGACTCCATGTGCGGCACCTTGCATTGATTTAATGTTGCAGGAGCATTTGGTAAAAGGGATAGTGTTGTTCAGTTGATCGAGAATACTAGAAAGGTAACCCATTAGCATACAGGAACAACAAGATTTGCAACAAATTAACTATATTTCCCTTGATAGTCTTCTAAAAAAGAGGGTTGATTTGAAGAAAGTCTTACTTAGTAATGAATGGGCATCTCACAAGCTTAGCCGGACATGAGGTTGAAAGGCTTATGTTTGATCATGAATATTGGGATAAGGTAGAGAAGCTAG
The DNA here is from genome assembly GCA_016808115.1 of Tetrastigma voinierianum. Lineage (NCBI taxonomy): Eukaryota > Viridiplantae > Streptophyta > Magnoliopsida > Vitales > Vitaceae > Tetrastigma > Tetrastigma voinierianum. The sequence continues at coordinate 238,082 of JAEQBH010004598.1, read as the reverse complement.
TGTCCATCTATGAGGCACTATACACAGTGTTTGGCATTGTTGATTCAGAAGTCGTTCCAACCATGCCATTTGTCTACGAGTTGATTCGGTTGATGAAGGCAAATTTAGATCAACCAAGCTAAAGAGTGGGTGAAATATATCATCACGGTCATTAGGGATAAGAACCCTTTAGCATCCTCTTCATGCGATAGGTAAGCTTAATTAATAATATCTTCTTTATCGATATTCACATTTAATAATATTATGTTTCTATTATTATCACATACTAATTCTCAATAACTTCATTTAAACATATCTAAATCAAAATTTCAATATAGACCCAGTGGTTGTGACCACTGAGCTACTTAATTCGGCTGGCGTTTCTAAATTAGATGATAATCTTTGAAGGCCTTTGTAATTTTGGAAATGAGGTATAAATTAATGAGTTTCTAATTCTAATTAATTGATTCAATTTATTTCGTTGATTTTTATTTTAGATTTTTTGAGACATTTTAATTCACCGAGTTTATCTTGATAGGATCTGAGGATTTGGTGATGCGTCTGATAATAGCATCAAAGATCGAATGGTTCTGGTGAGTGTTAATTCTCATTAAAAGTAAATTTCATAACTATTTTATTATTATATATTGAATATAGTAATTTTTATTGCTGGCTGAATGGTGGTTTTTTTGTATGGAAATCACGCTCCCGACGATGGGAATTTGGCCTTTAAGGTTTTTTCCCAAAGCGCATCATTTTCAACGTGTGAGAGGAACGGGCACGTTTGCTCTGATTCATACCCAGACAAAGGGTGGCGTGCTTACCCTGGGTTCCGACAATTGGTTTTTGTTATTACAACATGAATTTAAAAAGATATATATGTGAGTATGGAGGCACAAAAATATAAAGCAGTAGAAAATAAGACCTCTCCATTTAGATGATGAAGATGGAGATTGGGAGCCCATTTCAGCCGCGAAAGGATCCCAGTTGACCCGCAGTCGACTGCTTGAGCTGTGTGTCTCATATCATGAGACACATACATGGTAAATGACCCGATAGGGTTATCGTCCATACTCGTCCATGGGTTACAAAACCATACATTTATAGATCCGAGAGTTATTCACATCGCTCTTAATACAAACATATATTAAAACTAGTTTATTCTAATATATACAAAACATGAATCAAGGCCACGGTCAGGCCGCTTCATAATCCGGGCTACAGGGCGTCTCGTGCGCTTGCACCTGTCACGTACAGAAAGGGGGTCCATGAAGGGGGTGAGCTAACGCCAAATAGAGATAAATCTAAAGCACTCTCCACTGAGTGCACATGCAAATGATCATTTCATAGGCAAACCTGACAGCAATCAGATTACATACATGTTGTCTATCATGGAAAAAAAAAACTACGTGCATGTGAGGCGACACTACACATGCCACGTAATACTTAGGGTCAACCGTCGGAGCCTACCGACCCGTCTGATGCCAATGGGAAATCAATAGCAGTCGATCGACTCCCGTCACCACAACGTAGTCTATGTGATATTTATTTAATCGTTTCGTGTCTTTTTAGGCAACAAAACTTTCTAGGGTCTCATGGCGGGTCTCTTACACCCTCCGACATTTTTTGGGATTTCACCCGATGGATACGTCCAACCGGGTTTTTGGGCTTTTCACTGGGGGTATCATCCCTCCTTGCTACATAGAGCACTATTCGTTTTCCATTTCATTTTAACCTTTAATGAACTCGATTATGTAGATCCCTTTCCCGAGCCCACACGATTCAGCACCAAGCGTGAGTATCAAATCGATTACCATGTACACACCCGTGTAATGCGATGTTCACAGCACACCGAGTAATCTGGTTTATCTTGCACTGAGCCATTACGATGTATGAAGATCTCTATGGACATTACATCGTGTACACTATGTGTGTGTTATGAACACTCATGTCTAATGCACAGCATTTCATATATTTAGTTCAGCATCAGCATACATGCGATCCATGTTATTATTCCACACATTCAAATCGGTACATCACATTGCGCATACGCTTCATCACTTTTCTATTATTCAGTTAATTCATGTCAACACATCATTCAAGCATGTATTAACATCATTCCAACCATTACTTAGGCAAGTAATGTCATAATTCATATTCCCAGTCGAGACATAGTATATCAGTCATACAACCCAATGCATATAAATATTTCCATCTTTATCACACATATATCACATAATTTCACATATTCATCATGTTATTCAATTTATGGCAATAACACACATTAGCCATTCCTGACCATAAATTCGGCCATGCTTGGCCTCGGAAATAAGCTGGACTTAGTCCAGAAAGTCAAGTTTTTGTAAATACTGTAAGACTCGAGGGTGATTTACGGAAAAGGCAATCGTAATTTCGATTCCTGAAATTGTAATTTCGGTTAAAAATCGAATTTATTCTCTAGATCTCGGATGACGAAGCGATTGCAGTTAGGTCGTCTCGCGAAATCTAGCTAGCACGTAAAATTTCATCGAATTTCGAGACGGTCGGAATTTACACGTTTTTCAAGACATCGCGTTTCGGGTGTCGTAAAACGATTTTTGATGTGACGAAAGCCACATATAACACGTACTCATGTGTCATAAGTGGCATGAGTAGAGAAATGATGAAAATGGACGGTCGAGATAGTGTCGAGTGTCAAGCGAGAAAAGAAGGGCGTAAATGTCATTTTTGGAAAGTTTATTAGAGTGAATGAAGACAGGCAAATAGTGCCTTCTTCTCAGTTAAAACAAGACCGAGAAAAGCGTGAAATCACGAGAGAAATTGGATGCAGTAGCTTGAGTTTTTATTTCTAGAGAGAGAGAGCCACTTCTCTACAGGTGTCAGGCGTCAAATGTCGGCGATCTTTAAGGACGAAGGAAAGGCGCTCTGCGGAGGAAGCGCGTGGAGTGCGGATTTAGGGGTTTCCTCGAGCTCCGCCCAGGGAGTAGGGTTTATCCTACTTGGGTTTTTATTCACTTCTTTAAGTACTTTGTCGATGTTTGAGATGAATGAGGTCGTGAGGGGGCCGTTTGATCGGATCCCGAATCTTGGGGACCGGTGTTATAAGATTTTGAAACTCAAATGGAGGCGGCCAGTATTTGCCACGGGCGATTTAGGTTGTTAAATTTTGCAATTATGTATTAAATCATGTATTGGTTTTGGATGAGGCCGGGAGTGGTCGTGAGCTTCCCGGGTTCACTAAGTGAGCCCAGGTGATTTTAATGATTTTTCGGAATAGTAGCCAGGGGTTTCACTATTCCCGAAACAATGTTCTCAAAATAATTTTTGTGAATTAATGTGTTTAGTTGAGTGGTTCACGTAGAATTGCTCGTGTTTGATCATTAACCCACGTGAGCTAATTTTGATGTAATGAAATGTGAATTTACATGACATGATTGTGTGAATTGAATTTTACGTAAATATATGCATGTGGATATATTTGCATGTGATATAGACTGTATTGGAATTGGCATTCATGCATTCCATATGCACTGGAACACCCTAGGACGATAGGAGTGAGTGCATGAGGCGAGTCTAGAGAAAATGGTTCGGAGGGTTGTCTAAAAATGATAATTATCGAGAGGGTAGTCCATAAATAATATCAATCGTCGGAGGCAGCTTGGTCTGATATACATCGGAGGTAGTCTGAGAATAATATCAATGCGTCGAGGCATTGATTGATATATACATCGGAGGGTTGTCCACGAACAAAAAACATAATTCTCATCACGAGCTTAGGCGAGTGTGGGGAATCGGTGAGGACTTGGAGTACGAGATGATGGGTGGAGCATTCAAGTAGGATCATGCATTTTGCTTGAATGTGTGTTTATTTTAGACATTGCCAGCTGCACTTAGGTGAGTAGCCAGCCAGGAGTGATTCCACTCTGCGAGCACTGGCTCGCCTGTCGAGGATCTTGTTTTGCAGGTACGGGAGCGTGCGGGACGGCATACAAATCCTAGAGGCTATTGTTTAGAAGAAAATGGGATTGTGGCTTTGGGTTATGATGTTCTATGTATTAAATTATCTAATTGTAATATATGTGTTGTATAAGTAAAAACATTTGAACTCTTAAAACTATTGGATATAGTTGAGTTTCATAGTTGGTATGTTTATGGGTATTGTATATGGGCCCCAGTGGTCGTTTTACTCATGTTGTGATCATATTGGATATATGTTATAATTGATGATCTGGGAACCCAGTGGCGATATTTGCCCGGTTAGTTGTATATAAGGACACTGCATGGTCATTGAATTTGTTTGGGACGGGTTATGTACTAAGGGTAGAGCTCCCATTACAAAGGAGACTGTAGATTTTACGAGAAATGGTGTCGGATGGCTTTGGAGCATCCACTTGTATTCAACGCGGGTTGTGGTGGTCGATGGACCCCCGGGGTTAAGGGTGTCATAGCTTAGTATCGAGCTTAGGTATGCGAATACACAGAACAGGGAAACGGGCTAAGATATAGTCTTAAGAGATATGAACCACCACTTGGTGGCTTGATGTTAGAGTTAGGTATGTGGAGTACCTAGACAATCACTTTAATAAAACATGTAACGATCGCATGCATGTGTTTGGGGTGTGTGATTGTGTGATTTGATGAATTGTTGTGTGAAAAATATGCATAAATACTTGAATGATGCATCATGTGTTGTGGCTCGATTGTGTGCTTAGGTGGATAGCAATTTTTAGAAAACAAACTAAAATGTCAACACTCAGTGGTTAGTGAGAACTAGTTGCTGTGAGAAAATTTTAGTAAGATGGTCCGTAAAAGTCCTGACAAAGAAGTTAAAAAATATATATATATATGTTCTTGATGAAGAACTCCCGCTTGACAAAGAACGTAGTGGAGCCAGGGAAAAACCTGAAAATTATTCCACAGACAAGAAAAATAACCAAAATTTCACGCTTAAAGTTTTCGAGAGTGGTATGAAGTGCGCAGGTAGTGAGGCTACTGGAAAATGAGAAAAAAAAAATAGGAATAGAAATAAATTTTAATAAAGTTATTTGGGTGTACTAGAAAGTCTGAAAAAAATAATAATAATAAATGTAAAATATATTATATAAATATATATTTTTTGGTGATTTTCCAAAGAGCATGTAAAAATAATGAAAAAAGTGTGAAAAATGAAAAATAAAAGAGATGGCTAACTCGAATGGGCGGTCGCCTATCGGCAGCATAAGGCGTGGCGATGGCGTGGCGCTGCGACGCCGTGGTGCCAGCTACGGTACGCGGGTGCAAAGCCGGGCGCGGCGGGCGCCGTGCGCCGCACCAGTGCGCGCCGGGCGCCGGGCACTAGGGCGCGGGCGCCGCTGCCGCCAGGCGCCGTACAGGCGCATGGCATGGGCCGCAGTGCGGGCGCTGGTGGATCGGCGCAGTGGTCGCGCGCAGTCGGCGCAGACGAAGGCCAGTCGGTCGAAAGCGCACGCTGCAGCCGCGCACGCTGGAGGCGCTGGGGTGCGGGGGCGCTGCGTGACACGCGACAAAGCGCGCGACACCGCGGGCGCGCGACGCAGTGGCGCGCCGACACGTGCATGCGCAGATGCGCTGGCTACGCGCATTACGCGGGCGAAAGTGTATGCTGCCGCGACGGCGCATTTCCGCACGGCATCACGCGGATCTAGTGTGTCATCGGCCAACAAGCTATGCACCGGTGCACTCACTTATTTTTTGACCAGTTTGACTCAAGACGCCTCGAAATCAATTTGATTATCGTTCATGAACAATGCTCACCATAAAGTGAAACTTCCAAAAAATTTTTTTTAAACAAATTAAATTCGGGCCAAAATCAAAACAAATGATACCTGAAAATTTTTTTTTCAAAATGAAATTTTGTCGAAAAAAAAAAATAAGATATAGAGAGTGATATATATATATATATATATATATATATATATATATATATATATTTTAAATGCACTGATTGCCTCAGATTATCTCAGAATGCAAGGACAATGTGTATACACCGATTTATGTGTATGATTAGTGTCTCGGCCGTGTTTATGCCTGTAGATATCAGACGAGATTTAACTTGCCATTGAACCTGTGATGTGATGGCTAGTCGAGGACGCAGGACGAGAGGGCGTCACGATACCCGCCCCGCACCAGCCTCGTGAGATTTGATCACTGCAGTTTTACTCCAGGTCAGAGGTAGCTACGTGTCGCTATCGCACTGTGCTAGCATAAAGCAAGCGTGCAGAGACAGAAGATCCTCTAGTAAACTCCTGAGGTTTAGAGCGCATCATCCTCCGACATTCGCTGCTGTGGTGAGAGATCCCATGGCAAGGCAATTCATTGGTTTATGCAGATCGAGAAGGTGTTAGAGGTCATGGAGATTACCTCCGACGCGACCGACAGACTAGCCTGCTCCAGCCTGTAGGGTGAGGCCCAAGCATGGTGGAACAAAAGTAATCCCTTAGCACCGGCGCGATGACACGGGCAGTTTCAGAGCCTGCCTCACGGGGGTGGGTACTTTCCAGATCGCGGCGGCCCTGAAGAGTTCCTGGGAGTCAAGCAGTAAAAGGCTAATTTATGACAATGTGACTAGGGTTCACAGCTAGCCCGGATTTGTTGATGATTACGTGGCCTCAAACAAGGCCAAAGCTGGGAGACGCCTTGAGAATGGGTCGAAGGTTGTCCATTCAAAGGCGATCAGAGACTTCGCCAGCAAGATATGGATTTCCACGGCTTTCACAACCCCACCATGTAGAGAAAAGTCGGGCTTAGAGGTTGAGACCTTAAAGGAGCCTTTGTACTCTGAGTTCTCCCAGGGCTTAGGGCTGAGAACAATAGGATGATATGTCGAGGTTGCGAGATGGAGATCTCGGGACTCTACTTACCGTGGACCTGAGGATCATGGACATGTCGAGTTCGATGTCATCCCGTGGATGGATCGGGCCGACGCCATGCGGTCGTTATCGACGCAGCCAGAGGGAGCCACGCCTACACCGTGCAGGATTCAGACTCGTGTAAAGCTTCAGGGAGACACATGATATTTTGCCCCATAGTATAAGGGAGTGCAGTGTCAAGTGACGCTTAGCGGGCCGGCTGAAGTAGCCTTGCTCCTGCAGGGACAGAGAGGCCGTGACATGATCTACCTCAGTAGTGTGCGAGTATGTGGATGTTTTTCCTGTGATGAGCTACCTGGATCGGCTCCATAGAAAGTAGTAGATCGTGACAGTTACACCTCGTACACCCATCTCTATGACTCGCATAGAATACACGCTGAGTCAGCAGAACTCGCAGTCCAAATGCTACGTGGAGCTTTTCACCGGACAAGGGTTCAGCTGCATCGAGCACCACCCTCGGCACCATGGGGCGCTCCTGCTCTATTTTCTAAGAAGAAGGCTGACAAGACCCTTCGACCGGCATTGACTACGTGCAGTTGAACAAAGAATTTTCACATCAAGTGAATCGATACCATTACCGAGGACCACCATTTGTTTGATCGCCATGGGAATGCAAGAACTACCCAACATGCACCTTCGCACCGGTTACATTCTAGTCAGACTTCAGGAGATGAGTGATTCCCAAGACAAATGCTAGGACGCTACATGGGCATTTAGAGTCATTTTTGTTCTTTGAATTGACACGCGTCAAAGAAAGATTCATGATCTCATGCATAGGATATTCCAACCCTATTTAGATCATTTTGTCGGTATGTGTAGAAATTCCTCTGTCTCAAAGTGGATGATGATTCGACCTACTCCCAAATGAGTGGGAGCATGAGTATCACTTGAGGATCGCTTACAAATGTTGAGAGATCCAATGGGGCCAGGACGCCAAGTTCAAGAAGTGCCGTGTCTCTCACACCTACGCCTAGATTTAGTCACACGCTGCAAGATCGTGAAGGCTCACCGACTCCAGATAATGCCTTGCGCGTTGATGAGCGTCGAGAGGCCAAGTCGGCCCCTCGCAGATATGTAGTTTCTTGGGATTTGTCGGGTAATACAGAGATTCATTAAGGATTTCTCCAGATAGCAGCAATCTATGACTAGGTTGACCTCGGAAGGAGTCGGTGTCTGCGGGCGACTCGATGCGAGGAGGCATTCCAAGAGTCAAGAGGAGACTTTTACTTAAGCTCCCATCTTTGATAGTCCTGGTCAGGGACAAAGGGCGCACAAAGCAGGGATTCGTGATACTGTGGTTTGACTTGTAATGCCTTGATACCGAGGGTAGCCTATGGTTCTCGCGCCTGAAGAATCACGAGCAAAATTACCCCACACGATACGGAGTCAGCGGTCGAATTCGCTCAAGATTTAGCGCTTCTACTTATACGGCGAGGAGTTCGAGGTGTACTCAAACCATAAAAGTCTGAAGTATATTTTCCCGCAGCGGGACCTCAATATGAGGCAACGCGGATGGATGGAGTTCCTAGAGGATTATGATTTCACTTTGCATTACCATCCCGGTAAGGCAAATGTGGTGGATGATGCACTCAGTCGAAAGTCACGAGGAGAGTCAAGCAAGATAGCTTCTCAGAGTGGCGGATGCTCGAGACTGGTGGATGCTTTAGGCTACAATACAAATGAGCACTCGGGTGGTACTTGGGAAGTTTAGTGGCTACACCGTCTCTCGTTGAGCGCGTAGGATTGAAGTTCCGAAGCAAGTGTGACACGAGATGTTGTCCATCGTAACTCGAGCACGTGCACAAAGTGGATTCCAGGGTCGACCGCTCACGCAGATGGTAGCGTCTTCGGCTATATAGATGGTAGTGGTTCCCGCTGGACCACGGATATGAGGAGATTCTCGTGGAGTTTCATTGTTTCCTCGATTTGTCGCGGCACCTAGGTGGCACGTAAGACGCATCGACTGGGCCGATTTATTATCGAGTGGGACGAAGAGACACTTGTACCCGTTCGAGATCTACGTCTCACGCGGTCAACAAAGCCATGGCCGAAAGCACCGTAGCCGCTATGCCACTCAGCCATTGAGGTGGCTTCGAGTGGAAGTGGGAGCACGCCACGATGGACTTGAAAATCAAATTCTTCCAGTTCCGACGGAAAGGCAAAAGCACGACGTCAGACAGATAGTCAGACCCGCTCATGCTCTTTAAGAGATATTTTCTGTACCGCAAGCGGACGCACCTTCACCGGTAGGTAGAGATTCCTTCTCGCCAAGCCAGTACATTCGAGAGAGGAGTTAAAGCCACATGGAAGTGCCCAAAGATCCATAGTGTGCCCGGGATATAGGACCCGAGGTTTAGGCGCACCCTTGGAAGAGTTTCCAAAAGGCATGGGCACACCACGATGAGTACAAGCCTTCCACCCTCGCATTTATCGTCGCTCCGGGAGATTCATACAGTGTTAGAGGACATGCTACCCAGCCGCAGGCGCGTCCCGATCATAAGGGTAGCTGGAAGAGCACTTGCCCTAGTGGGAACACTACAACAATAAAGTATTCCGCGAAGGGCTTGTTGGCACCATATGAGGCAATCGTGATGGGAGGCCATGCAGTCACCACATGTTTATCGAGGTGGAGAGAGTCTACCGACTGAACCTATTTGATCAGAGACACCCCTCCGGGTGGTTGGTGAGCTTTAATGAGTAACAAGGCTGCTCTCTCACGCCAGCCATGAAGAGTTATGCAGATGTGCACGCCGACCCTTAGAGCTCGAGACGTGATCACGCCTCTCGGGCGCGACGCCTGCTATGAGCGGCCGTGTTCCGGTGCGGTGCCGATTCTGCCGAGGTTTGGTCGGACCTTCTCGGAGATGCCACTCCTCGAGAGGATAGGCACCGTGAGCTGCATCGGGTTACGTCGGGCCAAAGATGTCGTGTCCACGAGGTATTTCACGTCTCCATGCTCCATATGTGCTCCATCCACTCATGGTGGATCGGAGGCATCGAGGTCGACACCCGACGACCTCGAGGAGGACTATGCTTTGATAGCCATGATCAAGTTTTGGCGACGCAAAACCGTGAGGCTAGTGAGGGTGCTATGGCGACACTATGGAGTGGAGGAGTCCACGTGGGAGCGCCGTGACACCATGCTAGCGCCACTCCATCCCTTCTCGCTTGAGGATTTAAGGTATCGTGGTTTCGCTGCTTAAGATTTAAAACCCACTTATTCATACTTGATGGTAGAGTGCACGTTGCATATGCATGTGAGTGATTGTAATTGTCCTAAATTTCAGGACTAAATTCCTTTTGAGGAGAGGAGAATGTAAGACCCGAGAAATTCCACTTTCGAAAAAGCAAAAATCGTACTTCTGTTACAAAATTGTATCAAGTTAAAAATCCGGAATTTATTCTTCAATCTCTGATGATGAAACGGATTTCATCGCTGGAATCGCCTCGCAAAAACCCAGCTAGCATTACAAAATTTCATCACTCCGAGACGCCGGACTTACACGCTGATAAGACGCGCTGCGCTGGTCAGAAACGATTTACGCACAGTGTCACATATGGAACACGCACTACGCGCCGCAAGTGGTACGAGTAGAGAAGGAAATGGACGGTCGAGATAGTGTCGAGGTCAAAATCGAGAGTTATGACATAAATGTCATTTTTTTGGAAAGTTTAATGAAGTGAATGAGACAAAAAAGGCAATAAGGCCTCTTTCTCCACCAAACAAGACTTAAAACGTGAAATGCAGAAATTGGATGCAGTAGCTTGAGTTTTTATTTCTAGAGAGAGAGAGAGCCACTTCTCTAGATTATCGCGATCCTAAATCGCCTTATAGCCTCGTGACGCTGAGCAAAGTCGCTTCACGCCTGAGAGGGCTTCTCGCTGTAAGTAAATGGATTTAGGGAGTTTCTCAAACTCCTCGAGGTAGGGTTTCTTCCTACTCAGCTTTGGCCCTCATTTAAGTACTTTGGCTCTGATGTTTCTGAGCTGGAATGAGGCGAGGGGTTGCGCCGACGGCCCCAAATCTCGGGACTCGAATTGTTATAAATTTTTGAAACTCAACGGAGTACCGTGGATCGCTACGGTTGATTCAAGTTGTTAAATTTTTCAATTATGTGTATTAAATCATGTATTGTTTGATGAGGTCGAATGGCTTCGTGAAAAACCCGTTCACTAAGTGAACCGATGATTTGTGATTTTTCGGAAATAGTAACCGAGGGTTTCACTATTCCCGAAACAGTGTTCTCAAAATAATTTTTGTGAATTAATGTGTTTAGTTGAGTGATTCACGTAGAATTTCTCGTGTTTGGATCATTGCTCACGTGAGTTTCACTCTTTGATGTAATGAAAGTAATTTACATGATACGTGATTTCAAAGAAATCGAAATTCTCAAAAAATAAAGCATGATACACATGCCTCTACTTTATATAATTCTATTTGAATTGGGCACTATGCATTCCATATGCAATCAAACAGACCCCAGGACGATAGAGTGAGTGCATGAGGCTAGTCTAGAGAAAATGGTTATTCTGAAGGTTGTCTAAATGATAATTACTCCGAGGGGGCTTCCATACTAAAAATATCAATCGTCGAGACTTTCCAATTCTCGATATACATCTGAGGGTAGTCCAGCAACAATATCAATCGTCGGAGACGGCCCAATTGATATATATACATCGGAGGGTTGTCCACAAAATAAACATAATAATTCTCATACGAGGCTTAGGCGAGTGAGGGAGCTCAAGAGACTCTGGTACGAGATGATCGCCAGACATTCAAGCAGATCATGCATCTTCCAAGCCGAATGTGTTTATTTTGGAGCATTGCACTCCTTAATTCTGTGCGGAGCAAAACCCACTCCTATAGGTTATTCCACTATCGAGCACTAGCCTCACCCCCGTCGAGGGATACTATTTTAATGGTACAGTGAGCGCGTAGGACCCGCCGCCCTGTAGGCCGTGGTTTGTAGAAGAAAGCCTGATTGCGGTTTCGTTATGCATGTTCTACATGTATTAGAATTATCTAATTGTAATATATGTGTCAGAGGCAAAGAGTAAAACATTTGAACCCCTTAAGTTCACTGGATATAGTCGATTCATAGTCGGGTATGTTTTGCGGGTATTTTTATCGCTCCAAGTGGCCGCTTTTACTCATGTTGACTCATATTGGATACATGTTGGGTGAGTGATGATGCAGGGCCCAAGTGGGCCATTACTTACTCGCCTTAGTTGTATATATAAGACCTCATAAAGTGGAAGTCAGCCAGGACTGTTTGTGGGATAGGTTATGGCTCAAGGATAGAGCCCTCGTACAGCTAGAGACTCGCCCGATTCGAAATGGTGCCTGCAATCGACATCCACTTGTATTCGGGCGGTCACTTCCGTAGTCAACTGACCCCTCGTTCGAGGTGTGCCCGCCAAATACCACACAAAACATCCAACACACAATTCCCTACTTAGGCCATACGCAGCCCCAACCATATCAGATGCAAATCGATTCCAAAAACAGAAGTTTCGAAACCCAAAACAGACCATTCCTCAACTATCTGTGACCCAACCCAATTTTCAGCCCACGTTTTGGCTAAGCACTTCATTCTATTAAATTCTATACTCACCCAGCCTTCAGTAGCCCAAAACGCTGCAAATCGGTTCGAACGAGAAAGTTATGGTCGTCGGTTGACGAGTCGCTTCACAAGGGTGTGCGGAAATTCATACCCCCCATTTGCCATTCTCGAGGATTTTGCCGTCCCGAACACAATGTTCACGATTTTGACACCCCGAAACGTGCTATAAACCCGCCTCACCCATCACACAAATCACAAACAAACCACACAACATACAAATCTCCTTCCTGGAAACCGGATCGAACCCGCAGGCCATAACACTCCGCCTGGGGCGAAAAATAATCGAGCATGAAGAAACCTACCTTTGCAAGACGCTCCTCGGGCGTTCTTTCCTGTCCGAGTCCGCTCACCTACAAGAACACTCCTTCCTTTCCTCTTTCTTTCTCCTCTTTTCCTCCCTTCTTCTTCTCTCTTTCTTCTTTTCTTTTTCTTTTCTTTTCCTCCCTTTCTCCCCTTTCCTTTCCCTCCCTTCTCTCTTTCTCCTTTCCTCCCTTCTCTTTCCCTTCCTCCTCCTACTTCGTACGCTCCCACGAACCGAATCTCGCTCCCGCACATATAGCTCAAGAGTGCCATGCATGTTCGACACATGGCATGCCATGTGTCCCACATGCATAGCTCTCGCAGTTTGATGCATTGCAGACACATGGCTTGCCATGTGTCACTCACATGGTTAGCCATGTGTCATCCACATGGCTCGCCATGGTTAGCCATTGCCTCGAAATACGTAAAATTTCGACTATCTTGAAATCCAACGAAATTCGACTGGGTAGCTAGATTTTGCAAGACGATTCCAACGATGCAATCCGTTTTGACATCCGAGATCTAAAAAAATCTCAATTTTTCTCCAGACTATTCCGGTAAATTACCATTTTGCCCCTTTTTTCTGAAAAATTTAAATTTAAAATTTTCACAGGTTTTATAGAAATCCTGATCCACGAATTGATGCACATGTTCTAGAAGCAGGTGGTAATATTGAGCGGGTTTTATCTGAAGAAGTTCAAAGTTAAAGTTTTAGTCAAGACACGAGGGACTCATTCTTCTAACCCTCACACATTTCTAATTTTCTCGATTCGACGTGTTGAACATAGTAGTACCGCTTTGCTAATACTTACTACAGTAATGATGGCTCAAGATACAGGGACCAATGAGGGTAGATATCGAAATAATGGTTGGATATCGCATCCACAACAAAGTCAATATCCATTTAGCCTATTCAATCGATGAAGGTGATTTACCTGACATGTTACAAGATGGAAAGCACCATGGGTCTGTGGAGAGCCTGCCTCTGTATTGAGCCATTGGAAAGCCATATATAGGAAGACAACGAAAGATGACACCATACAATGAGGATTCGTTTTCAGCCGGTTTTGAGTCCATGAGTATTGGAACTCAATTCAATGATTCATCGAATGAGGGCAACATATTTCCTCCTTATACAATGAGTTATGGTCACCTCTTCTTCACATCCTTCAGTTCTATCGGTGAAGAATATGGAATGATTAACTATCCTCATGATACAAATGTCATTCCAAATTTCATATCAAATGCAACAAGTGATTTCAACGAAAGCATGGGTGAACCCCAGCTTTGTATCCATGGAGAGGTTGTGGGTGAGTCAATGCATTTATGTACGCATGTTCTCGGTTACAATCAACATTATCGAACACCGTCTTGGTATGAATATTGTTCGCCAAGATGGGATCCCTTCATCAAATAATGTAATGCGGAGCCATCAATCTTCATTTTGGTTTTAAATTTCTATTGTAATGTAATTTCTCGATAAATTATAATGAATATCGTCTTCAATAAGTGTATATTTGCTTATTTATGTCTTTTTTATAGTTCAACAAAGTATTTCCATGAATTTCAAAGTATTTTTGTTAATTTTCATTTTACCGATATTTTTGTCAAAATATCCATTGATATTTACCGATATTTCCAATATATCCGTAAAATCCAAGTATCGATATATCCGTAATTACCGATATTTGCCCTCGGCTCTCCCGCAGACATAGACAAAAAAAGTGGCAACTCGCTTGATAGCCATATTGTAAATATATTAACAAGATATGGTCAAACATAAAATAAATAAATATTTGAAATTCATATTAACTTAGAACATTATTTGGACCTTGGTGATTCACATGTATTATACAAGTCATTTTTTTCATCTATTCACTTTGCATTACAACATAGTATTTTGTTCCTCATAAATACATTCTTACTAGGACTCCAACTATGGACTCCTCCCAACCCTATGCTTGTCTAAGCTCTTAAGCTCTTACTGGGACTCCAACCCTGGACTCCTCCCAACCTTATGCATGTCTTAGCTCTTAACCATTTCAGTTGGTCATGTTTAAGAAATGGGGCTTAATTAAGCACTGGTTTTTTATAAGATCTTATTAGATGAGAAATCTTATGTCATGTGCATTTTTATTTATCAAGCTATTTATGCTTTGAACGCATATTTAAAAGTGTTTTTGCATCATTTTAAGGGTATTTGGATGCACATTAATACACTTATAATAGTCGAAATTACATCGAAAAGATCATCATAAAACACTTATAAAATTTATGTTTGGATAAATACACTTGTCATAATTTTTAAAAAATTAAAAACTAAATTAAGAATTAAAATTAGTTGAGTTATATATATATATAAGGTATATATATATATATATATATATATATATATATATATATATATATATATATATATATATATATATATATCATGAAAAACCATGATAAAAAAAAATTAAAAATAAAGTAAATATTCACTATATACCGAAACATTTATCATTCACCTAAGTAATCTCTTAGTATAAAAATAAATAATGAACCATACTCTTCTCTTCAATTTGTTTCATATGCATCAAAGAGATTATAAAAACTAAAATATTCTAAGGTTTTTTTTTATGTTTTCTATAAATTGGAACGAGATGTACCATGTACTCATAGTTATTTAAGGCGCAAGACGTACGGAGGCGCAAAAGCCTCTTAAGGCCTTGAGGGGGAAGACATACTTGAGGCACATGCTTTTTTAAGTGATGCACACCCTACCTAATATAAATAAAAATTATATATCTTATTAAGTATTGTCTATATTTTTATCTAATAATAAAATACAATAAAGGAAATGACATCAAACATCACTAGTGTTTCCCATCATCACAAACATTTCCAAAACAAAATAACAAACTCCATTTGTGATTTCCATCATCACAAAAATTCTAAGTTCCAAAACAAAATAAACACTCATGGATCTATATCAAATTCTAAATAGAGAAAATATCATAAATACCATTCTTCAACATCAAAATATTTTTTTTTCATTTTTAATATATGTCATAATTTTTTAAATATTTTTTTCAAAAAATTTACCTATTTTTACATAAATTTTCAAAAGTTGTTTTTTTTTTTTTTAGAATTTTTTACATAATTTTTTCAAAAATTTTACTTATTTTTACATAATTTTTCAAATTTTATTTCATTATTTTTCATATTTTTTTTTCGTTTTTTTATATATTATTTTTCAAAAAATTTACCAATTTTTTACATAATTTTTTGGAAAGTGATTTATATTTTTTCATTATTTTTCATAATGACATTTTTGTCATTAAGATGACCAGTTTTAATATTCCATATAAGCTTTTTTGAGTTTTTTTTATAAGCTTCTTCATGAAGCTTATTGAAATAAACTAAAAAATGGAGCATAAAAGTCGTAAATTTATTTTTATAAGTTGCGAGAATATTCCTGATTTTTATCGAAAGTATTTATGCGAAAATATAAGACTGGATAAATAAGTTGTAGATAAAGAATTTCTCACATGAAGCCTTTAAGTGCTATTGGTTGTCTGAGCCCATTTTTTCCATCTTTATTTAACACGTTTTGACAAAATATGAAGGCATAAAGTAAAGTAAACTCATCCATGCATCCATTAAACTTGGATCCAAGACCAATTAAGAAACAAGGTATAGTTGACTAAAACGTAAAAAGTAATTAAAAAACCCTAGCTAGCTTAGTAAGTCTGAGGCATGCAAAATTAATAATAGAGAGAGAATAGGATCACATGGCGAATTAACCTTATAATTAGAATTATCTTGTGCCTTCACGAAAATTAAAAATTACTTGAAAGTAAGAATTAATTCGAAGATCAAATGATCGAGAAAATTCATCACGCCTACACCTTTATACTATGACTATCCAGATATATAATTGCTTAGCTAGTTCATCATGACCCATGCTTAAAAGGCTAATTTGGCTCGTCTTGGCGTCGAGAATGATTTGCTTTATCCACATGACTAGGCTACATCACCATCCGCATCAATCAGTCAAAAACAAATTCAAGGTGGTAGGAGAGTTTGGACATATTCACGTTATTTAAAATTACTAATAAGTCGAAAATGAAAATATGTCGAAGCTAGTATGCGATCCCCAACCACGTCGGCATTCCTATCAATGATGTCATAGTCGTGTTTGTGACATTGTAATTTTAAGAAGTTAATATCTACTTGATCACTTTAAAATATCTTTAGTGAACTTTAAAAAAAGAATTACAGTAATAAATGATCCTTGACTACGGCTTTTTACATTAGTATTTTGGTAAGTGGCAATTTGAAATTACATATAATTGCCTAAATTAGAACCACAATACACGCTATCAGCATCACGACAAATTCACTTTACACACTTACTTCTGACCATTTCATCGAGTGCTTGACTTGCATACGATCGATTACACTTATCTAAAATCTGACCAAGTCACTACTGCATGCATTATAACTATTTTTATCCCGAATCAACCCAGTGCGTAAAAATGGCGACGAACCTGATAATTGATCATTCATATATAAGAACCTAATCATATAAATATATACACAGCGTAATACAATAACTGATATCTATAATTTAAATATAAATAGACATGATGAGCCTACGCATGATGGAGTTTTGTCTTTCTCTTAAGACACACAAAATGCAACTAGATGATGCAGCCAGGGGCATATGGAATCTCGAATGGATACGTGGAGGCTAAAGGGAGCTTATAGCGAAGCGACTCGACGTGTACGTGGGCCCGCGCGTGGGTTACTAGGTGGGCGTACCCCTGAGATCTGAAACTGGGTGATCATGGTCTCGTGATGGGAGCGGCGTTAACGGGGGGGTAAATATCGTAGATGGTAATGTAGCCTCTAAGGTTGGAGATATGGTGATAATGGTGGGATGACATGTGTAGCGGAAGTCTCTGGGGCTGGTGTGGAATACACAGGTTGTATGAAAGTCTGCGAGGGTGGTGTGGAATACTCGTGTGGTATGGAAGTCTCAAGGGTGGTGTGGAATACTTGGGGGGTATGGAAGTCTTATCAGCAAAACCACCCGGTCGACGCCGCCTCGCTCATAATCTCATTAAATTCGACCCACGACCTTGCCGCCCCCTCTCCCTGCACCTCGAGCGGGTGCATCCCAACTCGATGGATGACGGAGGTGATGGATGGTCCATGTGAGCGTAGATGCTTTCTCGTCGCATGCGGCGTCTGATGGTCCTCTCAATGAAAACATAAAGCCGATCTATGATATGTTTATGAATGTCTTTATAGCAAGCACGGACCCGCGGGGATATGCGCGATGTCTGTACCATCCTAGAGATCTAAAAAAACAAACCCGAACAAAAGTAAATTTTTATCTATTCATTAAAATTTGGAAAATAATTGAAATTTAAAGAAGCTCTTGCTTGCAACCAGCGAGGATGTTGTGACGTATTATGATACCTCGTTTAATCCACATGGAGTGGTGGTGTGATCGGCGTCGTGTAATACGTTGATATGACTCCACATATGGATCATGGATGAAGCGAGGCCCCGCTGTAGTGACGAAGTGCGCCGGCCGAGCTCCACGGTAACCTCAGGCCCAGGCTCGCTCGGCGTGAGTTACCATGAAGCTAAGCGGGTTAAAGCTAGCTGGGCTTGTCTTTGGAAAAGCGGGGTTATAAAAATTTTCACTTTTACACAATAAAATCACACCTTTAGATTTAACGAAAATCGAGGCAGCATAACAAGCGCACGGTGGTCGAAGGCGAAAGCTCTGAAAATCACGTATAAAATGCACTCCCGATGTTTTCGAAATACTTATTCTGACCATAAAAGGACCTGCGGTCCTCGTGAAATATAAGATAAGGATCGTCAGAGCATAATTTCATCGCAACTGTTTTCTCAAAACCATGCATGCATATTTTACAAAGATATTTACATATCTGAAAATGTCACATTTTAACTTTTACTACTTTTACTTTACACCTTATCTTATATATAATCACGACAGCGTCTAAGGCGAGGATCTTGGAAAGGTTTTGACTTGACACACACTTTGCACTGAAAAATTATTTAAAAACAAGCGTGAGCTAAATGGGCTCGAGTGATCTTATAAGTTCTAAATGTTGTTGTCTGGCTGTGTGTGTACCTCCCACGATATGAAAAATACGTACATAAATGGTTTTAAAGCTGTTTATGAGAAAGCGAGTTTTCTTTGGCGAAAACCATTTAGCCATTTGCTAAACGTTAACTATTTTAGCTGGCGAAAATTGTTAAAGCTATTTATCTTAAAAGCTATTTTAGTGGTGGTTAATATCACGAAAGTGCTATCGCGTAAATCAAGTACCAACCACGTGGCCCATTTTTGAAATACTAGGCCGTGATGCCACGGAACCTCGGAACGGCATCGGTAGTGAGCCTGGGAACTACTTGTATGGTGGGTGTGCAGCGGTACGGGTTCTATAAGCGTAATGGAGCATGAATCAAAATCTTGTTGATGGGACAGCCCAGGAAACCGACACCTCATCGCCATGTACTAAGTCGGCTAACTATCCCCATATACCCAATGCGAGAAGCGACTCAGCATATAAAGTATATCTTGAATCTAGCCACGATTCTTAAATGAGATGACTATAGTTAATGTCATGTATATCATTGTCATCATGTCAGAGATACATCGGCAGGAAGCGAGCATTTGTGCCATCCCCAGGGGTTTTGCTAAGCAATTGATGTTTCTTAAATCTTTAAATCAAAATTTTCTCACGGAGTATAAGTGGGAGGTAAAAAAAATGTTTATAAGTACATTATATTTTTCTAAGCACTTCCTGAGCTTGTAATTTAAACACTTTCGTTTTAGAAAACGATTTTGAGTACTCACCTTTCTCGACTAATTTTCTTTAAATTCTTGTTAAGCACTCACAGATTATTGTGGATGCTCCGATGGCTGTGATATCTGAGGGAATGCGAAAATGCCGCCGGTTGGCGTTTTAACCGTAAAACATACGGGGCTTTCAAAGCGACTATCGAATGAACCGATTCTAACGAAGCTTTACGTCTTGGTGATTCGATAAGGACGCATCGATAATATGATGTGAAGTGGCGAATGTCCACACACATTAAATCTTACATGGCCATACATTTTAGCAAACTTTTGACTGAGGACATTATTAGAGTCTAAAAGCAGCGAAAACATTCACGAAAATTTTGTCGGAGCTTCGATCGACTACAATCTTGAAATTTGATCAATTTGTCAGAAGCTTGGTCAGAAATTGAAACTGAGACTATCGAACACGGTCTCGAAAATTCCACAAAAATTCTAGCTTCGGTCCCAAGAATTTTGGGATGAAGTTTATTTGCTTTCACGATCAAAATTTCAAGCCATTACATGCGCGTTTAGGCTAAAAATAAGCGAAGTAGGAAAATTCTCTACCTTTTGGGTTTGCGAAAATGCTAGCTTTAATTGCCACGTGTGAAAGCTCATTCGCGATAGACCAGCTTTGCGCCTATTTCAGGTGATGAAATACGGTCAGATTTCCCTCCATCACGAGAAAGAAACAAAGAAAAAATATAAAAATAAAAATCGTCTCTCTCTCTCTGTGGAATGCTCTCTCTCCTAAGTCTAGTCTCTCCACTTTGACTTTTATTGCTTTTAGTTTTTTTCTTTTTCTTCCCCAATTATTATTATTATTTGGATAAGCAATTTACATTGATTCGGTTAATTTTTACGCATAGAAAAATTTTATTTCTTTTTAGTTCCACTTTATTGTAAATGAGCTTGTCAAGCATTTCACGACTTGAGATTTTTGTAAAAATCACGTACTGAGAAGTCACTCATTCTGCTATCATCCAGAGGCGTAAAATAATGTCTCGAATTCAACGAGAATTTTTCACAGGTGCAAGCTGGGTACTGCGAGGCAATTTACTTGGTCTTTGAGTCCGTTTCGTCATCAAGAGATCTAGAGAATTTTAAAGGCAACGAACCCTTATGGTAATTTGTTATTGTATTATCCTTTTAAAATTTTCATAATTGGAGATTTCACCTCGTTTCCTTAATTGCAAAAAAGTCTTGTAATTCTTTGAGAAACTTTATAATTTCACCCTTAAGCATTCCGAGTCCCCATTATGTGCCAAAATAATTAAGAAGCCACTGATGCACATACGAGTTACACGTCTGAGTACACCCTCGGAGACGAGGGCATTCTGATGGAAGTCAGTAATACGATATAGGGAGGTGATAACCAGTGACCCTACATGCCGCGTAGCGCAAAATGACATATTGTCGTGATGTCTCCAATGTATGGGCGTCCTCGTGCGTCGACTGAAATGTAGGCCCTTTCTCCTAGAGTGGTGGGGTATCCTTTGTGGTAGGCGACTCAAGGGCTAAACAGGTTGATGCCTGCAGTCTGGGAGTATATAAAGTGGTGACATCGTCACGAATCTCTGATCGACTAGACATATATCAGTAGATGGGCGACCCGACTCTCTCTAGATGTATGGCTCATGCTTCTGAAAATATCGTTACGATGTCATTATAGGCTAAAATTATCGTTATTGTGAATATGACTAAAAATAGCTGTATATTAATATACAATTAGTTGATCATGAGTGTATGCATCGGCGGGTGCAGATATAGAGCAGAGCACGCTGCGAATGGGTTTATTCACCCGTGATAAAAAGTACTCTCAGAAACCCCCAATGGATCGGCCCAGGCTTCGAGATCAATAGGTTCAGCCTCAGCCTCAGGCTCAACTGGTAATCCATGTTGTAGACCCTTAACTGCATCTCCATCAACTACATCGCCATCATCGTGGAAGTGCTAAGCAATTAGAGGTGCTGCTAGTGAGCCAAAATCAGGTCGCCCCACTTATATTCTCTCTTAAGACCGAAGCTAGATAAAAAAAAAACTTTCAATATGACCATACTAATGATTGACATTTATATGTGTATGTTTATTAAAAAAATTATCAATTCCTGTAACAATGTCATATAACCGACAATCTCAATAGCACCATCGCAACTCGCTTGGCATAACTCCCGGTATAATTATGCTAGAACTGCACTACCCTAACTGTAAGTAGAGGTCTGCGTCAAATCTCGTAGTAATGGGAGGAAACAAAAGTGGACATGCAGACCCTTCTTGTCTGCAAATAGAAAGGGTTCTAGCAATGCTAAGATGAAACCATGTGCCTTGTGCCTGGCCAATACCTCGCATGCTTCTATATTGGGTCGATAGCTGGCGAGACAAACGACTCATGGAGACAGCCAGTCCCTCTGGCTTCATGGCTTTAACGGGTGGGATCACACTTAGCGATTTGCGACATAACAGCGACACATGAAGTCACGTAATCTTTGGTATTGGTGGTCCATGAATCCGGAGGCCCAGAATGATAGCAACATCTTGTAATGTGATCATCTTCTCCCTAACCGGTAAATGAAATGTGTGTTCAGGACACCATCTCTTAACCAAACTCGTGATAAGGCCCCAATTGAGTGTGACGTGTTCGATGCGGTATAAACCATAGAAATAGGATCATGGCCACTTAAGGGCGAATACACGGATCCATCTATGCTCTCCGTGAACCGGCATTTGCTATCGACATGTGATCTGAATAATTCCTGAAATTATAAAGATGTCAAATAAATGCGATTCACCTTTGTGTTCTGTGATAATTGAAAACAATATTTTATGATATGAAAAATGCATACATGAGTAGTGTCCTTAAGTAAGGGTAGATGTATGTCTGTATAACTAAGGCAACGGATCCATCAGCGGATCACACACCATGAGGCCCTCAGAATGTGTCATATTTGTAACATACTCTTGTCGATAACACAATTAGCAAATGAAGCGAAGTACTAGTATATAGATAACAATACGATCATTAAGAGCGATGTAAAAGCGAAAACATGCATGTTTCAATCAACTTGATTCCTATTTTGACAAGATCGGTGATTGTGACAAGGTTGTTTGCACTACCCACATCTAATAGTAGTCTTCCCCTCTCTAACGTCCATTTCATTATGCAAACGGGTTGATTTAGGATATGCGTGATGTGCATTTCGATGACTTCGTAAAAGGCGAAAATGCTTGGACCATCTTAAGGAGGCCATTCATTTTCATCGAAGAGATGGGATGAAACGCGAGGTTGCCCGTGGGCTCATAGTACGATTAGTCTTGTGTAGCCTTGAGCAAATGATCGAAAATCTACGGAGCAAAATTGACATCTTTCTTTATAATGTATTCTGAGGAAATCCATATAAGTGTCTTACCCTGAGTGCATTTATGGTCATGTAAGTTGAGGCTATGTGTTCGACCTCTCTTTTAAACTTTTAGATGAAATCATCCCACAATTGTGATAAGTAAAATAACAATCTCGAGAATGATCTAGCCTTAACCACATCTACCTTAATCTTAGCATCGACATATGGAGCCATCTGCTCATCAGTGCGATTTGTTCTTAACCTTGTTCCCTTCTTACTTGATAAAGTAACTAATGCAAGCCTAAAAGGTCGATTGAACGATGCGGGTTAGCGAGGGTAAGTTAGGGAGCTCCTATTTAAGAACACTATTGAAAACCTCATACATGTTTGTGAGTCATTATCCTATCTTAGGCCCCTCCATCATGTGAAAGTGCCCATTTCTCAAAGGGATTGCGCCGACCATCATTGTGTTTCTAAATTAATTCTCCCGGTGTGTCCATAGTACTTATTGAATTTCCCGACTTCGAGTTGTTAAAAGTTGCTCACGCACACAAAATTCTTTAAGATTTTATGCTTTAAATCGATTCATAAAGTTTCTTACGAATTATGTGTAAATCTATGATATGCGTATGGTTCGATCGACGAATGAGGAACATCGGTCATTGCGCCATAATGCTTGGATGTCTGTCAGATATAACACAAAGTCACATCCGTTGAGTTACCTTGTTTCTAATACATGTCAAGAACCATCCCCAGCTATCAATATTCTCTTCTTCTGTAATAGAAAATGCCAGTAAATACAACTGATTATTTCCATCACAACTCATAGCAATCATTAACGTGCCTTTATACTTCCTTCTGAAAGTATTATTTTCCATCGATACTCAATGGTGGCTTGATGATTGAATCCTTCAATAGATGGATGAAAAGCTCGGAAAACGCATTGAAATACCTCGATGTTATGCATATGATTGTCAAATGTTTTCCAAGTTACAACACATCTAGGATTTATTTGCTCTAATGACATGAAGAAACGTGGCAGTTTTGCATATGACTTATGGAAGTCCCCAAATAAGATTGTAAGTGCTTTATGTTTTCCAACCAATGTCTTCTTGTATGATATTGCATATCAATTTCTCATGTGGTTTGGCGGATAGCGGTACTATGAGAGTGAATTGTGTGCTTAATCATTACCTTGATATGATCGACGAAGTTAGTCCCAATTGTTGATGGTGTGATTCGGCGATGATTGACTTAAGTATGTAGATCTTTATATTTTGATTCAGAAGATGTATGTTTCCTGACCATAGCCTGAGCTTCCATGTACAAGCGACCTCCTCGACCTTCTTACATCTTAACAGAAATTTTTTTTGAAGATGCAATGACCCGCATCTTGATGATTGTGCTTTAATAGAGTCTGACTTAACATGACATCTTGCCGCGGCTTTGGAATCTGAGCACGGCCCATTAAAAATTCTCCACTTGAGTTTCTGATATTATAGTTCACCCATGGAGTCCATTTACTTGAAACAGCATTGCCAAAGTTTTCACATTTTCAAACTGAGGTGATGGTACTAAGTAATACTTAACAATTCACATCTCATTTGGGTCCTCAGGATTTGGGTTATTTGAGACATCACAACTTGGCACATCCATAGAGACATATCTCTCTTGCTCATTCTCCATAAGTTGGTTAATAGTTAAGAAAGACATAACATGTCCATCAGCTTGAACATCTCGTATCACGTCACTTTCTATAAATCACCGTCTTCATCGCCTCCATAAATGTTTACTGATCTTGATCATCTTCATTTACTTCACATCCATTAGTTATAGCAACTAGAGCGCTACTATGCCCACACCCATAGTCCAATTCCTCACCATTAACATTTCCTCTAAGTAATAAATCTATGTAGGTACCAACTGATTGATTCACTTGTGGCTTAACACATATTAGCTAAAGATTCAATTCAATTTCCTTTATTCCAGTTGTGTTAACCAATTTCAACATTCGATACACACTATTGTCATCTCATATTGAACAAGGTTGGAACCTATTTCCGTTTTTTAAGGGCTACTTACAAGTGAGGGCTAATTTAAACATTTCTTTATCAATACCTGTCCTTGGGTATATTATAGCAAACAATTGATCATATGTGCAATCAATCAGTACATCCAAAGGCATAATAACAACTTTGTTCCCAACATATTTCACATCTGTTTTAGTCCTTTCGGTTTTTCCATTATAAAAACATATGATGGGAATAGTGGAGTCACATATTATTTACCTACACAAAATGTCATTCATAAGATAATATCATTACCCAGTTGTCTTCACGAAAACAAAATATCGAGTGGAATGCGATAGTTACCGAATCATGAACGAATATGTCATTATTAATGCATAGTTGGTATAATGAAAATATGTATAATAAGCATACAACACATAAATCACTCAATTCAAATAATGAAAACAGTTTTCAGATAACACATATATTCAAAAATAGTTCTAAATAATAGTTAACAAAACAGGAACCAAATAAGCCCTTATGTCTATACTAATTATTGTTAGTGATGTGCCCTAGGGCAATTGTGTAATTGTTATTACTTTCATATTTCAATAATAAAGAGGCATTTTCATTATCATCTTACATTTCTAATTTGGTGATTTACTCCATGAATAGTTGATTCCACTTATGGTCATCGAGTGTGTGTGACTTGATAGTAGAATCTGGACTTGAGTGGAATACTATTCTAATTGTCCACTGGTCATTCATTATTGGTGGAGCGATAGTGAATTAAGACTAGTATGGAGTTTGGCGATGATCATGTTCTGCGATCATGCATATATGATATTAAGTTAACTCATAAGTACTGTTGGTGAACATTTGTCTTGGATCGACCCATCATAGGAAATCTTAAGTGGATTATAAGTCATGATGCTTCCTGCGTCATAATAATGTCTTCTTTGTATGACTAACACCACCCGCATAGGTCCCTTGCATGAGGGAGCTTTATGTTTAACATAGTTCGACATCATCTGCTTGATAGGGTGGTATCTGGCTTGTAGTTAGACGTAGAATAAATCATGTGGGGACGTGAGTGGATGAAGGGATTTGTTCCTCATTAGAGATATTCGTGGGCCTCGGCGTGTGAAATTTGGAAGTGCATGGCGCTGGCTCAAATGAATTAATAAGGGTTATTAATTTCATTTGTATTATCATTTTACATGGAAGTCGAGAAAATTGCATGATTGAACTTTACAAGGGACACATAGTCCATGACTTGTGTTTAATTAGGATATCGTGAGACAAAGGGACTACGACATTTATTATGGATTAAGTTATGTCGAGCTATTGACATCCACATAATTTGGGTGGTCATAATGCCTTCTTCCAGGAATTCGCTTATGATCAGGTAGACTCGAGAAATGGGCTTTTGAGCCCTTTGCCAGTATGTGGACTACGGAGTCACGCACATAGAATGTAGGAAACCTGACCTTGGACTAAGAGTGGTATTTAAACCCAGGGATTCTTATGCGGGTGAGTTCATTCATTTCACGATTGAGAGAGGCGGCTAGGGGTTTCGGTGAGGCTGACCATTCTTAGCACACTCGTTTCTCTCGATTTTCGAAGAAGGCTCGTTTGTTTGGATAACTGTAGAGGGTGGAGGCGACTATCTTTGCGTGGCCGGTTCGTGAGGAGGTTTGGCTTACACAACGCTATGGAGCAAAGGATCTTCCGGCGATAAGAATTTGTTCTTATCCACGAATCATTTGATCGAAATCCACATGGATCCACAGTCGGGTTAGAAAGGCGAAATTTTTAATTTTTATTTATGTATGTATGTAAGCATCTGTGCGACTCGAGAAATCATTACCACCAAGGTATCGTATTGTAGTTCATATGGCTCCATCGTAAGCATCGGTGGGGTTTGGAGAATGATATCGATTAGCGATTCTTGGCTTATCGGTAGACCAAGTTTCTGAAGATGATCTAGGTAGCCCTTCATTTTTAAGACGTGAGGGTTGACTGAGCTGCTTACAACCATTTTGCAAGAAAGTAATGCCTTTATGGTGGAAAATCTCTCAATGCGAGCTTGCTTTTGGAACATTTCCTTGAGACGGGCTATCATGGTAAATGCCTCCACATCAACCACATACGCCACGAGCTCGGACTCCCGTAATTGTGAAACATGAGGCATTTGTCGTGAATAATTTTGATGCTTAATATATGTATCCACTGAGCTAAGGGCATTTCGCTGCGCCAGTTCTTGAGGATAAGGTTCATAGGACATATAGCTTCCTTTCTTGCATGAGAGGCGATTCGAGTTTATGTGCAATCGAGGAAGTTGGTCTGGTGGGTTTGTCACCCTCGGGGGCGATCGCGTGACGAGTTGATTGTGTTGTTTGTTGCCATTATCTATAGTCATTATGCAAATTATTTTAGAATTTCAATAATTAAATATGAGGCATAAAAATACTCCCAGCAAATATTGCGAATATTTAACCCTCTTTGTTTTAATTGGATAATCTCGATATTTTGAGACTTTGAGTGATCTGGACCCGTATTTCGCAACTTCTAAGTAATTAGCTTTGGCTTATCACTTGAGAGAATCTAGTTATTTAGGTAGGTGACAATTGCCAATTGGCCAATCTGCGATTCTTAGATTCCCGTGGGACTTGACAATCGCATGTCATGGTAAAATCGTGTACCACCCCAGGTCAAGGAAACTATTTTTGATAACCTTGTTAAGTCCGCAAACTCATACATATGGATATCCACCATTATCCATCATGCCTTACTAAGATGGATTACATACCTTGCTTTGGCATGACCCGGCTAAGTCAATCGAAGTCTTAGTAGTGTGAAATTATGGTAGGCATTTATGACTTAATTTTTAGAGAGGGATTTGATTTGTTGTCTTTATGAGCTGGACTATCATTCATCATCTTGTTATATCATCACATGCATATAATAATGGCATAAGTCAAACGATGTCTGCATGGCCCAAAAACTAGATTGATCTTCATGACGATATTAAGATCAAAGGTCGATCCCAGGTAAAAACTCCCGACTACGTGGATTTGCACAGGAATGTCACGAATGGTCTCCACCATCGAATAAAAGTTTGAGAAGAATGCTTCCTCTGCCGCCTTTTGTGATTTTGAGTGATCTTCATCCTTGAGCAGCTATTCTTCTTTACTAGTATTTATACTATACAACTTATAAATAAATTACAAGAAATAAACACGACACGCATGTCATATTTAAATTACATATCCCACACAGTATGCAAAATTAAAAGCGGCTTGCATGGTAGCATTATTTAAATACATATCCCAAATAAAATAAATATTTATTTAAATTAAAACATCCCACATTATGCATTGGTCTAAAGATTATACTATGCACCATACATATTTTTCACAAAACATAAAATAATTATAATAGTTAACAAAATATAAACCAAATAAGCCCTTATGTTTATACTAATTATAATGAAAATGTATCACAAACGAAGAACACATAAATCGGTTAATTCAGACAATCAAAACAGTTTTCAAATAACACCAATAATAGAGCAAAAAAAACAATCTAAGGTTTTACCAATAACAGTTTTTAGATGAAGAACGGTGTTCAATTTTCAAGCAACCTAAAAATAGAGAAGAAATCACACATTACAAAAGTGAACAACTAAATGTGTGTGGAAAAACCATACATTCACTACTGTGGAGGATTTTTAATCCTTAGAATTTTTTAAAAACTCAACCTTAATGCAATTTCTACAAAGCCAAAAAAGCCCTAAAAATCGAAGTAGAGGTACGTTACCTGCTGTGGAGGAGGATTGCGGTAATTAGAATAGAGTAGCTAGTTGGTTCTTCAAAATGCACGGTAAAATCATACAGCAGTGGCCCGGAGAAGAGAGGAGGAGGAGAGGAGGAGAAAAGAGAGAAGGCAAATGGAGGAGGAAAGAAGGTCCAGTACCACTGGAATTTTAAAACATTAATGTAGCGGTAGGTGGCTGTGGCATTTCATTGAGCTGGGTTGGCGTAGTTAAGTTGTGGCATTAACTTAAAAAGTGCAATCAATGGCATTGTTGATTGCGGCGTTCTTGGGTATGCGGAGCATGGCTAGGATGCACTAGTTTGGGCATTAATTTCATTTTAAAACATTTTGTATTAATTTAAAAAAACATAAATATGTCCCGAGCTTCGTAGTAGGACCTTTTGAAGGACATGAAGCGGCATCATTGGTTATGTCGGCAATGGCTTCTTGATCTCTCATCGCCTAGCCGGGATAACAAACGGCCCGAGACCCTAGCAAGCTTCTGGGAGGCCCACGGTTATGGGGGTGTTCTTGACTTTCTCTTCATACTTTCAGACTCATCCTTTTCGGATGCTCATGCTTTTTCGAATCTTACACCTCGTACTTTCCAATGATTTTACCCTTAACAATTAAGAAATGGCGGCTTATTGCTACTATAGAGTATGCTTGCTGAAACATGGAAGGGCAATGGTGATAGATGTTTCCTGCCATGACGATCGATCGATGGGGGAGGGTAGAAAATGATAAAAGGATGAATAAGATATTTGGGACGCAAAGAAAGCTACAGATAGAGAGACAAAGACAATAAAAGAAAGCTACATAATTAATCACTCTGGAATGACCCTTAAATAGTAACAACATGCAGCTTACCTTCCACCTACCCTACATCTCTAAGTTTTGGTTCTAGAATAATATAGCATTAAAAGCAGTTATGAGTTTGGACATGTTAGCTTACATTTTTTAAATTACTAAAATAGTTTGAAAATGAAAATAATGTCCAAACTAATACGTGAAACGATAATATCAGCGTTGTTAAGCTGCGGCATTAAGCATAAACAAATTTCGAAAACACTTGTAATAACTCGCACGATCGGTAACTCATTCTTTGTTCCTATAGTTTGGGCATTATTTTCATTTCCAAATTATTACAATAAAATTACTTTTTGAATAAATCACGTGGCTTGATTCTGACCACCATGAGTTATGATCACAGATTATACTCTCTTACAATAATGATCTCTTGATGCGACAGCTTCTCTTACAATTCTTGTTTTTTGTTTAAATGGCGGTTGTATCCTTTCTTTCATATTATAGAAAGCCATTTTTGTACAATATTATGTCTGTTCATGTGAGCCAATCCATAGGGTTTTGGTCTTTCGTGGCTTTGTGCATGGCTGATTTTATTTTCTCAAGCTGTCAAACAATGGTAGAAACAATTGCGAAATACGGCTGCTTATACGCCTTTAGATTTAAATTTTAATTGCTTCCCTTATATATTATGAATTTGTAGTTGCTGGGTTTATGTTAAAAATATAAAATTCATGGGTTTTTAGTTTCACTTTGTCTGGGATTCGTCTATAGTATTGAAGTTAAAGTCTAACATTATTATAGTTCATCTAACAAGAATCCTTGTTGTGTACAAATCATCAATCTATTGTTGTTTTCGACCATGTCACTTCAATATATATTGTTGGCATGCTAATGTCGTACCTTTTTTTTTTTTTTTTTTGAAATAACCCATTAAGCATTTCATGTATTTACATGTTGCTTTTAAATGATTTGATTGTTTTTATAAGAAATACGAGGAGCATTATTGTAAAAATAAAGTCAAATTTTGGTGAAAGATCAAATTTCCAAAATTGGATTTTCAAAAGTTCTTTTAATCAAATTACATTTTTTTTGCCAATAAAATATAATTCACATAGTTAAGAGCCAAAGTGGGCATGGAGAGGGGAGAGATCCAGGGTTCGAGTCCCAATGAGAATGAATTTGTGAGGAACATATTACTATATTGTAATGCAAAGTGAATATTTGTCAAAATCCTTTTTTTTTCTTTCTTGGTTTTCTAGGTCAGATGACCATTATTTATGTTGTATAAAAAATGAAGCTTTCTTTAATTGAAGATTGATTTTCTTTTTATCCTTAGTAAGTTGGATTCTCAATTTTTCTATTTGGGGCTTCTAAATTTTCTGTTCATTTCTTTTAGACAGTGGTGTTAGTTATCTTATCCTTCTATCATTTGCTTGACAAATGCTTTCAGTTGTGGTACACTTTGATGGCCTTGGTAATATTGGAAATATAAATTATTTTAATGCTTATGATATCGGTATATATGGCACTGAAGCCTGTTCTTTTTCTGGAGTCCTAACTAATTTTCTTTAATAATAATAATAATAATATAAATTTGAGGATTGGGGGTCGATCTTAATCTTGATGGAACAGAGCAGTGAGGGTGGCGGCTTTGTCGTAGAGTTGCCATTGACGATTAACGAACAGGTTGGCTTTCACATACAGAGACAAAAAATGAAAAAAGTCACAACTCAGTTTGGATTCACTATAAGGAAAAAGTTAGTCAATGATGCTTAACGTGTCATGGAAGAGTTACAATGACGCTTCTAATAAGCATTGTATCTATTAGGTGGACAATGACGCTTCTAATAAGCATCATGTTTGGATAATGTTGACAATGACACTCATAAGAAGCATCATCATTGAATATTTTCAAGTGAAATAACACTCCTCTTTGATGACACTTAAAGAAGGTCATTTTTTATTGAAACTTTAAAAAACGCTTTGCATTTTATATTAAAGAATATTTGTATCATATTATTAAATAATGAATTCTTATATAATGAAATAAATTTAAAAAAACTACAATCGAATTGAATTTTACAACTAAAAATATCTTTAATATTTATTCATAATAACTTGATTCCAACGAGTAATGTAATCACGTATACATAAATTTTTATAAATAACAACGCACATTAATAATCACAAGTCATAATAATTTCTAATTTTAAACAAAAGAAAAAACATTGATACAATCTTCATATTTTTGACATTACTTCCTTTAATATATTGATTTCTGCCTTTTGTGTTTAACTTTCATTTAAACCTATGAAACAAATTTGGAGAATAAAATACATCTAAATCTTATACAGCTTAACCATAAGTATAATTGGGCGTGACTTCTCTGAAAATTTGAAAGGGAAAGAAACATAGAATCAATACAAAATGAAAATTATAATCAAGAAAAAAAATAAACATAAGGGAGAAAAAGGTAAAGTTCTTGATGTATTACCACGATTCTTATTGGTATCAAAGTAGAAAAATATAAGCGAAATTCTCAATCCAAATTTTTTATTGATGTGCCTGACCTTCTTATTGATAAGCTTTACAAGTTTTAATTACATTATTTGAGATCTGAAATTCTATCTTTGAATGAGGTCTAGGTATGAACCGTATAAAGATCTTTGAAAACCAAAATCAAAACATTGGAGGAGAATATGGTAGGCAAACTATCAATCCTCAATAAGAAACTTGAATCAATAATAATGGTGTGATGTCATTATAACACAGGGTTGATGGCTTGATGTCACAATAAGTTGCTTATAAACAAGTTATAAAAAATTACACATAAAAAAGGTTACTTGATGCCATAAAATTTTTCAAGAAAATAAAAATGATTAATAGTGGGACTTTGTGTTCCACAGTCCCAATTAATAATTTATTTAGTTAAACGCACCCACATTCACCTTCATTGTTATCTTGAAATTTCATGGTAGTGGGATGACCTAAAGTTACATTGACTTGATAAGGTGAATTGGGTGGTTGGAATTGCCCGATGTAGTACTGAGGCTAATTCCATGATGAAAGTTGGGTAATGGAAGCTCTAATTAGTTATTATTATTAGGTTGACAAAAGCCAAGGTATTTATGATTTAAACTATCGAAACATCGATAAAGATTTATAAGTAGGCTTTACCATACTCTAATGTGCTACTTATCAATCAAAGAAAGAATAGAAAAACTATGTTCGAGTTAAAATTGATGATGAGGAATCGAAAGGTTATTCAAAATCAAACAAACTTGGAAAGATTTGTATTAAGGAGAAAGACTAACCTTTGGAAGCTTGGGCCTAATCATCCTTTATCCTCTATACTTTTCTATTCCTTTAGCCTCTATACTTTTCTATTCCTTTAGCTTTTCGCCTTTATTTACTTATTTATAGATTATAAATAATTGATCAGAAAAGAATCTTCTCTTTTTCTTTTGAATCCAGTTAGTCAAAAAAGTATGGTGGATAAAGTTCCTAATCATTACTTTAGAATTTTGAGTCTCTACTCATTATATTTATAGAAGTGAGACTTTACAACTTAATAACATTATGTGAGAATCTACTTTACCATATGGAGAAGATTTTCATGAAAACAAAAACATAATCAAAGGATGGAGCTACGTATGATGAGTTTCAATGAAAAGATAGAAAAATGTGTGTGATCAGATGAAAAGAATATTTAAAGATTTATTATATACAAACCAGGTTAGGTAATAAAGGCATATAAGTGTCAAACCATCTCTGCCTTCCTTTGGTGCATATGCCCCTGTTGCCTTCACTTCCTTTAATTGTCCCACTTAGGTTATCATTAGAGCATTACATAACCCAGTGTTGACTTGAAGTCACGGAAGAAATTTGATTTTTGAGGGGATAGATTACGGACCACCTGTATTTTTTTCTCGAATAAGTGTTGGTGGGGATGTTGGGATGATGAGATGATGAGTATTATTGTAAGTGTGGGCTCGATCAAGAAATAATTTGCACTATTTCAAAGTAGCAAGTAAATGCTTGGCGTAGAGGAAGGAGAAATTAAGGGGCTTATGCAAAAGAATCTTCAACTTGGGTTTTTGGGTATCGAAAATCAAATAGTCTCGAAGGATAGAAGGCGATGGGAACTATGAATATTCAAATACATCTATCAATTTATAGAGGTAATGAAGACCCGTGCGGCTCCTGAGCTTGTAAACCACTTTTTTTTCTTTATTGAATTGTTTTGATAAAAAAGCAAAAGCAAGGGATATTAAATAGACCCAGTACGATAATTGAATAGTAGTAACAATCTCTCCACAGTTTTTAGCTTGTATAAGATGGTTGTTTTCCTGCTGCATTGAGCCATCATCAAATCCTCATTTCTTTCTTTCTTGAAAGAGCATCTTCTGAGTAGAAATATCACCCGACCCATTATCTTCCTCTGCTTTTACCATAGAAATGGAGGGGAGAATGTTAGGATCAAGACAAGATATATAAATCAATAAAACCCAAACTCTAATAGGTCCCCTTAAAATCTGAAACTTCATTAAAAATAAGTGAGAAAAAAGAAGCCACAATCTTAAATTTATTACAAAGTTCGAGTTCATCAACATGTAGCTTTGAAGAGGAAAAGACATGTTCGATCTTTGGGGCTACAACGAGACTATGTGTGCAGAATTTTATCAATCAAACTGGGTGTTGTCGAGGCATAAATGGGGGAATAGGGGATTAGAATTGGAATCGGGTTTTTGAGGGAGAAAGTATAAAGAGGGAACAATTTTTTCTTAACTTTTTTCTCCCTCGCTAATATTCTACAGGTTTGAAACATTTTGGGTATTGTGGAAGGAATTGAGGCGAGTAAAATGGTGCTTGAGGTGCAACTTAGTTGAAAAGAATTGCTTGTTTTCTAATTCACATATGAAGTTAATAGAACTTTATTCGTACTCTGAAAACAAAACGGGGGTGAGTATACTTGATTAGAAAGTATCCTTTAGAACATGGATGGATTAAAAATGAAGTATCGCTATCAAAAACCATTGAATCAATTACACATACAGTGAAGAGTTTTTATTAAATGAAAACAACACTCCAAGGGGATGGTGAAATTGATAGAAAAGAGGGATGGTGAAGTTCTTACCCACCCAAGGGGCATTCATCATCATGGCTTGGATGCGCACTTCGAAGAGAAGAAAGGCGCCTCCTGTCAAAACTTTTGTTGAATAAAACTAAACACCATTATTTCGTCCATTTGATTGATTAATCAAGAAGATTTTACTGTGTGTTATAGCGCTACTTGCGGTCCCGATATCTAAAAGCACGAGCCAGAATGAATAAGCTAATAAGCGTAGGTAGAGAATTTTCACACTTGCCCCGAAAAAGCCGCGAGAGCCCGCGGAAACATAGAATAAATAAAAATAAAAATAAACTAAACTAAACGAAATGATTGACCATCATAAAAATAAAAAAGCTGAAAATATCAAGAATAGAATTTACGCAAATGATGAAAATCATGCTTCATACCTTGTCGTCTTTGGCATCAGTATGTTTGACTTCTCGGAACTTGAGAATAGAAATTAGATCATTGGCGAGAAAGAAAAAAAATCAGTAAAAATCGATTAATAGCAAGAAATAATACCTCATCTGACACTCTTTTTCCAATTGATCATTCTCCATCCTTTGTATATCGATTTCTTTTCCTGAAGTTTCCACTTTGATTTATTTCTCCCTCAGCGAATCTCAGGAATTCTCGGTCTCGAGCTTAACATTTTGAGCGACTCACGTAATCTCATTAGCGAGCCAGGCCATACGCCAAAACTATGAAATTAGTTTAACTTGAAAACTAAATATGCCTTAAATTATTAGATTTCATTTCAAGTTCACTAGGCACTCCTCAAAAGCGTCTTTGGTTCTCTTCTCTTCTTTACGTGTTGCTTTCTAGCAGCATTAATCTAATAAACAGTGAAAATAAATGAAACGAAACACAAAAAGGTCGTACTTTAAGACACCGACAAAGCTCAATTAACAAAAATCATACACCCGTATCTCGAAGCCTGTTTATCTAGAAAAAACCCAATTGAAACTTGAACACCATATTAAGATATAACACTGTCCCGAGAGAAACCTAAATGGAAAGCTTGACCTCGAGGAAAGAAAATATTGACATCAGCTTTTCTCACGGTGTTTTGCACACTCTCTTAACTTTTCTTCTATATGACGAAGAGTGAATATATGATAATCCAATGATGAGAAAGCGAAAAGAAAATAAAAGATAGAAAAAGATAAGGCGAGGGGATCTGATAGCGGTGATATTCTCTCACTCAGAGCAAAAAACATAACGGAACAAGAGTTAACTTGGCTTGTTGTGGACCCTCTCCTTGTGGTTTCACAACCGCCCTTAACACTTGTGACATCCTCTCCGTTAGGATGATTATCACCTAGATCCACCATTCGAGGGCCAGGTGTGACATCCCTCCCGTTCAAATGATTGTCGCCTAGACCCGCCATTTGAGGCGAGTTGTTGTCGATCGACAACATCGAAAGATCCCTTCGCTCCCAAACAACCTTTAGAACACCCTCATCATCATCTGACCAAACCAGCAGACTATTCGAAAGTTGAAACTTGGAATCGATCTAACCACATTCGCCTTTTAGTTTCTGGTGGGCAATCTTTTAGCCAAATCACATCCAAAGATCTGTTAACGCTTTCCCGATAACTGACCCTCTTCATTTACTCTCCTCTTCACAGCCCGAGAAAAGGAAGCTGCATGTCGCTCTCTTGCTTCTCGATTTTATCGGGTTCTGACGATGGGAAGGTAGGGTTCAAGATCCTTTTTTTAAATTAAAAAAAAAAAACAAAAAAACTAAATAATGATGGCGCTCCAAAGGGATGTCATTGTCTCTAAATTATTACCAAACATTTAAAAAACGTCTAGGTTTTTAGGATAAGAGCTTCAGGATTTATCAATGACAGATCTAATAAACGTCATAAAACTTAAAAAAAATATATGAGATAATGACATTTTTAATTAAGCATCATGATATGCCTAATCACATTTTATATAATGACATTTTTTGATAAGCATCATAAATTTTAATTTTTGTAGTAGTGATTGCAATATTGTAAATATAAAAAATAAAAAATCTTGAAATATACGAAATTCTTATTAACTTGAACATTACTTGGACTTTTTGAAGAAGAAGAAGAAGAAGAAGAAGGAAACATTATTTGGACCTTGGTAAGCCAAGGCTTCACATGTAATTATTGTAGACATTTTTTTTTATCTGCGTTTTAAACAAAATACTGCATTCCTACACTTGATGATCTAATCAAAATTACATATCAACATTCATTCTTTTTCAGAATAGGATGCGAAAATAAAATAAACATAAGGAAGAATTTAATGGGTAAAGTTTCCAAAAAGTAAATATGTAATCAAAATCAAATTCATCGGTATCCATCCCATATGCCTATAGTATTCAATTTACCAAGAATTGGAGAGCTTTCAAAATTTTAAATTGTCTGTACATCATGATTAGGAAATTTATGACTTTTACAGGTAACCCCAAATATTATCTTTTAATTGTTTTTAATTATTTTGTATCACCAGTCTGAAAGTTTATTACACAACATATATGATCATAATCAAAAGTAAAACTATAAATATATAAATTATTTTTTAAAATATAAAAAATAAGTTAAAAAAGCATTTCAATTTTTAAAAAATAAAGAAAAACTTTCAAAAATTATTATCAAAATCTATTTTCCAACTAGGTTCTTTTTAAAGAAAAAAAAAGTTATAGAATAGAAACTTTTTAAAACATTTCTCAAAAAATGAGTTTAGAACCATTATTAATTAAAAGCTGTTATTTGTGTTTTATTGAATAATATTATTATGTCTGGAACTCTAAAATATATTTAATTTTTTATTTGTATTTTGTTGAAGTTTTTTTTACAACTAAATATTTTAATTAGAATGTAGTAAATTATCCCTATTGGGATTCCAACCCAAGTCTCTCCTGTTTTTTTTAAACGATGATGGACTTGTGTTTTGTTAAACTTAAAAATATATTGCATTTTTATTTTAATATATACAAGAGAGAAATTCCCAAACAAATAAAAAAAGAAGACAAAATATTCTCGGGAAGCGAATTAAAGCAAAATGCCATTTCCAATTCAAGAATCAAGAAAACAACATAGAATTTAGAGAAGCTATGATGACTGAACAAGCCTGTGATGAGCTAGGCTTGATTTAAGCTTCAAAATTAAACCTCCACTGCATGCAATAATATGATCTGATGGAGTTAATATTGGAGATAATTTTTTTTACTGGATAAAATTTTTTTCTGCCAAGTACTGTGAGTCGATAAAGACGTACCCATGCCAAAAGATGAAAACCAAGGGCATATAGATTTAAAGAATTTGTTAAAAATAAAATAGAAACTAATAATAAACAGCAAAAAGAAAAAGACGAAAAACTCTGGTTTTTAATCGATTTACATATAAAACCTAAGTAAGGAAAATCATGAATGGGGAGGGATGCAGTCCCAAAAAAATGGGGTGCAAGATTGGGATATGGTGACTATTAATGTATAGAGCCCTAAACCCCTAAAATACATAGCATAATTTTAGGTATTCCAAATATGAATAGGCCCAACCCTAATATTATAAATAATGGGCTATAGGCTTTTACAAAACAAATTCAGGTCACCATCTAACAATGTCCACCTTGACACAAATTTCAATGTCGCAAACAAAGA
Organism: Tetrastigma voinierianum; assembly: GCA_016808115.1. Taxonomy (NCBI): domain Eukaryota; kingdom Viridiplantae; phylum Streptophyta; class Magnoliopsida; order Vitales; family Vitaceae; genus Tetrastigma; species Tetrastigma voinierianum. The sequence goes on along the minus strand of JAEQBH010004598.1, from coordinate 199,688 downwards.
AATTTCCGATATTAACTGAAAAAAATATCCGCACTGCCTGAACGCGAGGCGAAACCTCGACAAACGCGACGAGTTCTTGATGCCTTAACTTGGCCCGCAATGACGATCAACATATCCATTCGATTATCATGAGTACTAACTTTACCCACAATAATATCACCATGAGGAACAACATCACATAAAAAATGATATCGAACATCAATGTGTTTTATTCTTTCATGGAACATCTGATCTTTTGTGAGGAAAATAGCACCCTGACTATCACAAAAAACCAGACAAATCAACAAGTCTTCACTAAGTTCACCAAATAATCCATTTAACAAAATAGCTTCCTTACAAGCCTTCATAATAGTCATATACTTAGCCTCAATAGTCGAAAGTGCAATTGTGCTCTGTAAAGTAGCTTTCCAACTAATAGCACAACCTCCAATGCTAAAAACATACCCTGTAATGGATCTTCTTTTGTCAAGGTCTCCGGAAAAATTTAAATCAACATACCCAATAATTTCATCTCTAGTTCTCCCAAAATACAAACAAATATCTAAAAATCATAAGCGACTTTCCGGTGTTTCTTACGAGATTGCCATGTATTTTGCTAGCGTCTTGTGCATATATGATAAATGTGGTTGTGAAGAGCAACCGTAGCATACATGAAGAAATCACTACATAGAAACTCAACTGGAACTTGTGACATATAGTTAATGTCATCATCTAATTTTGGAGACAAAGTAGATGATAGCCCTAAAAACTAGATCATGACAGTATTCCGCAAAGTTTTGCATTATAAGCGTATTAAATCTAAAGAAAATTTTCTCGATATACCATTTTTACTTAGGTCTGATTGCAGCCTCTACATCTCTTGGGATTCTCCATCCCCAATATTTTCTTTGCCGCTCCTAGGTCTTTCATCTCAAACTCCTTATTGAGTTGAGCTTTCATCTTTCTTATTTCTCCCTTATCTTTGTTTGCTATCAACATATCATCAACATATAGGAGTAGATAAACAAAAGACATATCAACAAGCTTCTTAAATTACACACGACTATCATAATTACTCCTTTTAAAATCATAAGAGGTTATAAATGAGTCAAACCTCTTATACCACTGTTTGAGTGACTATTTCAGTCCATAGAGAGATTTTTTTCAATAAACAAGCATAATCCTCCTTACTTGAGACTGTGAAACCCTCTAGTTGATGCATGTAGATCAAGTTCTCCATGTAAGAATGTTATCTTCACATCTAACTGCTCAAGATCATGTATGGCCACAATACCAAATAAAGCTCGAATTGGACTATGCTTTATAACTGGGGAAAACACATCAGTGAAGCCTATACTTGGAACCTCACTGTAACCCTTTGCAACTAGTCTTGCCTTGTACCTGGGTTCTTCAACTCATAATGTCCCTTCTTTCCTTTTGAACACCAATTTGCAACTAGTAGCTTTCCTACCCTTAGGTAGTCTCACAAGGTCCCATGTGCCATTTTTATGAAGTGATTCCATCTCCTCCTGCATGGCAATCATCCATCAGCTAGAATCATAACAACTAATTGCCTCTTAGTAGGTAGAAGGCTCCTCACTAGATTTAATGTCTTCAGCTACATTTAATGCATATGCAACCAAATCAGCCTCAACATACCTTTATGAAGGTTTAATATCCCTTATGGGTTTGTCTCTGGCAATGGAATATTGTAGTGGTGCTGGTTATGGTCAGGAAACAGCACTACCCTACATCTTTGAGTTAGATTTCAAAATGGACTCTGATGTAGATCCTGACATAGTCCCAATCTCCACCTATGTATCTAATCTTTGTTCTTTTTTATCACAATAATCTTTAGAAAAAGAACAAAACTTTCAAAAGGTATAAATGTTTAGAACATGACTAAACCCAATAGCAATTACAAATTGTTAGACATTTAATTCTTGCTTAGAAATTATCCTTAATAATAAATAAATAAACTTTCATTGAAAATAAAAGGAATAAAATATTGTCAGGGTTTCTTTAAGTTATGCGTAATAAACCCTAATTAATCACATAACATTAAACCCTAACTTCTACATAATTTTAGAGTAATATTTTGGATCTTTGAACATCATGATTTTCACATAATTTATAAAATAATCAAGAAAAACATACCTTGGTTCATGAGATTAATGTTGAATATGGACTTGGGGCTTCTTGTTTAAGAAGACTAAATAAGAATTTGGTTTCTCTCTCTTTTCAACCCTTTAGTTTGAAATATCATACTTGATGGAAGGTAAGATGTATTTATAATGGGTAGAGGGAGGATTAGTGCTTATACAATAAGGATTCCAATACTTATCACGTTCCATCAATGCGACCCATTAATTAGAAATTTATCTTTAACCAACCAATAGGATTTAACATCTTTTGTTTTTAACCATGATTATCTCTTAAATAGTTAGATATAAATAATCTATTATAATTATCCTTATTTTATAAGGATAAAAAATTACATGGACCACAAAACCAAACATTTATATCTTAATTGCAAAGAGATAATTAATCAATTATATTTATATTTATAAAATAAAGATAATTAACATAAAATCTCGTACATAAGCCAAAAATTCTAACATTCTCCCACTTGGCCCATGTACCATCATCATGGTTTAATAAAGAAACATAATATGCAATGCTATGAGTTAAATCCTTTCTTAAATTGGTCACATGATAAATCATTATCAAGCCAAAAAATAAATAAGGATCATGGGGCTCATATGTCATTATTTTGACATGATTCCTTCCATGTATCACAATACTCAATTTTAAGCTTAACATGATATGTAATGAAATATAACATAACGGTCCAAGAATAATGTTTTTGTCAAAGACAAATCCTATTAGAATTCACATAATTTCATTTATATTCATACTAACAATAAGAAATAGGATTTCCTTTCAAAAATCATAAGAACAGAAGATTAATAATGGTACCCACTAACAGTGGTAGAGCCACATAGTGCTCAGGGAGGTCATTTGCCCCCTTCGAAATTTTGGAAAAAAATTTGTTTCTATTGGGTTTTGAACCCTTGATCTCTAGTTTAAAGGAAAACTATCTTTTACTTGACCAAATGTTGAGCTTAGCCTTCATAATGCCCCCCTGAAACTAATGATGCCCCTCGACTCAATTTTCAGGCTCTACCATTGCCCACTAATGCCCATCTATCCAACATGTTCATTAAATGTCTTTGGTGGCAATCATTTCGTTAATGGATCGACAATCATAAGGTTGGTGCTAATGTGTTCAATTGACACTCTTTGTTTCTGAACCTCTTCTTTAACGACAAGATATTTCACTACCATATGTATAGCACCCCTTGAATACTTGTCGTTTTTGAAAAGAAAGGCTGCTTTAGCGGAGTATCGATAAAAACTTCAAATGGCAGCAACCTCTCTTTGTCGACAACGAGTTACAAAAATAAAGTTCCACATGACCTGATCCATGAAAAGTGGTCTTAAAGCATGCCTGGTCGACTATAGCTGAGTGGATGCAACAATGATGAAGCGCCGCTCTTCCATGAGGCGCACCTCCGGGCAAGGTGAAATATCAGTGTGGATTTTGCCGTATTTATCTAGCATTGTCACGCCCCTGCGACCCAGCTAGGTGGAGAAGGCGCCTTGACCTATCTTCAGGACTCTTTACTTGCTTTTGAGACATTAGTGGTTCCCGAGTCTTATAACTAAATCGAAATATCGTATCAAAGAAGATCTGAAATAAAACTTCCAGTAGTGGTGTTTAGTGTCAATACATGATCCATGAGTCCATTTACATATACATATCTGCTTGTACATATACATTTCACGTAATCAAAGCGTGAAACCTCTTTTGGTGATGGACCTCCTGAAATTATCTTGGCCGCGAGAATGTGAAGATCGCGACGTCCTCCTACATTACTGCAGTTAAAGCAGGTGCCGTAGCGGCTTAGTGGAAACATATGACTATACGTATACACATGCATTGATGCTCTTTTACGATGGCGTATAACGTTAACGGATATGCAATAGCGGATGTCGAAATTTGCATGAATTCATATATGAGCTAATACATATTCTTGTACTTATATCACACTTGTACTTGTTTGGATCTCATGTGAGAATTCTGAGGCATATACTTATCTTGGTACGGGTAGATGCACTACTGAGCTTGTGCTTGTACGGATGTACTAGTAGACTCTGTTTAATTCTTTAACCTTATTAGTTATTAGGACTCTTATCCTTATAAGCTGTTGGAATACTAGACTAATAATAAGAAATGAGTATGATACGATACGATAATTGCAGAAGGTGCGGTATAGTACTAAGGTGTGGCGTAGCCTGGCGGGAGTCATAGAAGCAGCGATCGGAGGCGTGCGCCGCATGAGTTTCGTAGCAACTAGCGAGTGCGAAGCACGATCATAAAGCGTGCACTTCCGCATAGCGAAGTGTCGTAGAACGGCGGGAATGTCGAAGCAGCATTCGAGAGGCGATATGCGCGGCGTAATAAGTGTCGGTGTGTTTAATATACGGTCTTAAGCGATCTACTGATTATATGTGTTCAGGAACTTACTATCTTCTCATAGGGGCATTAAGTTTGCCCTCATCGAACTCGCCTCGGTGAAGCTTCGCTTCGCCGAAGCGGCGAGGTACGATCTAATTTTCCTTTACCTTATAAACATGGAGGGACCCTTTCATACACTTATAAGGTCCTCATTAGTCCAATAGACAAGTCCTCGGAGCAACGGAATAAGAAAACAAAACCTGAAATATCTCATTAGTGAGCAATTAGTTCTGTCTGCGACGCGCCTGGTGGCGAATCCCTTCTCGACCACGTGGCGTGGACATACCACCTTGGTGTGGACCTCTGTTACTGCGTTAGTGGGGATCCCTGCGGCCGGAGTGGCATAGAACCCAGAAAATTTCTAGGTTTTCTTGCTGAATTAGTCCATTTTTCAAAGAGCTCCCGGCAAACCTTGATTAATTCAAAAGCATCCTTGAAAACAACTCTCGAAATGGGTTTTAACCTCACGAAACCAAACATAGAGTTTAGTGGGTTTCCAAACCTAAACTTCAGTACTTGTAAGTTAGGTTAACTTCCTAACACAAACACATGTATCCACACATCGTAAAGCAAGAATCCATACTCGAAGGAGGATTCCATACTAAATCTTATACCCGACGGGTTTTACCATCTGACTACCAGCCAATCTGAGGTTATGATGAATTCTAACTAAACCACAGAAATTGACAAACTAATATCCATACCCGAAGTCCGAGGTCATCTGAAAATCACTTAACCGTCCCATATTACGCATACGAAACCATAGTTTCCATACGAAAATCTAGTTTCCATACAAAATCTAGTTTTCCATACCTTTCTCTTCTTTCTTCTTCTTCTTCTTGTCTCTTCCTTTTCTCTCTCTCTTAGCTCTCTCTTCTTCACGTAGGGCCCTTCTCCCCCAAAAAATGAGACCCGATTTGGTCTTATCCAGGGATTTGGAGTTAAGGCATGTTTGGCTTAACTCATTTTTAGTTTTTTCCCCGTTTTGCATTTAGGTCCTTCATCTTACTATTATTCTCTATTTAACTTATCAAAATCCTACTTTAGCATACAATCTTATTATCTTATGACTTTTATATCCTATTTTAACTAATTCCACTTTTACCCTTGTATCTTGTACAAATTTCAAGTTTCAAAATTTTCTCACTTAGCAAAATAACAATTACAAAAAATTTCAAATTATACCTACAAAATACCTAAGCATCAAATGACTAGGGTATATTTAGAATTCTGACATAATACGAGATACAGTATCCAATCACCTCTATGTGACTAGATCTTCTGTAAGTGAGCACGTGGTCCTTAATCCCTTGCAAGTATCTCAACACTTTCTTGGCAGCTTTCTAATGATCCATGGCTGGATTACTTTGATACCTACCCAACATTTCGACTACAACACTAATGTCCGGTCTGGTGCAAGTCTAACCGTACATTAAGCTCCTAACAATAGATACATAAGGAATCTTCTCCATTTCCATACGTTCCATATCATTCTTTAGGCATTGTATGAGACTCAATTTGTCTCCTTACTGAATTGGAACAATACTTGGAGAACATTTTTCCATCTTAAATCTCTCTAAGACTCTATTAATATATGCTTTCTGAGACAACCCCAACAATCCTTGTGATCTGTCATGAAATATTTTAATTCCAATCACATAGATGCCTCACTCATATCCTTCATTCCAAGATTCTTAGAGAGGAATTTCTTAGTCTCATGTAATAAGCCAAGTTAGTAGCAAGCAAAATATCATCAACATACAAAATCAAAATTATAAATTTTGCTCCCACTAACCTTTAAGTATATACATCGATCAGCAACATTCTATTTCAATCCAAAATAGTTAATGATGTCATTGAATTTAAGATACCATTGTTGGGAAGCTTTCTTAAGTTTACATACCATGTGTTCCTTTCCAACAAGAAAACCCTCAGCTTAATCCATGTAAACTTCTTCCTCTAAATCCCCATTCAGTAAAGTAGTCTTTACATCCATTTGATGTAACTCTAAATCATAATGGGAGAAAATGTATCATTATAGTCAACACCATTGTTTTCAGTGAAACCCTTGGATTTGAGTCATGTTTAGCCTTAAAGACCCACTTGCAAATGACTCTCCTACAACCTTTAGGAAATTCAACGATATCACAAACTCCATTATGATCCATGGATTTCAACTTTTCTTTCATGGCATCTAACCACTTACTATAATTAACATTTTCCACCACTTGTGAAAATGAAACCGGATCATCATCAATTCCTAAGTCAAATTATGACTCTTGTAAGTAAGCCACATAATCATTAGAAATATCAATCTCTTTTGCCTTTTAGACCTTCTTAACAGTATTTCATGTGGTTCATTCATCACAAGTTCATTTGCAACAATTCCATTAGGAGGAGTTTGATCATTTATGTAACACCCCGAAATATACCCTAGTTGTTTTCAACATGTTTAGGGTATTTTGTAGGAATAAATTGAAGTTTTCGTAAATTAAACGTGAAAAATGGAAATTTAGAAACCCGGAAATTGTACAAGACCTAAGGACAAAGTTGTAATTTGTCAAAAATGGGCATTAAAGTCATAAGTTGATAAGGTTATAGGCCAAAGTAGAAATAACATGAATTGAAGTGCAATTAATAGAAGGATAGAGGACCAAAAGGCAAATAAGATAAAGTTTAATTATAAAAAGGGGAAGGGAGACAAAATAACTCATTTTTGTCTCCCAAACAAGAGAGCCATACGGGTTGGAAGAAGAAGAAGAGGAAGGAGGAGCAAAGCAAAGGTATGGAAACTAAGAGTTTTTGTATGGATTTTAGTATGATTTTGTATACAAACTATTTGGGTATGGATTGCTAGGGTTTTCTTTGGATATAAGTTTGGTTCCCTTTCCTAGGGTTTTGTTAGGAATACATCCTAACTCTAGAATTAAGGGAAGATGGGTTGAAAATCCCTAGTTTATATCAATTAGATATGGAATCCTTCATAAGTGTATGGTTTTGTAAAGTTTAGTGAACTTTGGTATGAATCCTTGGATTCTTTGGCTAATCAAAAGTGTTTGTGGAGTTGTTTGGAGGGATTCCATGTTAGTTTTTGATGAAGAATGGAATAGAAGAGAATTATGGAAGAAAATTAAGCCCAGAAAATTGGTGAAATCTTTCATTTACGGGGTCGGGAGCCGTCTCGTACCCTTTGGAGCGATGGAATGCCGGCGGTACGATAGCGAAATGCGAATCTGGCTCGAATCGGTATCGGTACCTGCAAGTGAATCGGTGCAGATGCCCAGTCGGAGCGATAAGTCAAGATGGTTCCTCGACCCACAATTTCTTTATTTTTTGCGTATCTAGCTCAGGTCGCATACAGTATAGAAAATGATGAAATTAAGTGAAAAATGTGTCGTACCTCGGCGAGAGTTCGATGGAACTTAAAGTTCATGCCTCGATAATAAGATAGGAAGTTTAAGATACATATAATCGTAGGAATATCGAGACCGAGGTGTTAAATGACAAACACCTCATTACGTGGGCATGCACGTATGGCTGCCGGTACTCTGATTTAGTACTTGATTGCTCACATGACTAGATCTGTGCACTCTCACGGCGTGCGGCACATTAGTACCGGTACTCTACGATTGTGCCGGTACTCTCTAATTAGTGAACTGACACTCTGTCGTGCCGACACTCACGCGAATTTGCTCACGGCACTTGTCTTGTATAGTATCTTTGGATACCATTGTCTTTGTGTCTTACTCATTTATTAATGCGAAGATGCAGGTATTCCCTTGGATTATATGAAATAACTTTGAATGATGAATAAGAGTAAATGAATGTGTATCGTTACGATACGCCAATACCAGCGGGTATCTCACGAATAAGGAATAAGTTTTGTAACTCTACGGGAGATCAGAATAAGCATAAACTGTTATAAGCATAGTAATTAGCATAAGTCCATTATGAATGCATGGAAGTCGATATTCTTTATTGTTATATGTTGAATATGAATGTGTATATGCATCTTGCCATATGTTTCAGCTTAGCGTAAAGCTTAGCTCGGTTTTAATCAGGTGTGGAGTGCGAGAAGAAGGAGGCGGTGATCTTAAGCGTGCAACGAGGGTCATCTGCAGTAGGGGTTCATCATTGTAGGTTCCATGCTCTAATCATGTAAATGAAATGTATAGATATGTATATGTAAATGGGACTCAGAACTGTATGTATATGACACTGTAAACACCACTACGGTGGTAGTTTTATTTGGTAATTTTTGTATATGATATGTTGATTCAGTTATAAGACTTGAACATACCAATGTCTGATAAAACAAGTAAAGAGTCCCAGTATATGATCTCGCTGAACTGGAGTCGGATCGTCGGTAAGTCGGACAGGATCGGGGTGTGACAATTTATTTGTTGTTCTTCTAGATTGTCATACAGTTTAAAAGATATTTTTGGAACTACCTTACTAAGAACCCTATTTAATACATACGTAATACATATTTAAGGCATGCATCCTGAATAGGCGAATCATAATCACTCAGCGTGCTCAAACAATGTTTAAAAATGCGGTCGCCTTTACGCCAACACCATTATGTTCTGATTAATGCCATCGTTGTGTATTGAACACGTATACTTACACGTACTTTCGAAATTTAGCAAATGGACCAGGGTTTTTTCCAAGTTCATTATATTTTCCATGATATTCACCACCTCTATCAAACCTAATAATTTTCACTTTGTTGTCTAGTTGTCTCTCAATCTCATTAGCAAACACCTTTGATTAATCTGCTTGATTGAGACTTTTCTTCACGACAAATAAACATACTTTTTCACATAGGTTTTGGCATGAAATCGCGATAGGGTGATGAAATACTTTTCCCCACTAAAGGATGGAACGTTAAAAGGCCCACATATATTAGTATGTTTAATCTCAAGGAGTTATGTGCTTCTTGTGGCTGCTTTTTTAATTGGGTGGTTCACATGTTTTCCCTTACTACAATCCACACATATGTCAAAATCAGTCAAATCCAAGTTGGAAAGGACTTCATTCTTTACCAATCTTAACATTCTTTCTTTGGATATGTGACCTAAACGTTTATGCCACAAGTAAGCTAAACTTTCATCAGTCGTACCACACTTACAACTAACATTATGATGCAGGGTAAATAGAGTCTCAGCAAAAATATTGTCAAGCTTTAATTTGTACAAGACATCACATAAAACACCATAACCAATCAAACAATTATGTTTAAATAAACTAAAACATTTATTTTCAAATTTAAAAACATATCCAATTGTATCAAGTTTAGACAGAGATACTAAATTTCTGGAAATAGTATGGACATAAAATGTTTGAAATATATCTAAATGATGGCTAGTGTCTAAAATCAAGTGATTAGTTCCAGTAGCCTCAACTAGTGCTTTGACTTGATTTCCCATAAGGACAAATCTTTCATATGGCTTTATGCTCTATATCATAAGGAATCCCTGCATTGTATTGGAAACATGAAGTGTACAACCAGAAGTCAATCCACCAACTACAATAAGGAACTTTTGCCAAATTTGATTTGAAACATACAAAAGCACTAGGCTTACATTTCTTTTCAAACCATGATTTCCATTTAGGGCAATCTTTCTGATAGTGTATGGATTTTCTACATAAGTGGCATGTATCATTTTTGTGTTCCTTCTTGTGGATTTGGGTAGATGACGTATTAATCTTATGTCGTCCTTGGTTTCCCTTTCCATTCTTCTTTCCGGTTTTCTTTCTAACTCCTTGAGGACCCATGAGATTAATTGAATGGATTCATTGCTTCTTTAGCCTAGCCTCCTCTTGAATGAGCATATTATGCAATTCATGCACATTCCATTTATCTTTAATTGTATTATAACCCATTTTAAATGGGGCATATTGGAAAGGTATGGAGTTTATAATTGTAAGACGAAAAATTCCAATTTCTGGAAAAATGGTAAAATCGTAATTTCGATTACAAAAATTGTAATTTCGGTTAAAAATCCGGAATTTATTCTCTAGATCTCGGATGACTAAACGGATTTCACCGTTGGAATTGTCTTACGAAATCTAGCTAGCACGTAAATTATCAAATTCGAGATAGTCGAATTTACGTTCAGTATCACGCGGTTAGTCTTGCGTAAAGCGATTTGATGCGACGAAAGTCAAATATAACACGTACTCGTGTGCCATAAGTGGCATGAGTAGAGAAATGATGGAAATGGACGGCCGAGATAGAGCCAAATGTCAAAACTGGGAAAATAGGGACATAAACGTCATTTTTGGAAAAGTTTAAGTCACAAATAGGACAAAAGAGGCATAGTGTCATCTCTTTGATTCAAAAGGCCTTCATCACGATAGCAAAGAAGGAAGAGACGAGGGCAGCGGCGAAGTGAAAACAAATGGAGGTTTTAGAGAAGAAGGACCTCCTTCTCTCTAGAAAGTGACGTCCGTAGTCGGCGATCTTCGGGACAGAAGGAAAGTTGCTCACGACGGAGGAGCTTGACGTGGGTACGAGATTTAGGAGTTTCCTCAAACTCCGAGGAGGTGAGGTTCACTACTTGGGTTTTTATTCCTTCTTTAAGTACTTTGCGAATGTTTGAGCTGAATGAGGCCGTGAGGGCCGTTTGGTCAGTCGAGCAGGACGAATTGATATGGTGCAGACACCTTTGGAGCGGCGTGAGCGCCGCGGGTGATTGGGTTGTTAAATTTGGAAATATTGTATTAAATCATGTATTGGTTTGAATGAGGCCGGGAATGGCCGTGAAATGCGGGTTCACAAAGTGAATCGATGAATTGTGATTTTGGGAATAATGTAGGGTTTCACTATTCCCAGAAAGCGATGTTCTCCAAAATATATATTTTGTGTGAAAATGTGTTTGATCGAGTGATTCAAGTTGAATTGCTCGTATTTGATCGTTAGCGCAGTGTTGTTTTGATGTATGAAATGAGAATTTACATGACATGATTGTGTGGGTGATTGCTTTGTAAATATATGCATGTTTATATATTTACATGTGAATTAGACTATAATGGAATTGGCATACATGCATTCCATATGCACTGGAACACCTTAGGACTATGGGTAGTGCATGAGATGAGTCTAGAAAATGGTTCGGAGGGTTGTCTAAAATGTTAATTATCGGAGGGTAGTCCAAACTAAAAATATCAATCGTCGGAGACGGCCCAATTGATATACATCGGAGGGTAGTCCACAAATAATATCAATCGTCGGAGACGGCCCAATTGATATATACACATCGGAGGGTTGTCCACAAACAAAATAATAATTCTCATACGAGGCTTAGGCGAGTGTGAGGGAGTCGGTGAGGACTGGTGCGGTTATGAGTTAGACATTCAAGTAGGATCATGCATTTGCTTAAATGTGTGTTTATTTTGGAGCATGTAGCGCACTTAGGTAGAGTAGCCCACTTGGGCGATTCACTCTTGACATTAGCTCACCTTTGTTGAGGATATTATTTTTCTGGTACGGGAGCGTGCGGACGGCTCGTCTAGGGCGGGTCGTGAAGAAAGCCAGGGTTGTGGCTTTGATGATTTTGCTCTTATGTATTAGAATTCTCTAATTTTGATATATGTGTTGTATAAGAGTAAATTATTAACTCTTAGAACTATTGGACATAGTTGGTATGTTTTACAGATATTGTTATGAGTATTGTTTATGGGCCCAAGTGGCCGTTTTACTCATGTGATAATATATTGAATGTTTGGGACCGGGTTTATACGGGTATTGTATTTGGGTGAGGCTCCCCGTACAAAGGAGACTTTGCCTATTTTCTGGATGGCGTCAGATGCCCGACATCCACTTAGCTGTTGTGAGTTGACGGGTGAGTCAAGCGGACCCTGAATGGGGTGTCACAACAGTATCGGAGCTTAGGTATGCAATGCCTAGGGAGCTCGGGTTTGGGTATCCATCACCACTCGGTGTGGTATGATGTAGGTTTAGGTATGAGATTACCTAGGAAGGCACGGAAGAAAATTAGAACACTGCATGTGTTTTGATTGTGATCATGTGATTGTGTGATTGATGTTTATAACATGTGTGATCATGCGGTTGTTTGATGAATGGTGTGTATACCATTTTGTGTGTGTTGTGAGTGATTGGGTGCTTAGTAATTAGCACATAAATGTGTTAGAAAATAGTGGAGTTTTACTGTGTGTAAAACTGGAAGAGAAAAGAAATGAACTAAATTTTAATAAATTTAGTTAGTTTATTGGATAATGAAATCAAATTTTAATAAATTTGAGGTTGAACACTAGGGTTAGTGTTGGATCAGGAGGTTTTGAGAAAATTGTTGGACAACATGGTCCAGAATAAAGAAAAAAATCAATTTTATAAAGTTTACTTGGTTTAGAGTGAAGCAAATAATTTTTCTAAGGTTTACAAGTTGTAAAATTGAAGAGGAATTGAATAAAAATAAATTTTTATAAATTTATTTGAGTATCTTGGAAAATAATGAAAAAAATATATAGGTATATTTTTATTTTCCAGTATTTGGAAATAATGAAAAATAAGGAAAAAGCGAAAAAAAATTGGGCAAACACTGAAATGGGCTACTGCCCATTTGAGCATAAGGTTGGTGGCGAGCAGGCAGGCGCACGAGTGCGCGAGGACGCAGCGCAGGCGCGGCGCGGCCGCGAGCGCTGGCGCGCTGGCCCGGCGCGAAGCGCGCAAGCGGGGTTAGCGGGCGCGGGGCGCTTCAGGTGAGTACGTGCGGGGCGTAGTGGACTCGCGAAGCGCGCGAGTGGACTTCAGCGAAGCGCGAAGCGGCGCTGGGCGCGCGGCGGGCGACCTGGCTTCCTTGGCGCAGCGGCAGAGTGAAGCGCAGCGGCGCCCAGCGGCGGCGGCGCGAAGGTGCGGCAGCTTCGCGAGGCGTCTGGCGCGCGGCATGGCCCGGTAGGCGGCACAGGCGCGTGGCGCCATGATGTACACTTAAGGTACTCGGCACATTTTGACCGGTTTGACTCAATGCGTTTCTTTTTGAGTCAATTTTTGGACATTGTTCATGAACCCGGTTCATTAACACTGTTCATCACAAAAAATTTCGAAAAAAAAATTATTTATTAAATTAAAATAAAATCAAATCAAATTTGAAAAATAAAATTTTCAAAAATTAAATTTTCGAAAATTAAATTTTTGTTGAAAACAATATTTTAAATGCAAAATTGATTGTCTTGCATTACACAATAAATGCAAAGGACAATGTGCTCTAGTGATTTATGTGTATGTTTAGTGTCTCGAAATTTGTGTTTATGCCTTAGAATCTTATATTGGTACTTCTTAGTATTGGTGTATAGATGGCTAGTCGAGACGGGGCGAGGACATCCACGGGGAGTGTGGTGAGCACCACCGGTGTTTGATCGTGACTCTCTTGAAATTTGTAGGTGTTACGTAATTGCTGTGCCTGTTCTTATAACGGGTAGTCGGGGAGGGACTGGTAACCTCGAGTTTAGAGCGCACCACCCTCAGGCATTCACGGGGCCAGATGGTGGACCGTGGTTTATGCGGATCGAACGTACTTGAAATTTATGGAGATCGCTCAGATCTGACCGGGATCAGTTAGGCGCATTCAAGCCCAGGCGAGGCCGTGTAGTGGAGGATGGGCTAGGACTTCTAGGACTTAGAGGTTATGACATGGGCGAGTTTGGGGGTTCCTAGAAGTGGAAGCGGGTGAGTATTTGTGATGGACCCTCAGTGGCTAGATTCACGAGTGCTTGGGTTCTTGATGATTCTGCAGTGGCCACCCGACACGGCCAGGTGAGAGATTCGAGAATGGGTTGAAGTTGTCCATTCGGGCGGGATGTGGACTCCGCCTAAGGATATGGATTCCATGGTTGGGATGGCCACGACCATAGAGAGAGATAGAGATGCTCGGAGCACTCGGGATCTGAGTGTTGTGGTAAGAGGAAGAATGGTGGTCTTCTTTGGTTTAGAAGAGGCGAGAGCTTCTAGTTCACGAGGTTCTAGAGTGCGGCCATCGGGCGAGGGCGAGATGAGAGTTGGTGGTGGGCAGTGGTGTGCTACCATTGTCGGCGGCTGAACACATGAGACGGGATTGCCCCGGAGACAAGGATCCGGGGTTTTGGGACCTTACAGGTCCCGGTCGATGAGACGGGAAGGGATCTGATACGTTCCTCCACGGCCTGATGCAGGCCCGGAAGGCCGGTCTCGGTTCGAGGGCTACGCGGGCACGTTTCACGGGGCGGTAGAGAGGCGGAGTATGGGTAGAGCGGAGGATGGGGCCTGAGGCGGGGACATCGGGGGTCCGGGCGTGCGCCGTCACACCCTTGGTGATCAGGTAAAATAGGTGCCAAATCCTGATTTTGCTATCTCACTATGGTAGAGTGTTATTTGATTACGGTGTTTCGCATTCATTCATTCTTTGCATCGGTTGTGGTCAGAGGTTAGGCTTAGAGATTTGAGACCTTAGAGGAACCTTTGTATGTGAGTTCTCCCACCCAGGGATTAGGCGAGAATAGGGATGATATCATCGAGGTTGCGGTGGAGATCTCGGGGACCACTTCACGGTGGACCTGAGGATAATGGACATGTCAGAGTTCGATGTCATCTTGGGGATGGATTGGTTGACAACTTACAAGGTCGTTATCGATTGTGGCGTAGGAGGGATTCTGCTCCTGCCGCGGGGCAGTCTTTCGTGTAGACCATTTAGGGAGACGAGCATGACGATTTTACTTTGAACAGTATATGAGTCAGTGTCGAGGACGATTAAGCGGAGTTAGTATGGCGCTACTTGCCAGAAGGATGAGGAGGTGAGACTTAGATCTACCTCGAGTAGTATGCAGTATGTGGATGTTTTCCCGGATGAGCTACCCGGTACCTCCTGAGAGGGTGATAGATTTTGGTATGAGTTACACACCACGGTACTTCACCCATCTCTATGACTGCATAGGATGGCACCGGTTGAGTTGCGGGAACTCGGAAGTCCATTCTGAGCTCTTGGGCGAGGGTTCATTAGGTAGAACGCCGCCATAGGGCTCTCGGTTCTGTTTGCGAAGAAGAAGGACAAGACCCTCCGGTATTGCGTGACCTATAGCAGTTGAGCAGAGTTACGATCAAGTCGGGTACCCATTACCGGATTGTGATTTGTTTGATCGGTTGAGAGGAGGCGAGTCTACTCGAATAGACCCATACTTGGTTACCATCAGTTGAGGTTAGGGATACGGATATCCTAAGGCGGCGTTTAGGATGCGTTAAAGGCACTTTGAGGTTCTGGTGATGCCCTTCAGTTGGCGAATGCGCCAGCGTCATTCATGGATCTCATGCATATGGGATATTCGACCCTATTTAGATCGGTTTGTGCGTGATCTTGTTGGATGAAGGCATCTTGATGCTCGGTTAAAGTGAACATGGTATCGATTGAGGATCGTTTACGATTGTTGAGAGACATCAATTTGTATCACGCCAAGTTCGATGGTCGCAATTACGGCGCGGGGTGAGATTTTAGGGACACGTGGTGTCGGCATCGGGAGTGTTAGTCGTGAGGAGAGAAGGTCGGCGTGAGTTAGGAGAGGCGAAGTCGGTCTTCGAGATCACGTGGTTTCTTGGGATTGGTGGGTATTCTGGGAGATTCATTGAGGATTTCTCGGGATAAGCGGCACCTATGACTAGGTTGACCGGAAGAGGAGAGTCAAAGTTTGGTCAGGATGACCCGATGCGAGGAGACATTCGGAGTTGAAGGAGACTTGCCCGGCTCCCATCTTGATAGTTCCGGACAGGGGACAGGAGTACACAGTGTATTGTGATGCCTCGAGGGCCGGATTAGGATGTGTTTTGATGCAGTCCGGGAGGTAGTAGCTTATGGTTCTCGTCAGTTGAAGAATCACGAGCAGAATTACCCCACACACGACATGGAGTTAGCGATCGTAAATCTTCGCCTTGAAGATTTAGGCGCCACTACTTATACGTGAGAGTTCGAGTGTACTCGGACCGTAAAAGTCTACGAGAGTATATTTCTGGCGGGACCTCGATATGAGGCAGCAGCGAATGGATGGAGTTCTAGAGGATTATGACTTCCTTTGCATTACCATCCCGGTAAGGTGTCATGGTGTGATGCACTCGGTCGGAAGTCACGGGCGTTGTCTGAAGTATAGCTTCTCGGGAGTGGCGGATGCTCGTAGGCCAGTTTGAAATTCTGATATGTGACGGACTTCCTTCAGGGTACCTTGGGGGAGTTTAGTGGCTACACCGTCTACATTGGCTGAGTGATTGAGTCCCGATGGCGACGAGAGATAGTGTCCATCGAGGGCCAAGTCTGATCGGTACGGGTGGCGAAATTTGGACCGTTCACGTAGATGGTAGTCTTCGATATAGGGGACGGGTAGTGGTTCCCCAGATTGATCGATTTGAGAGAGGAGATTCTCAGGGAGTTTCCTTGCTCGATTTGGGTGCATCGGTGGCACGGTGTACCGGGATCTTGTCGTCAGTGTGCCCAGGTGGGATGAAGAGACAAGTAGGAAACTTTGTTCGATGTCTTACATGTCGGCGAGGTTAAAGTGACACCGAAGCCGACGGGGCTACTTGGCCATTGGAGGTGGCCGAGTGGAAGTGGGGCTAGCGTCACGATGAACTTTGTGACCCACTTGCCGCGGGCCGGCGAAGCATGACACGGTATGGGTGATAATGGGCCGACAAAGTCGGCACATTTTCTAGCGTCTGAATGACCTTAACCTTGGAAGTGCCGGTTATACACGTCGAGATAGTCAGGCTACATAGATTACCCGGTATCCATAGTGTCGAATAGGGACCCGAGTTTACGGCACACTTTTGGAAGGATTTCCAAAAGTATTTATGGGCTTCTGGTGACGATGATGCAATGTTCCACCCTCAGACCAGATGGTCGGCCCGAGAGGGTATCACAATTATTAGAAGGGCGTCACTACGGTATGCGTCTGAATCGTAAGAAATGATTGGGGGCATTTCCCTTAGTGGAATCGCTACAACAAATGATTACCGGGAGAGTATACGAGATGGCCGTATGAGGCATTGTATGGGAGGCCGTAGATCAGTTTATGTTGGGCCGAGGTTGGAGGCTTGTACTTGGTCACGATCGATTAGAGACACCTCCGAAGGTGGAAGCGATCACGATAGCGTCTTCTCCGACTCAGGCCGGCGAAGAGCTATGCGGATGTCTTGACGTCGACCGCTAGAGTTAGTGTGGGATCACATCTTCTTGAAGAGTGATGCACAGAAGGGAGTAGTCGGGTTCGACGAGCGTGGAAGGTATCGCGAGTTTATTGGACCTTCGGGAATCTTGAGGAGGGTAGGCACCGTTAACGTCTGGGTTAGGCGTTGGCCCGGCGTATCGGGTGTCACGAGGGTGTTTTCACGTCTCCGTGCTCGATATACTCCCGGATCCGGTATGTGGTGGATTGGGGGCTGGATTGAGTTGACTGGATCGGACCTTCGAGGAGGACTAGTGTGCGTTGTTGATGGCCGTGATCGGGTTTTGCGAAGCAGGCGTGAGACTAGTGAGGGGTACTATGGAGGCCTTTATGGAGTGGAGGAGTCACGTGGGAGTCACGGGACACGATGCGGGCCACACATCACTTCTTGTTTAGGGATGAAGGTCACGTGGTTTTGATCGTTTAGATTTAAATGATGTTTACATGCATGGTAGAGTGCGTTGCATATGCATGTGGTGATTATGTGTCCCAAATTTGGAATGAAATCGCGCAAGAGGAGAATGTAAGACAGTGAAATTCAATTTACGGAAAAATGACAAAATCGTAATTTCGATTACAAAAATTGTAATTTCGGTTAAAATCCGAATTTATTATAGATCACCGGATGACAAAGCGGATTTCACCGTTGGAATCGTCTCCACGAAATCTAGCTAGCACGTAAAATTTAGTCGAATTTTTGAATGTTGAATTTTTGCGATTTTTGAGCATCGTGGTTGATCTTGGTAAAACTATTACCGATCTCGACCAATCCAAATATAACACGTACTCGTGTGTCATAAGTGGCATGAGTAGAGAAATGATGGAAATGAATGGCCGAGATAGAGTCGAATGTCAAAACTGGGAAAATAGGGACATAAACGTCATTTTTGGAAAAGTTTAAGTCACAAATAGGACAAAAGAGGCATAGTGTCATCTCTTTGATTCAAAAGGCTAAAAGATGCAGTAGCAAAGAAGGAAGGGACGGGCAGCAACAGAAATTGAAAAAAATGGAGGTTTTAGAGAGAGAAGGACCTCCTTCTCTCTAGAAATTCGGGCGATCCAACCGTCGGCAGTCTTCGGGATGAAGGAAAGGCTTAACCTGCCTTGGAGAGGGACCGCGTGGGTGCAGTTTAGGGAGTTTCCTCGAGCTCAGAGGTAGGATTCTCCTCTTGGGTTTATTACATTCTTTAAGTCTTTCTTCAATGTTTGAAATTTGCAATGAGGCCGTGAGGGGCCGTTTGGTGGAGTCCCAGGCCTTGGGGACCGAGATTGGTCTCAGATTTTGAACGCCTTTGGGCGTGGTAGTTGCCACGGCTGATTGGGTTGATAGGTCCCGATCTGTGTCATCGTGTATTGGTTTGGATGAGGCCGGGAATGGCCGTGAAATGCGAATTCGCAAAGTGAATCGTGAATTATGATTTTGGGAATAGTAGTAGGGGTTTCACTATTCCCTGGCTTGATGTTCTCAAAATATATATTTTTGTGTGAAATGTGTTTGTCCAGTGATTGAGAGTTGAATTGCTCGTGTTTGATCATTAAGCCTTGAGTGAGCTAATTTTGATGTATGAAATAATTGTAGCGTGATTGTGTGAATTCTTTGTAAATATATGCGTGTTTATATATTTACATGTGAATTAAACTGTATTGGAATTAGCATACACATGCATTCATATGCCTTTGGAACACCACAGGACTATAGGGTGAGTGGTCTGAAAATGGTTAGGAGGATTTATGCAAAATGTTAATTATCGGAGGGTAGTCGGCAAAAATATCGATCGTGGGAGGCGACTCAATTGATATACATCGGATGAAGATCCTGAATAATATCAATCGTCGGAGAATATTGATTAATATATATACACATCGGAGGTTGTCCTGAGCAAACAAAATAATAATTCCCATACGAGGCTTAGGCGAGTGTGAAGTCGGTGAGGGACTTCAGTGCGGATTATGGAGTTAGACATTCAAGAGTAGGATCATGTATTTGCTTGAATGTGTGTTTATTTGGAACATGTACTTGCACTTAGGTAGAGAGTAGCCAGCATGGCGATTCCACTGCGAGCATTAGCTCGCCTGACCGAGGATATTGTTTTACAGTGGGGGAGCGTGAGGGGCGGCTCGTCGCAGAGGCGAGGTCGTGAAGCGGGTTGTGGCTTTGATGATTTTATACGTGTATTAGAATTATACAATTTTTTGATATATGTATTGTATAAGTAAATTATTAACTCTTAGAACTGTGGACATAGTTGGTATGTTTTACGGATATTGTTATATAGTGCATTTATGGGCAGTAGCGTTTCTCATGTGATGATATATTAGATTTGTTTGGGACGGGTTTATGCGGTATTGTATTTGGGTGACTCACCGTCTGAGGGACTCTACGCAGGTTTCTACGAAGTGGCGTCGGGTGCCCGGCGTCCACTTAATTATAGCAGTTGTGGTGGTCAGCGAATGCGAGTAAGTGTCCTGATAATAAAACTATACAAGTAAATTCTCATTCACTTCCATTCCCATGGACTTTAGTTTTGTTACTATATTTATCATTTCAGTAACATGTTCGTGCACCATCAAATTTTCTGGTGGTTAATGTACCCATTAGTGTCTCGACTGATGACTTATCAATAGACTTGGACTGAGATCTTTCTTTCACAAGTTTCATGTATTCCCTTGACTTTCAGTGTTGGGGATTGTGGAGGCTTAGTCTATTTGATCTTTCTCATACTTTATAAAAGGCCTTATGTTCTGTACTGCTGGAATCTGTAATAGTAGCGGGCTTCTCATTTAGGAGTGTTAAATCAAGATTCAAAACACCAAGGTGAAACTAGATTTGTTCGCAGCATTTGGAAAAATTGAGCCCATTATATTTCAAAATAGACAAAGGTTGCGAATGAAGAGAAATAGAAACAAATACTGCAAAGACATAAAATGCTCATATTAATGCTTTGAGTGATAAACAATCATAGATTCAGATTTTCAATACTTGTCATTAAATGTACATTGAAGTTCACCTTTGGGTGATCGAACAATATACAGCAATAACCGTAATCGATGCTCAATTTCAATTTTTCATAATTGGTAATTATATATGCCCTAACTTGACATATTAGTTATCTTTGAATATACTAAATATATCAAATCAAGTATACCAATTCACCACATTCATGTTTATAATTATAAAATTAACTAATCAACTTTTGGGCAATCTTAAATATTTTATAACCATAAACTTCAATATACTCTTGACAAATCAACATGCATACACAACATTATGTCATCTTATTAATAGCGTACATAGTCATGAGTAATCGAATTTTATTTAATACAACATCTTTAAAACTTTCTGATTTGGTCTCTTTGGTGACTAACAAATCAATCATACTTAAGATGTCAAAATTAGGCATTCATAATAATATCACAATAATATTATATAGAATGTGGTTTTAAATTAATTTTCATAATCGTAATTAATAAATACGATTTTGTGAAAAAATTACTTTTATTAAGGTCTGGCCCCTTGACCTCTACTTCAAAGAACAACTATCTTGCCATTCCAATAGGATATTAGGCTTTGCCTTGCTAATGCCCATTGAAACTAATTATGCCCCCATTTTAATTTACGGTGCCACTAGTGGGTTGGTTATTATACTGCAATTAATTAATTTGTTTTTTCTTTGATTATTGCATGTGGACTCCCCCCATCAGTTCAATTCAATTCAATTCGTTAGCTATATATTTCAAGATCATAATTCATTGACCAACTATGATGACCAATGGAGACTTCTAATTCAATTAACTTAACACTTGCTACTAGAAAAGAAAGACCACTGCAAAAATAACTCCTACTCCAGGTTTGCAATATGTATATATATTCTTTAAAACAAGCAAATTTAATTAGGATGGATTTAGGTAGGGGTTTTATCATAAATATTTTATTATTATGTTATCTTTTTAAGTTTAAAGAGAAACTAATGATTAGCCAACTAAACATGAGAAAATCATTTTCTTTAGCATTTTTTCTTTTCTTATATTTTTTGAAAACCAAATATAACCCTAGTGTTTTTACCCCCTTTCAACTTGTTTTCTGGGCCTGCTGCTGAGATTCACATCAATGTTTCTGACCATATATTTTCTGAGTATTTTCCTAAAATTATATAAATCCATGCATCACCTTTAATGAGAATGAGACTGAGATTAGAAAAAATAGGTTTTGAAAAGCTAACCCAAATGAGAAAAATATGAGGCCCAAAACAAAGGGAAAGCCCGTTAGGGAAAAGGCCCAAAGAGAGCATATTAGCCCATATAGACAGAGGACCAAAATATTTCTAAAAAGGAAAAGGAAAAATAAAAAATGGAGGAAACTGGCCACGGCGGTGGCGATGGTAGTCATTGGTGGTGGGCCCTAGCAAGCGCCGCCCAATTAGGGTGGGGTGTATTCTCGTACCGGACGGGCGGGACCGGCGACTGTCGCTTCATGCCTGTCAAAGCCTTCGGCGTCGCCTCCCTTTTCGTCGGCGCTGCCGCCTCGGCCGGCTTTGGCTTACTCCGCGCTTCCGGCATTCACAAGGTTTATTGATCTTCTCCCTCTCTTTACAGTAGAGCTCAAGATCTGAAATTGAAGTACTTATGGTGGAAGTTTTTGTTTTCCCTACAACCAATCACACACCAGTAATCATGAATTTCTGGCTTCTATAATGAAAATACCTAAAAGAAAAGCCCTAATTGACTGAGGAAAGATTTTAGAATTTGAATTTAAATTACTTGCACTGATGAATGTGTTGTATGTAATTGATGTACAATTTGATAAGAATAATTTATTCCAAGCTATTTGGGTGAGAGTGGAATGAGAGGAGAGATCTCTGGGCATTGAATAGAGTGAAATTCAGCTGAATTCATAATGAGAAATGAGATAGACTGTTAATTGGAGGAAGAAAGAGGAGGAGAATCACTGTCAAGAAGATAATGGGCTTATTCTTGTTTCTGTGGAGGATTTCGTCTCATTCTTCAATTTAGCTAAATTTAACCCCCTCAATTGGTCTGGCCTTAGGTTGACTCCTAATATTCACCAGTTGGAGTCCTATTACGGCCATTGGTGACAATTTATCTGGCCTTTTAACTTCGGGACCCATAGGATTAGTCGAGGTGCATGCACACAACTTGGTCTCTACACCCACGGTTATCAAAGAAAAAAAAAGTTACAGTTACAATGCATAGCAACCATCCGACATGCAAATCTCTGAGGATGGAGTCAGTATTTTGCATTTCTTGAGGACTCTGTAGGTTTCTGATATTACCTTTGGTTTATTTAGGTGGTTGAAATGGATTTCCGTTTAGAGAAATCATAATTCTGAATGCACTGGAATGTGTTTACTTGACAAAAGTTACAGATGCTAAATGTTTTATTTGTGCTTGTTTTAGTGAAACAAGTTATTTCTTTATTTAGTTTGAAGTGTATATTCCGAGACTAGAAGAAGCAACACACCCACAAGTACTTGGGATTAATACTGCATGAGACTTGATAGAATTCTACTCTATGTTATTTATTTTATTAGGAGTTTGAATGCTTGAGCTTTAATGATTAAGGACCTTTTTTCGGAAAGGACACGTTTTCCTGTTAGGAAAAAATTAAAAAAACTATGGAAGGAGAGGAATTGTATGGTCTCTGAAGATATGCCTATCCCTTTTACTAGGCTAAGGAACTCTTTCATTAGCTCTTTTTTCTTCTTGGGCAGGCCTGTTAGATTTGGAGAGGACTCTTTTGTAAGAATTCTTTTGTGCATTCTCTAAGCTTGTTTTTTGGGGTGGTAGGTTTCTTTGTTGCCCTGCTTTTTTTGTACAGGCCGGGTTCCCTCTAGTATACTTCCTGTATAGTTTGGGGCAGCCTGGTTCTCTCCTCTTTTGTTAATATAATTTTGCTCTGTTTTTCCGATCAAAAAAAAAAAAGATTTTGGCCCTAGGGCTTAGATATGAAAAAACCTGATTGTTTTCTTGAGCAAAGTTTGCAGAGATCATTGTATTGGATAATTTTAACTAAACATGAGCTCATATTGACTGCAGTTGTTAATGAGAATAGTAGAAAGCGTTAAGAAATTACAAGTTTGTCATGTTCTTTTGGTACATCCCTACATTCTTATATAGCCCAATGTTATGAAAGAGGAATAAGATTTTCTCACTGCTGAAGCCCTTGAGGCCTAGCTTAAGTGGTTAAACGATGGGATGGGGTTATGGGAGGTTCCAGGGTTTGAGTCCCAATGTGAACAAAAAATGGAAAAAAATAAAAGAAGAGACATTTTACCTATAAAAAAATAAATTCTCACTGTAGAAGAATATGGGATTAGGTCTTTGTCACTGGGAAAGATGTGATCGCAATAGACATTTCCAAATGTTGGTTAAAAGTAGAAAAAGGATTGGCTCAATATATTATTACCAAAAAGCATGTCCTATTTCCTGATTTCTTTTGTGCTAAAAGCCAACCCCTTCATCATCCAATCTACTGTTACATTCTAGCTAAATCACTTATGGTTATGTTTCTTTCTCTTTTGACCCTGTAATTTGCACCTAAACCCTAGGTAGCTTGTATCGATCTTATTCTCTATTACTCTATTTTGAGTAATGGGGTTCAATACCAATGAAGTGTAAAGATCCAAAATGCATATTTAAACTAGATTCCTTGCTCCTTACGAGGAACAATAGCATATGATATTCATATTATAACATGGTAAGTAATATACTCATGCTTACACTTTGTATAACACTGTGTTACAAAAACCAACATGTATGTATGGATCTGGTGTAATACTACACTGACAGACAGGCTGCCTGATATTGGTAGGTAGATGACCTCAAAGAAGTGGGTGCTAATATAAGGACAGGACTTGGAGTTCGTCCACGAGGAACGGGATGAATAAATTGTTCATCTACTTTCTTCTCTTTTTCAATTTTTTTTTTCTTGGCTAAATTTGAAGGTTGTAATATGTGTTTGGCAGGTTGAGATTCTGACTATGAGGAAAGAACTATAGCCTTCTATTTTGTATTCATGTAAGAATTCATCTTTTTCCGCTATGAAAAGTCCTATTTCAATTTTCATTCAGGTGTTAGGCATGATGTTGACGCTTTTGTTTTTGTTTTTGTTTTTACTTTTTGTTGAAAACAATTTGTTTTCATATTGTTTTATTTTTTTTTTTTTCATTATTTATTACTGAATTTTAAAAAAAAAATTGCTAAATAGAAATAGTCGAAATATAATCTTTTAATTTTTACCTAACTTTTGAGAAAATAAAAATTTTAAAATACGTATGTTTTTATTTAATTAACATGAAATGAATCATGAGAATTTTAATTGGATTATAAGGAATATGATTTTCTTATATTTGAATATATAGTTTTTTTTAATAGAAAAAAATATTGGCTTAAAAAGTTAAATATTTTGGGTTTTTTTTTTATATTTTGGTTTTTTATATTCAGTTAAAATTCACAAAGTCTGAATGCAGCAAAAAGCCAAATGCCACCTAAGCCTAGAACTTGTTATAAATATGCATTTAAACCATACAAATCTTGGGTATAAAGGTTCTACAATTTATCGAACATGTAGGTGAGATGGTTGGAGTCTTTTAGAGTCAGTAGTGCTTGGTTGGATGTGGAATGTGATTGTGTTATGTGAGTAGAGCTTTATCGACTTGTGTTCGCTTTTTGTTAAATACGAATTAATCTAGATATGGTATAACTGAAAAGTGTCTTATTATGTGCATGAGTCCACTCAAGACACTAACCAAAAAAAATAATGGGTCTATAATTATACAATATTTAAATTTGGAAATTACATACTAACATATTTCTAATTAAAAATAATAATTTGATTCATGTTATTTTCATCTTTTTTATATGTTGCATTATAATATTATAGTATTTGGTTCTCACAGATACTAGAAATTGGTCAATTCCTTATACACACCAACCCTTAGTCAGTGAGTCTGATCTCATTGACCATTTCAACCCTTAGTCATTGAGTTAGACCTCATTAACCTTTTTTTTTTAATTTTAAATATTTTTTATTGTTTCCTACTATTATGAATGGAATGAAAATCAGAAATGGAATGAAAATCAGATCTTAGTCATCAAACATATGATTATTACATGTAAAAGTACTTCAATCCTACACAAAATGATCGAATGAGATAGATCATGTTCATCTCAACCAAGTTACAGATTAGATCCGCAACAACACCGTACATGGATGCATATAGAAAGATACAAGTGACAATCTCGCGTTTTAGAAATTAAATTAATATAAAGTCAAAAAAAATGAAATGATTAATGTGGGCATTCCCGATTCACCATGTTATCGACGCTGAAGTAGTATTTAGAGCTTCGTTTTGAAATTTTGGCGCCCGAGCAGGTGTTTCATTGGGCTTCTTTTTCTTCTTTAGGCACAGCAAGTGGGCATGTGCGCTTATTTTTCAAACCCAGTGATTGCCCAAAGCTGCTGATGCGTGGTGATGCGTGAGCGGTACATCAGCGTTCTAAGTATCGGGTGCAGATTTGATCGTCAAACTGAAATTTGGATTAAGTAAGGGCTTTAATCGTAGTCATATGTCTTATGATAATGATGACTTTTGGGTTCTCGCGCTCATTTCTTCCAATTCTTTCAGTTTCTTTCAGTTTCTTCCATAAATATCATCTGACCGTTCGTCTTGTGTTCCCTTGATCCGGAAGTTTTTTCTTTGCTTTTTGGTGAGTTCGGACTTCCCTTTCCCTTAGTATTCCGTCTGAACCTTCTATGCAGAGTCCTTTTTCAGCGTCTTACTTGAGATAGCTTTTTTTTTAATTCTGGGGCCAGTGCGTCTTTCTCCTTCGATTGTCTTTTTCGAATGTCTATTGGCCATTAGGAGCTAGATTGGCTAAGTTTTGTTCTTACTACTTGTTATAAATCGTGGGTCAGGGTTCTTCTTAACTTCTTTGCACATTGGAGGTGACTCACTCGGTTCTTCCACATGGGTTCAATGGAATTGGCAGCGCCTTAATAGCTATTTGGAGTTGATCTTGAGACACCCAGGGGAGCTGCCTCCCTTG
The DNA here is from genome assembly GCA_016808115.1 of Tetrastigma voinierianum. Classification (NCBI taxonomy): domain Eukaryota; kingdom Viridiplantae; phylum Streptophyta; class Magnoliopsida; order Vitales; family Vitaceae; genus Tetrastigma; species Tetrastigma voinierianum. The sequence continues at coordinate 172,858 of JAEQBH010004598.1, read as the reverse complement.
AACAAGGGTAAGGGGAGGAATTAATGAGATTAAGTATCCGGGGGATGGAATATCTAAGTTCGCGAGTCTGTCTTAGAGAATTTGTGGGACTAGCATAAGTGGATCCTTGTATGGGGCCACTTTAACTGACGTGGTCTCTTTTGGTGTCAGAGTGCAGTCCCAATTTTGACCTGCTGCGTGGTTCGGTACCTAGATGGTGTGCTTCTTTGAAGTGGCCCTTGGCCAGCCAGTCACCAACTTCCCTCTACACCCCTTTATAAAGGGGTTTCACAATACCAATGTCATCATACTCGCTCTTGCCCAAATTCTTTGAGGTAATGCAGTTGAGTTGGTTTCTTCGGGGAGACAGAGGCGCCGGTGTTAAAGTATAAAACTTTGTTCTTGATCTTTTTTAGCATGAAGGAATCGAGCTTCCTTTATTTTCAGGGCGTCTTGGCGCTCCTCACAGTAATTTCGATCTTCCATCTTCCACTTAGGCTTTGGAAGGGCGTTACTTCTAGCCGTTAGCGGCCGCGGTGGGAGTATGACCCTCTTGACAAAGGATGACACCACTGGGCGTTTCGGTTACTGGACCACCCAGAAATCTCCAGTGAATATTGTTTTGTTTTTGGTATAGTCTTTGTGAGGTCATTGGGTATCTCTAATTCTGCATTGACCGCGTGCCTCTCAGGTGTTCGACCCGATCTCAGCCCTGAAGATAATGTCATGGCGCGGGGAGTTGGGTGGAGTGTTCCCAGCACCCTTGCTCGGGCGATCGGTCGGATGATGCGGACCTTGAGAAGCAGGGAGTCTACGCTCTGTTGCTGAGGCCTTCACCTCGGCTACTATGAAATTCTCTCATGTCGAGACAGCCGTTTTGCCCGAGCCCACGAGGAGCTTTTGGCTCGGGTGAGCCGGTATCTCGGAGATCCGGAGCATGAAGTGGAAGCCGGACTCAGTTGAGAAAGACCACTTGACTTGGGGTGGGATTAGCGGGGTGTCTTCCTCTTCCCAGCCTACCCATCAGAATTACCCGAGGCGGTGTTGTGTACATTTGGGTCACTAAAGCTCTAAGTTCGCGGCCCGTTAAGTTGCAAAAATGAACTCCTCGGGAAGGCTGTGGCGTAGTTGGAGGTAAATGCCTATCACTGTTTGGAATCCCCTCGCGTAGAGTGTTAAGCCACCTTCCTCGAGAGCGGAAGAGTTGAAGAGGAAGGGCTCCGAAATTGACGAAGATGGCGATTCCTTGCTCCTTAATGCAGGAAGCTGCGGCGGTAGCGGTCTAGATCCATCCTTAAAGGTCGACCTCGAATGTCGGGCGCCTGCCGGGTTGAGGAAGCTTTAGCTCCCATCCTCAGGGGGTCGCCTCACGTAAGTTCCGTATCTTGTCGTGCTGATTTTAGCAGGTTGGGTGTTGATCTTGTGTTGGAGTGTGTGGCGGTGGCTACTCATTTGAAGACAAAGGCGATATAAGCAGTATGTCAGCGCCCGAGTTTACAAAGGCGAAATTGGCTTCGCCCATACGGCGGGCTAAGGTGCGAGGCCCAGAGTGCGAGTATGGCGAGGGAGGCGGTGAAGTAAGTCCGTTGAGGCATACCTTGTCGGCGCGAGCTCGGCTGGGGTAAAGAGAGATGGAGAATTTGAGAAGCCGGCTTAAGAGCGGCCGAAGTCGAGCTTCGGGAGGGGGTTACAGGATGGGCTCACAATTGTCTGAAATGACTTCTTGGAAATTTAGGGACGAGGTATGGTGCCTTGATCCCGAGCTTTAGATGGTCGAGGATGGTGTTTCGTCTCAGAGCGGCTGGTCCCCAAGAGGATTCTGTGCGGTTAGAGACGGTGTGCGATAAGCAGCGCTACTAGACGGAGCTGCGTCGCGAAGACTTCGGTATAAGCTGCGTGGGCGCTGGCCCGAGGAGTGCCATGGGTTGCGGGGACCTTCATAGCGAGACTGCGGTCGTTCGGAGGGCGAAGTTATAAGCGAGATTAGGGCCGAGGCCTATGCTTAGTGGACTTAGGGATGAGCTGCAGTTGATTGACAGTCAAGTCCCTGCGGCGGGATTCCTCTGCGACTATCTGATTGAACACCTGTTATATACCACTCTGTTCCACACCTCTGGCTGATCTGTATCTTTATCTTTGCTTCTTGTTGTCGTTGTTGTTTTTTTTTTTTTTTTTGGGCAGGACCCGGGACATATGTAGCCTTTTCCTTAATGAATATTCATTTTATCCTCACCACTTTTGCCCTACACTTGTGCTCTTCGCGTCGTTACGCATGAAGGCAAGATAGCTGGGTGGGCGTCTGAGTTGGCTTGGTTGAGCCTCTTCAAAAGCTGTCGCTGCTTGAGGCTCAGGTGGGTTTGAATGAGTGAAGCAGTCTGGGTACATGGCTGAGTTGAGCCGATTGGGAACTCTTTAAAGCGAATTTCTTGAGTTAGTGGGTTGAATGTTTGAGCGGCTCTTGGCTGCGTAGCTGAGTAGAGTAGTTGGCTCGTCTGGCCAGCTCTTGAGGCTCAGTGGACAGCGGCGCACGAGTTGAAAGTATGGCCCATTCTGAGGCTCTTTGAGGCGAGGCATATGGTATAGTGCTGAGTTGAACTAACTCTTGGCTGCGTGCTTTGAGTAAGAAATGGTGTTTCGTCAATGAGTTCTTTGAGCCTAAAGTGGCGAGGCCTTCACAGTGAAGGCTCTGGCCAGTGCCCGAGGCTCTTGGCGCGAGGCCTTATGAGCTATAGTGCTGGGCGGGACGGCTCTTGGGGCTGCATCGTGCAGGCGTCAGTTGACCTCGTCAAGTGGCTCTTGTGAGGAAGCTCCGTGGGCGTGAGGCCTTCACGAATTTGAAGCTCTATGGCCCAATCTGCGAGGCTCTTGGGCGCTGAGGCCTTATGGGCTATAGTGCCTGAGCTAAACTGACTCTTGGGTTGCATGGCCTGAGTAGAGTAGTTGAGCTCGTCAAATTGGTATTGAGAAGCCGTGGGTGTTTGAGGCCTTTCTGGTTGAAGAGCTCACAAGGCGAAGTAGTGAGGCTCTTGGGCGATGAGGCCTTATGGTATAGTCGCAGTGAGCGCTCTTGGGCATGGCTGATGAGAGTAGTTGGCACCGTCGGCGGGATTCTTTGAGGAGCTCGAGTGGCGAGGAGCCTTCTGGTGAGCTGCGCAAGCCATTCTTGGCGAGGCTCTTGGCGAGCATATGGGGTATAGTGCTGGTGAGGCCCGACTCTTGGGCTACATGGTCTGAGTAGAGTAGTTGAGCTCGTCGTGGCCCGTTGAGGCTCGTGTGAAGCCTTCATGGTGAAGAGCTCTGTGGCCTCTTGAGGCTCTTGGGTCTTTGAGCCTTATGAAATTTATAGTGCAGGGTGAGCCCGGCCCATTGGGCTTTATGTGCGAGTAGAGTGGTCGAGCTCTTCAAGCGAGGTTGCTATGATGCGTGGTTGACTTCACTTCTTGAAGATCTAAGCGTCTTTATGATTCTGAGAGAATCGGAAGCTTATTTATATGATTTCAGGAGTGCTTTGCTTCTTCTCAATCGTGGCTCTATCACATGGAGCCTATGCCGATCTTTCCTTCCTTTTTGAGCGCAACTAGAATGAGGAAGCGTAAAGGCTTGGTCATCTTCGCAGGGGGTCCGTCTAAGGATTTTGAAATAAGCTCAGGGACTTACGCACGCCGATAGGGTGCGGATGTCTTTGAGGGCGAGTAATAATTCTTGATCGAGCTCGACACAAAAATCTTGAATTTGGCATTATCGGATTGCTTTCTATTGTCTGACACGAGTCTTAGGATGCAGGCACATATTATGGAGCATACACTTAAAATTGCGTATCTTTTGTTTTGTGATAGTAGCGAGTTCGACCTCGACCCATTTGGTGAAGTAATCTTGCAGCGATAATGAATTTGCATTGGCCCTTGATAAGGCGGAGGTCGATATGTCCGAGCCAGGTGTTGGAAAAGGCACGGCCTTGGCCGGCGTCGGGGCTCGGATGGGAGGTTAGAGATTTTGGCGTGCTCTTGGCAAATCTTGCATTCTGGCCGGTCGGTCGCGTCTACGGCGTTGTGGTCGGTCAGCGTGAAGGATCACCATGTAGCTCCATCGATTCTTGTAAGTCTTGATTAATCGGCGGGATCTGGCACCCGTGAAACGCTTCCACTGCGGCATTTGAATTTCTTTGGGGAGAGGAAGTGGAGCACCTCGTTGTGAGCGGTGAAGTTTCGGTTTGTTGCACAGGTGTTCATAGAGTTCGAGACTCGTGCTTTGGCTTCGCTTGTGCGTGGGATTGCTGTTGGAGGCTCTTGAACCTCTGTTCCCATGATCGCTCCCCCACCCCTTCTTAGAGGGTCGTAGTTCCTCGTTCAGGCGTTCCCCCGTCTTCGTTGCCCTCCTCTCCGGGGGTTGGTGTGGTCGTGCCGCAGCAGGCTGGACTACCTTGTTTCAGCACCTCGAGTCTTGGGTTATGTTGCCCTTCATGAGGGTGATGTTATGGCCTTCTTTACGAGTTTGTCGTGCCTCGTGGGCGTTGCATCACGCTGAGTATGAGTTGCTGCAACTCTCTGTAGGCGTTGGTTGGTGAGGTGGAGTCTTACTCCTCGGGTGACCAGCTTGCCAATGTTTCGTCTGTAGGAATACGTTGATTAATAAACTTGGTGATCTGCATCCTTGGTGGATTAAGGCGTTGCTCCCTTGTGTTCGGGTTGATATCGTCGATGTAATCGGCTTTATTTGTAAAGGCGTAAATTCCCTGAACGGCGCCAGTGATGATGCTTTTAATGGGTAGGTACGGGCGTGTTGGGGTCGTTGAAATTGGAACTAGGCTCTTTGTTGGACTGGTCACGAACTTTGGCTACTCACGAGCCAGAAAAAGAAAAAGGGTGGTGAGAACTGGCCCGTGCCAAGCCTCCGACCTCTTTAAGTCGGTTATAAGCCAAGGAAAAAGATATATTGTTTAGAGGCGTATAATTTTGCGTCACCTTTTCAGCTAGAAGAGGTGAGCGATATATATAAAGCGTATGTTTTCAATTTGATGAAGTAATGAGATTCTTACATTTGATGGGATATTTTTGTCTTTATCGATATGTCGGATTTAATAAGGGATATTGAAGGAAGCGAGTTTAAGTGAAATTATCCTTCTCCTTTATTGGTGAGATCTAGGTTTGATCTGCAAGGATAAAGCATTTATAGTAATTATCATTTTTGCTGTGATGAGATTTGAGTTAGTTTACGGGATAAGATGTTGGTAGGGTTATCTCGCACCACTTATTGGCGAGATTTGGCGATTTGAGAATGTGAGCCTTCGATTACCCATGTTATCGGCCTTTTGGTAGCGGTGAGCTTCGTTTAAATTTGCTTGTCGAGAACTTGGGTGTTTAATTGGAGCTTCATGCTGAAGCAGCGAGAGTGGGCTGTGGCGCTATTTTCAATAAAGCATCATTAACAAAAAAATAAATTAATACATAATTATACAATATTTAAATTTGGAAATTACATACTAACATATTTCTAATTAAAAATAATAATTTGATTCATGTTATTTTCATTTTTTTTTATACGTTGCATTAGAACGTTGTAGTATTTGGTTCTCACGGATACTAGAAGTTGGTCAATTCCTTATGCACACCAACCCTTAGTCATTGAGTCAGACCTCATTGACCATTTCAACTCTTAGCCATTGAGTCATACCTCATTAACCATTTCTTTTTAATTTTAAATATTTTTTATTGTTTTCTACTATTATGAATGGAATGAAAATCAGATCTTAGTCATCAAACATATGATTATTACATGTAAAAGTACTTCAATCCTACACAAAATGATCGAATGAGATTGATCATGTTCATCTCAACCAAGTTACACAGATTAGATCCACAACACCACCGTGTACATGGATGCAAATAGAAAGATACGAGTGACAATCTCGCGTTTTAGAAATTAAATTAATATAAAGTCAAAAAAAATGAAATGATTTAATACTTTTTATTTATTATAAAAAGAGAATAATTTTTATTGATTCAAAATAATAATACATTCGATGGCTTATATAATCAATTAAGCTAAAGCTCTACGTGATGACGTAACGTCCCCAGGTTAATAGCATGTCATCGGTTTAAAGTCTAGCGTTTTTGATAGATTACATGATAAATGGAATACATATGATTTAAGTTCTGTAGCATACCGATGATTTTGATTTGATTTAATGTTTATGTCTCTCATCGTCGAATATACTTCTGATTAAAATCGGCTTGTATCTGGCGTAATCAATAAAACGTAATGACGGATTTGTAATAAAGCAGCAATAAGCCGTTGTAATAAAGCGATAAAAGCGGCCGTCGTCTTAGACGACCTCGTCGCATATCGTCTGAAAGCGATGATACAAACATGTCGTATAAGGAAGATAAACAGCAGAAAAATAAATTAAAATTTTAGATTTTTGTGGAAAAGTCACTTTATTGAAAAAGAAAAAGGTAGAAAGAGATATAAAGAGTTGCTTTCAAGCCAAGAATTGTTAAAAAATCACCGATCCTTATTTAAAGAAAATGAGGCTCGAAAGAACAATTTGAGATAAAGGAAGGGGTGGCTAGGATTTTTTCTAGTAATACTTTTTATTAGATCAGTGTTTATTTTAATTTTTTATACAATTAAAAGTAATATATTTATATCAATCAACATAGTTGTAAAAGTATTATCAATGTATTTATTTTAAGTATAACCTTATGAGGTATCTCAATTGGTTTAAAACCTTATGATTTATCCAATGGTTACTAGTTTGAGTCTTTTTAGAGTCATTGGAAGGTTTACCCAGTCATTAACTTCAAACTCTTATAAAATTAGTTAAAATACGTATAAACTGGTCTAGACCGCCATGATTTGTTACCTAACTTTTATAACTTAATAAAACAAACATTATTTTAACAAAATTCTGTATGATATTTTTGAAATAACGATTAAAAAAATTAGTATTTTGATCTAAATTTAATTTCTTTGAAAATCGATTGATTAAAAAAAAGAGAGAGAGAAATAATGGAAAATAGGTAGATTTGCAATTTGTAAATTCCAAAAATTTATCTTTTTCCGGAATGTACATAGTTACCATGTGTAACATATTAATGTCGTATGTCCAAAATATACAGATATTATAAATATAACGATTTTTTTAATTACATTTACGTATATGATTTCATCTAAAAAAGTGAATTCAATTTGCATTATTATTTATCCATATGTTTCTTATGGACATATCAATCGTTTCACTTAAGTGACGTTATGGATCCCCACAAAAAATCCACTATCATTTTTGGTATCGATATCAGAAGCTGCTATAATGTAAACATATTAAGAAAATAAAATAAAATAAAACCATGATAAGTATCATAACTTTTTCTTAATTACGTATCTTATTTATATGGTTATATGTGCTATCTTTCTATATTTTTTATGATTTAATTAATGAAATAAGATAGGAAATAATATGTATATAAATCAGAAATCATATCTTATATACATTTTAATATATGATATATCATGTTATATGTTGTAAGATATGTTAAATCATATCTATATTTAATTTGTGAAATGAAATATAAAAAACCGAAACTATATATTAGTTTTGAATGTTTAATAAGTATTTAAAATAAAAGGTATTTAATGTTATAATATTTGTTATAAAAAAATAATTTAAAAGAACATTCCATATATAGTATACTTTGTGATTTAACGATAGAAGTCGAAGATGAAAATTTATTTCTTGTTTTGCATAATATGGGCATTTACAATTAAAGAATATACAAGAAATGGGAAAGATTTCAGAGAATAAAGCTCTTTACCCTTACCATATATAACATTAAAAACATTATAAATAAATAAATGTATGTTTGTAGCTTGTTTTAAAAATAATCTTTTTCATTTTAAGGAAAAATAAGGAAACTATCATTCACAGCCAAAAAACATAAATGATTATTTTTCCTAAGAATTTAATATTTATTTTTAACACTGAATAATTGAAATGAAATGTAATCACTAAAAGGGTTTGTTTAAATAAAGACAAATTGTTAAAAAAGAAAAAGGAAAATAATTTAAGCACAACAAATTATTTTATAAACTATTAAAAAATAAAAATTTAAAAATATTTATAATTCAAATAAAGTTTTGATATATATATATACATACATGGTTTTTTTAAAGAAGAAGAAATAAAAAGATGAAATGTGATACATTTGTTTTGAAAAATAAATAACACACTAATATAATTGGATACAAACCTTAGTTGTTTCTGTGGGTACCATGGGCTTTGGCCCAGACCCCCCAACCAACAAGCCCAGTTAGTCAACGAGCCCAAGACTGAAACCCATAGAGGCCCAATCTACGGACTCAATCATCTTCATTTACAAGTCAGGCCCAAACGTACTTCCCCAACCGGGCGGGAGATATACTGTCTGAGTACAATCTTTCTTAGCCGACTACCATCTTTAAGGAGGTAGCCTGGCTGACCTCTCTCAACTTGAACAAATAACCACCCACGAGTCACACACATAACCACCTTGATGGCAGTCAAACGCATCATGGAGCAGAAGATGCAGGCAATTTGGCTACCTAAAGGGTAGTTTGGCTATCTAAAGGGAAGAACAGATCATAACATGCAAACAAAGTGTTACCTTCCCCTTCCGTTTCAGAAGGAAATCGTCTACTTCCCATGAAAAGCAAACAACGGCCCTCCTCCATAAAAGAAGAGGGGGTGACACCATAGAAGGTAAGACATTCTTGATTGAAAGGACCGATCTTTTCACTCTCTAGATTCCGTGACCTGACTTTGACATCGGAGAGGCGGCGAGCACACCACCGCCGTTTTCTTGTTTGTTTTGTAGGTACGTGCTAGCAACTTGATGCTCCAACGATCCAGTGACTCAGAAAATTCATGAGACTACACCGCGCCGTCCGTGGAACGCACCAAGCAAAGCCATCTACGATTTGCGAGGCTTGGTCAGATTCAAGCCAAGTGATCACCTATCCCCTGAAGCTTTGGTAGTTCCCGATCAACCCGCCAAACCACCGGACTTCATCATCATGACCAAGAACCCAAAGAATCGGGCCCTCAGATCACCTTCACGGGCGCCAAGATATGAAGGCGGCTGTGAAGGAACAAAGCCGGGACAGACTTAACCGCAATTAAAAACGACTCTCCTCGACTCACCTGGGAGGGGTGAACGGATTGAAAATGCACGAGGGAGTAGCCACTCAACACCCCTAGTTAAACAAAATAAAGGGAAGGAACCTATCTGGCTGGAAGACAACGACGCTGCAGCGGATGACGAGTTATCTTCCGAAAATTCCTCGCTTCCAGATCTGCCACCCCTGAAGAACAATGTGGAGGCCGAGTCGAGAAAAAGGCCCTCGCGACGTTCTAGTTAGTCCGTCAACGACATGCCTTGTTGGGTGCAGAGAGAATTCAACGAAGAAAAGCGACAGTCGGAGCGCTCCCTTGAAAACATACCCGTGTGGCTTAGGGGTGAGGCACCATCACTTCCGTTCTGGTATCCCGCCTTCAGAGCTACACCCGTCCCGTATATGCTTATACCTACTACTGTCCGGGGTCTTAAGGATATGCTGTCATCCCCATTAGGGTAGCACTTTCTGAATTATGAGCCACCCCACGACTTTGCCATACCACCGTTTGCCATGTATGATGGCTCCTCTGACCCATACGACTACATGTTGCACTTCAACCAAGCGATGATTCTAAGCGCGGGGAATGATCGTCTTCTGTGCAAGGTATTCCCGGCCAGCCTGAAGGGACCTGCTCTAGCCTGGTTCCATAAACTCCCGAGAGGATCCATGAACTCGTTTAGCGAGTTGTGGGCTGCATTCGTTTCCCAATACTTATGATAAGTCCAACAAAATAGAAACATCAACTCACTACAAACCATCTTCAAGCGGGAGGATGAGTCTATCCGGGACTTCACCAGGAGATTTGGACAGGCTGTCCAAAAAATCGACGCATACAACATGGACGCGGTCCTCCAGAACTTTTGAAGAAGCTTTGACCGACCACCTTCTTCCAACTATCAATCGGACCCGCCTCAACGATGGAAAACTGTACAGCGCGCAGATACTTCCACGTTGAAGACACATCTCGGAAACCTCCCAGATGCTGATGATTACCACCTTAATAGCAGTTTCCGCCAAGAAGGGGTAGCCCGAGCAAAAAGGGGACACTATGACCGTAAGCGTTTCCTGGGAACAACTAAAAAGGAAGTGAGATTTCCCGGTTTACCCACTGAACATCCCCTACAATAGACTCCTCCCCCTTATCCAATATCACCCTGACTTTGTTTGGTCTCCACCAATTCGGTCGGATCTCGAGCAATGCGATCGATCTCTGAGGTGTGATTACCACAGGGACCACGGGCATGAAACTAACAAATGCCGAACTCCAGTCCCTGGAGAATCTAACTGAGCCGGCCACCTCGAGGATATATCCTGATCCGCCCGCCCGATGAAGCCAAGACCAGTTTAAAGAATAGCGCGCCTGCAGCTCCCGGTCTCGAGCCCCGACCCACCATCAATTACATATCAACATGCCAAATTCGGCAAACCAAGATCACCAATCAGCCGTAGAGGAAAAGTCATGTGAGTCACTACGCTCGAGCCCGGTGAACACCATCGCACTTCTGATAACAAAGAAAGGATACACCCTACTGACTACCTATATCCTTTCGTCCCATTAACCCGTCCAGGGTTATCAATCCACACCACGATGCACTCAGGCATACTTTATGCATTAACACTCATGTACACAAGAGTGCTCGCATCCCTGCCAGCGCAAATGACTCCTTGTCAGAACTCCCACTTTCCCGACATATGAAAGTTTCATTACAAACTTAGTCTGGCCGCATAATTTTGTCCGGATTTAATAGGGTAACTACGCTAACCGTGGGTGATATCACTCTCCCCGTCAAGGCGGGGCCAATTACTCAGCAAGTTTTATTCTTAGTTGTCAAAGACTTGGGGCCATACAATGCTATCATTGGTCTGGCCTAGCTGCACACTATGAAAGTAGTACCCTCAACTTACCATCAAACGATCACTATCTAACCAAGCAAACAGACACCTCCCGAAAGCAGCCAAGAAGTGTACTTATCTGTTATTTCCATGTCGAGCCATAGAGCGTGAGAAAGATAAAAGCTCCAACAATCTGGCCCCTGAGTCACAGTCCCCAAAAAAGCAATCACAATTCGTTGCCCAGGCAGAGGAGGACAGGGAACAATTAGCTATGGATCCCCTGGAATCAATACTCCTAGGTGGGCCGGATAAGCACGTATGCCAACTCCCTCTTGTCTAAAGAGGAAAAAGAACAATTACAAGAAGCCTGCTTGGTATCGACATATTCGCTGTAATCTACCATGACCGACATTAGCCCTACACATGCTTCCCATAAACTAAATGTCATCCCGCTTCGCTGCACTGGGCCGTATTGAAAGAAAGAAGGCGTTTCACCCGAATCGCCACGTATCATTCAGCCGAGGTAGATAAACCTCGACGTGTGGTTCATCAAGGAAGTCAACAATCTTAATTTCTAATCAATGTGGTGATGGTACCAAAGAAAGGTGGCAAGTGGAGAGTATGCGTAGACTATACCGATCTTAACGACGCTTGCCCTAAAGATGCCTTCGTCTCGCATAAACCGTGATTGTCGATACCATCCCGGCATCGATGTCACATTCCCGGATGCCTGTTACCATTAGATCCCCACGCACTACTCGACGCTGGGAAAATCGCCTTTATCACCCCAATAATGCACTTCGCTATAATGTAATGTCGTTTGCTAAAGAATGTCATTAAGACAGAGGTCAGACCAAAATGTTCAAACCATCACGAAACCACAGGTAAAGGCATATACATAGTATATTTGGATGAGAGTTATGACATGTCATGAAATCCAAGCAACACCCGGATCACATTACACATCTGCAAGAAGCCTTCGACCTCCTCAAGGCATACGACATGAAACTCAATCCCTCAAAGTGTGCCTTCAAAGTCAGCGCGAGCCGATTCCTTGGTTTCATGGTAACCCAGAGGGGCATAAAAGCCAACCATGCTCAACTCAAGGCCATTCTGGAATCCCCGGCTCCTAGTTCGAGAAAATGGGTACACAAATTGACCCACGGCTAGCTTCCTGGGCGATTCCATTTCTGCTCACGACCAATTAAACCATTCTTCGCCACCCTAAGGGGCCAACTGAGCGATGGAACAAGAGTGCGGATCAGCCTTAGCAGTAATCAAACACTATCCGCAAACTTCTGGGCTTCGCCAGCCCCGCTTTCAATGTGACACTCTTCATATATCACAGCTGATGTCGCAGCAAGTGCCCCATTCAAAGAAGACTCGAAGGATAGAAGTCAAAGACTGGGGCCCTTCACATAAGTCCTTAGCCATGCGTAAACGAAACAGTTAAATCCACCTTGAAATACGCCGCTTAGCCTCCTGATAGCGTTCTGCAAGAAGCTTCACTTATACTTCAAGCACACCCCATCGTGGTGTTAACCAACCTTCCCTTCAAGCACTTAAGGTTAATGTTTCTGACTTATCCGGGAAAATGGCTTGGCCGGGCGAATGAACTATGAATACTTCGTGATCCAGATAAGTCAAGGTTAGCCAAGAAGGGGCAGGCCCTGGTAGACTTTCTCGCAGAGGTCCCCCCACCAAAATACATGGTTAGTTCAAATCAGACTTTAAAGCGGTACATTTTATATCCTTTAAAAAGGGTTTGCATTGGCCTGCAACCAAAGTCCTCGGTGGGGATAAGATCGAGTGTTATCCGGCTGAGTTTCAAAGTAATTTTAAATAAATAATCGTTATGAAGCCATCTGGCTGGATTGAACTTAGTGAGCTGTATCTATCTCGCACATGCTTTATAATCTATGATTCTTGGAATTGGGCGTGTAGGCAGTAAATACAGACATGAGTTCAGTGGTTCCCGATCGATGAAGTATGTAAATTCAGCATAACGCCTCGTCAGTTTTTAAATACGAAGCCCTAACATGTTCCTGTGGACTGGACTCTAATGAAATAAGAACACCTTAGCCTGTGAGTCGCATCTCTCGCCATAATGTAAACAATATTTTTGCCTATATATTAATAAACAGATTCCTCGATAGCCAATTATCCTGGTAAGCTGGGGTGGGTGAACCTCCTTCCTGTAGGAGCGCACCCATAAAGATAGTATATCAACACGGGAGAACTCCCTAACGAGAAGGATAAGGCTCACAAGATCCAAGTTCAATATGCCAGATTTTCCTTAATTGATGGGCAGTTGTTCAAGCGATCCCCCGAACGCAAGCCGGCACCCGACATGCTTAACTATCGAACAGTACGCACAGGTCGGGCCGACCAGATGAAGGGATATGTTGTAAATCTACAGCAAATGTAACTCGCAATATGTGGCCCACACTCAGGGGTATTATTGGCCAACCATGAAGTCTAACATCGCCGATTATGTACGAAAATGTGACTGGTGTCAACGACATGCTCCCATTGTAAGATCGCCGACTCAAGATCTAATGTCTATCTCAAGCCCATAGCCCTTTGCTTAATGGGGAATTGACATAGTAGGACCACTCCCTACCGCCTTGGCCGTAAAAGCTGCTAGTAGCCACCGACATTTCAACAAATGGATAGAGGCCGAGGCTGTGACAAATCAAGGGTAAAGAGGTCACTTCTGCTTATTTGAAAAATCATTTGGTTCGCTCTGCATTCCGAAAATCGTATCAGACAATGGGCCCCAATTTGATAGCCGGGTCTACAAAAACTTATGTCAGGAATTGAAAATAAAGAACTTATACTCCACCCCCGGTATCCGTAAAGCAACGACCAAGCAAAGGCTTCCAACAAAACCTTGTCAGACGGGCCTTAAAGAAAACGATTGGATCTGCAAATTAAAGGCAATGGGTCAACGAACTTTCTGTGTTCCTTCGGGCTACGTAACGATCGCCCGCAAACCAATCCTGCAGAGGCTCCCTTCGCACTTACCTACGGATGGAAGCTATAATCCCTACGTAAAACTCCAGATGCCTATCGCCCGAATCCGACATGCCCGAATACTGAAAGGCAGAGTCCATAATCAAGGACCTAGACATCGCGACGAATCCACGCGAGACAAGAGGCCATATTCGATAGCATCCTACCACCACCGATTGGCAAATCTATACAACAGACGCATAAGGCCCCGAGTGTTCCAGCCAGGCGACCTGGTCTTAAGGAAAGTCTTCGAAAACACAACCGATCTAGTGGTAGGAAAGTTTCAGGCCAACTGGGAAGGGCCATATATTGTAACTCGAGTCGGTAAATCCGAATCATATGTTTTAGATAAGCTAGATGGAACACCTATATCCAGAATGTGGAATGTTATACACCTCAAAAGGTACTATCAATAAAAATATGATTTTTCCTCTAACTGTATCTTTATTACATAATTTAAGTTATAAAGTCCGGATGGCGCTAATTGCCCTATCCGGCCCGGTATGGTTAATGCCCAGTTGGCTCAGCATAAAGTCCGGATGGCACTATTGCCCTATATGGCCCAGCATGGTTAATGCCTAGCTGGCTCAGTATTAAGTTCAGATGGCGCTATTGCCCTATCCGGCCCAGTATGGTTAAGGCCCAACTGGCTTAGCATAAATTCCGGATGATGCTATCGCTCTATCCTACCAAAGATAAATGCCCACTAGCTCGCGATTAAGTCCTGGATGACACTATCGTTCTATTCGGACCCGCAAGATGGCGCGGCCCAACTGCTCAACATAAAGTCCGATGACGCCACGCCTCTATCCGACCAGCATGGTTAATGCCCAACTGCCAAAGATAAGTCCGGATGGCGCTATCGCTCTATCCACCCAAGATAGTTAAGGCCTAACCGCCAGCGATAAAGTCCGGATGGCGCTATCGCTTTATCCGCCCAAAGATGGTTAATGCCTAGTCGCTCGTCCGATGGCGCTTATCGCTCTATCTGATTCAGCGATAGCGGGCTTCGCCCAACCGGCTCGAATAAAGTCCCGACGACGCCTAAGATGCCAATGCCCTATCCGGTCGAGTATAGCTGAGGTCCCATTTGTTTAATCTAAAGTCTGAGTAAGATAGATGTCCTACCAGGCTTAATTTATTTGATGCCCAAATGGTACGCTGCAAGGCCCGAACTGAAAAGAAAGCGAATAAGTCAGGGAGCAATTGCTCAAACCCGGACTACACCCTACTCCTTACACATCAACGACATCCGGCTAAACAAAAATAAACTACTCGGTTCAAAAGGAGATCAACAAAGTCGCAACATAACATATGCTTCATTAAGAAGCCCGGTTACACTATATCAAAATGTCAAGATACAAAATGGGGACAAAGGAGTCAGGTTAGGCAAGAAAGAACAAAATGTAGTCCCTAACTCTCACTAAATGCACCAGGCTCCTTTCTCTCCCTGGCTACCCTGGACAGAGAATCAGAGTTATTACCTACTTTAGCCCCAACAGCAGAGGAGTGCTCGACCTCTTCGCTAATGTCTGCCTTTGGAGCAACAACAGCTCTAACAAGAACAGCATCCGGGGGGCATCGAGGATTAACGAAGAACTTTGGAGATAATGGCTGTGACATGCTCGGTATCCCGTCTGAAATCCCAGTCTTACTTCCACAAATATTATGTGCAAAGGCACAACAGCCGTAGCCATAATTGAAGATAACTTCAAAAGCAGCGTCAAACCCCGCCTCCATAGCCTTCTTCTCTTTAGAGGCCTTTACCCGGAAAGCAGACAGCTCGTCTTTACTAGCCCCAAGCTCAACAAGCAAGGAAACTCGCTCATCAGCCAAACGGCTAGTTTCCTCCTCCGCCTTACGACACGCCTGTGAAGGTACCTAAAGCCTCATCAGGACATCGTCTAACCTCGACCACTTCCGTCGAGATTCTTCTCAGAAGAAGCAAGGCGCAATGATACTGGCTAACTCGCATTCCACTCAGGTTCTAGGTGCCTCTCGCCACTTTCGACTTAGTCGCCATCTGCCACTTCATAACGAGCGACGTCTCTCTCTGCCTCAGCACGAACCGCCCTAGCAACAGCTTCTCTAGCCTCCAACTCCAAGCGCTCAACTTCGACTACCCATTAGGCGGCTCGCAGAGCATCGACTGGCATGGTCGTGAGCTCTTCGCATCCCTCAATCGGGTATGAAATTCTCGGTGCTGGAAGGCTATGTTCCGGATAGTAGTAATTGCATGCGAAGCAACATATTAATGATATGACAATAACTAAGAAATAATACTACAACGAGATATAGCGATTCCAAGCTCACCAGTTTCGTCGACTGAGAGAAATTGCGATTGCGAACTTGCATCCCATCTTCGATCATTTGCTAGAGATCTTCTTTAATGGTACTAGCAAGGACTGAGATGGTATACTCTTTGCCCTGCACCCCTGCCCGAACAGTTACAGGCATCCGTAGCATCACTGGGTACAAATCCTGCAAATGGTCAATCGAAGATTTGCCCCAATTGAAGGGCCTCCATCGATGAATAATCTCCTGAGCACCCTCCGGCCCTGGAATTGATACCTCCTCC
Organism: Tetrastigma voinierianum; assembly: GCA_016808115.1. Lineage (NCBI taxonomy): Eukaryota > Viridiplantae > Streptophyta > Magnoliopsida > Vitales > Vitaceae > Tetrastigma > Tetrastigma voinierianum. The sequence continues at coordinate 156,303 of JAEQBH010004598.1, read as the reverse complement.
ATGGAGGGAGCCGGGTCGCGAGGAGGGAGATACGAATTCACCAACATACGATCAGGAAGCAACAGCCCCGCCCAAACCTAAGGTGTACTTAACCCTATCTCGATCAAGAGCGAGATGCTCTGATGATGGACCACTGATACCGATGTGAACTGGGGGAAGCCCCTCTGGGACCCGCCAAATTAACGTTTCCCGTAGCCGGCTAGTCACCAAACCCATCTCAACCGAACCCAAGATGACAATGGCCTACACCTTCGAACCCCCATCCGAGCAAGGCTGGCCCGATCCTCTGGCCACCTCGGGGACTGCATCAGCCTCTTGCTCAAGGATAGCATCTCACTTTCTCTTCCGAGTAGCAAAATTATGAATCAAACCGGACTTCTCATCCTCTTCCTCTTCTTTTTCCCAAATTCCGACCGGAAGAGATATCGGGAGGGATCCACCAAATCCCTCCGCCCCCCGCTCTAGCAACTTGGTCGCTCAACGTCCCTTTTCTTCGATGCTCGGGGGGGCGGACGTGAGCCTTTTCTCGCAAGGAAGGATGCTCCAACGGCTACCCCCCCAACCCGCTCCGACGCCCCAGGGGCAAGGCCTAATCCTCGCTAGCAGGAAGGTTGCGCGGCCGAGCACTCGATCACCACCCCAACCAACAAATCTCGCCCCCACTTCCTAGCTGGGTGAAGCACTAGTCGGGATTGCCCGGCGTCTCAAACACAAAGTGCTCACCTTCCACAACCTCTGAGGGTAAAGGACGCGGGATTATTGGGACGCTGTAAGGAGATGGGTGGTGGCTTAGATCATGCAAATTCTTCACTGTCAGAAGGACTTCATGACGGCGCTCCTGCTCGAAAATCTCCAAAAGCCTTCGAATTTTCGTAAAACTGGCTCTTTCCACCCAGTGCACCAGTTTGCCCCTTCGTTTTTTCCCTGCACAAATAACCCATAATAATGAAACTTGTGTACATAAATGGGCATTCGAAAAATACATCAACGGGCAGGCCCTGTTACTTATACACACCTGGAAAAGACATTGTATGGTTAACATCAAACAGAAGGTCGGGGGAACCCGAGGTCTCATCCCAAGGTCCGACCAGATCACCCCTTTGCCACACTCTTCAAGCTCCGGGGAGTCCTTGTGAACGCACTGCAACCAGTGACTCCAGTCGATATGGACATCCGACCACCTTGTGCTATCCTCAAGGTATAAGCAAAACAAACTTCTATAAAAGAAAGATCAAGTTGGTAACGGCGTTCGCGACACAACATCCGGGCCAAACCGAATGACGCGCCAGTGAATAGCAGGTGTGGCTTCCCGGCAGTGTAAGAATTGCTTCACCGTAGACGGCAAGAGGAAGCCGGTCTACGCTTGCTCCTGGGTGAAAAATAACGCATTGTACTCTTCACCCACAGTATTTTCAATCGAGCCATCCGAAAGCATGATGTCAATGTCATCGGGAATTTCATAGTAGGCCCTCAACTCCTCCATAGACAAAGAGGAGATGATGCTGCTTATAGAAGCCCTCTGTAGCCCTCGCTACACCAGCTTTTGGCTAGTGGAAGTCTCTTTCGAACCTCTTGCCATTCTATAAGCAGATAGACAAAAAAAAAGGGAAACGACAATCAACCCGAAGCCATGATACCACACTGGTAAAATTGCAACCCACTATGCCTAGGAGGGAGTTACCCAACCCTAGCAAGCTCTAAGAATGACCCCCCTCACGCTATCCCGACACCGAAAAACGCCCCGGTAATAAAAAAATAAGTGGACCCAGGGTAGAAACAGTGTTTTACCTATAAAATGAAACCAAAACAAGCGCCTTGAAGAACGGTTCACAAAAGCACACAACGTCGCACCAGAGTATCCACAGAAAATCTCTAACAATAAGGAAACAGGATAACCAAGAAGAAACAAGTATGGGAAAGGGTGAAATCAAATGATGGCTCCTTATATATTAATCGCCTGTAGCCTCCCGCGCATTTAACGTGCAGACTAATGACTCCATCGCTCCACCAACAATTAATCCTAGCGACGCTTCGCCTATTGGGGCACGGGTACGAACGAACGTGGCCAAAATACGCGGCCTCAGGCCACCCTCTAAAAGCCACGTTCACACCGCCCAACCATCTTATTTCTATATCAGTCCATTTCGAAGCATCTCAAATACCATAGCCCTCCGTTGTAGGACTAAGTCCTTCTCACTAGCCAGGAATTGGGAAGCATGAGAACAATGTGTGTAGGAACAAAGAAAATTTTAGAAAATGTGAATTCATTAATTACACCAAAAGGCGTTCATAGTTACATAACAGCGTTTATACCAAAGTAATCATATTCTGATTACATGATCCATCCGAACCAAATCCAGAGGCCACAAAACAAAAGAAACAAAAAAAAAAAAGGAATAGGAAGAACAAGCGAAGCAAAGTTGTAAGAAGGTCCTATTAAAGGTGGAAAGGACACAAAGATCCCCTGCTAATTCGTATGGCAAGGAACACAAAGAGCCCCGTGGATTTAGGAGGGGGTGTTCGTCACAGAGGATTCCATTCAGGTTCAACCACCCAAGAGTGGCACATATTCGCAATATCTCTCTCAACGCAAACAATTCGACCGTCAATCCTTGCAAACTCTCTACCGGTCCATGCTTCGGCAACCGTTTAACCCTCTTCATAAGCCCCGTCAAAGAATCACAAAGAATCGAATTCTCAACGCCTAACCAAACCACCCCGCCTAACAACCCGCCAGAAGAATAACTGGGCGGGCACAAAAATCCTTCCTCCTACAACCCTTTATGTGAGACCTCTAAATTCTTAAAGGAACTTCAAACAACCCGCATCAAATGTGACTTTAAAAACTAGAAATTCCCTTGCAATGTACATCGAACACCCCAAAGATTAACTGGCCCACCAATCCCAACAACATTAAACAAGTCCCAAACATTCTCTTTTTCCCACCAATCCCCTACGTCAAGGTCCCAATATCTTTCTTCCCGACCGAAGAATGACTCCTAGCGCAAATGGCATTGTGGTACCATTGGCCAGTCTGCACTCTGAACCAATAGGCCCACAATAATGGCCCAAACAAACCCACAGAGGGCCTAATCTACTTTAATTCAATCATCTTCCCTTTATAAAGACAGCCCAAACGATTTCCAAATGCAAGGAGATATAATGTCTGGGTACACGCTTCCCGGTCACTACCATCTTCAGGAGGTAGTCATTAACCTTACCAACAAATAACCACCCATGAGCTCCGCACACGTAACCACCCCGATGAGGTCAACGCATCACGGAGCGTAAGATGCGACACCATACCTAGCGGCAGCTTTATTATCTAAAGGGAAGAACAGTCATAACACTAAACAAAGTGCCACCTCCCTTTCGCTTTCGAAGGAAATCATCTACTTCCCATGAAAAGCTTGACAATCCACCCTCCTCCATAAAAAGAAGAGGTGACACCATGTGGCTGCAAGACATTCTTAACTAAAAGGACCGATCTTTTCACTCTCTAGATTCTGTGACCTGACTTTGGCATCGGAGAGGCACGGTTAACAACTACGCCCATTTTCTCGTTTGTTTGTGCACGTATTTCAGGCAAGTTGATGTCTAACAATCCAAAGGACTCGTAGTAAATCTCGTGGAGACTACAATTTCTCATTTTCTCTTATCTTGTTTTAGCCTTTTTCCTTAAACAAGGATAAGTGATTTTTTTTTTGTCATTATTAGCCTGAAATCATCTCTTTATATCTCTTTTAATAATTTTCTTTTTCAATAAAGTGGTTGTAACACCCCGAAATATACCCTAGTTGTTTTCAACGTGTTTAGGGTATTTTGTAAGCATAATTGAATTTTTCGTAAATTTAATTCGAAAATATGGAAAGTTAGAAACCCGAAAATTTTATACAACTAAAGGAAAATCGGGAATTGTCCAAAAAGTGGTATTAAAGACATGGATTAATGTGGATTAGAGGCCAAAAGTATAAAATAATAAGAATTGTAAATGTAATTAATGGAAGTCGAGGACTAAAAGCTAAATAATCAAAACTCTATTATATTAGAGGAGGAGACCAAAATGGATTATTTGGTCTCCAAACAAGGCTTACTTTCGAAGAAGAGAGGAGGAAGGAGAAGAAGATACAAGGAGAGAGATCACAAGGTATGGATTTCGTATGATTCTCAGATGGATTTGATGACTTTGGCATGATTTTTTGTATGAATTACATGGGTAAGGAGTGCTGTGGTTTTCCTTGAAGATTAAACGTTTCCCTTTATAGGGTTTTTGTTAGGAAAACATCCTAACTCTAGAATTAAGGGAAGTTTGGTTGAAAATCCCTAGTTGATCATAATTAAATATGGAATCCTTCACACCAAGGGTTGGGTGAACTTGGGTATGAATCCTTGGATTCTCTACCAATTAAAAGTAATTGTGGAGTTGTTCGAGGGATTTCATGATTTTGATGAGGAATGAAATAGAAGTGAATTGTGGAATAAAGTGCATGAAAATGGTGAAATCACCATTTCTCGGCAATTTCGAGACTCCAGACCCAGACACCTTTCACCTGTACCTAAGACAGTGATGCAAGATTAAACTGCACCCAGACAAACCCAACTTTGTACAGACAACTAGAATCAATCCCATCCTTATTGTTAGACATGTACCGGTACAGGTGGTCCCTGCAGCCCCTATTTTTGTTATTTTGCGTATTTAAGCTAAAATACGCATTCCGGAAGTATAGAAAATGATGAAATTAAGTGAAAATGTACGCACTGTCAAAGAAAGCTTCGCTTCGCCTCGGCAAGTTCGATGGGAGCAAAGTTCATGCCCCAATAATAAGATCGGAAGTTTCTGAACACATAAAATCGTAGGAATGCCTAAGACTGGTGACATTAAATGACAACACTCGTCGATTGAGCTCCAAAGACTCCCCGATTAGTACTTCCTAAGATTCGCCAAGGCTCCAAGACTCGAATAGCACTTAGACTCTGCTGAGTGTTGCCACTCATTCCACAGTGTTACCGACACTCCCGTCCCGACAGTGCCATGGCACCCGTTCCTTACGCCGCAACTCGCCAGGCAAGGCACTTCCGCATCAGATAAGATCTTCTCTATACTTATTGTGTCAGGTCTTACACTTTTATTAGCAATCGGCCCAGTATTCCCATAGTTATATGATAATAACCTGAATAATGAATAAGAGGAAACAAAGGTGTATCGTTTCGATCTGCATTACCCATGGTATTTCAATACGAATAAGCCTTAACTCCTACAGAGTTTCAATACTATAAGTCCAAGAGGTTATTAATTATCAGATAAGTCCATGATCTGAATGCATGAAATTTCTTATATTTGTTATTGTTATATACTTATTATAACTGTGCATATGCATATTACCTATGTTTCCTAATTGCTGCAAAGCTTAGCAATGTGGTTTTAATCCGTGTAGGTACGTAAGAAAGAGATGTTGATATTCCGTTCGCCGTGCCAACACACAAGTAGGGTTCATCACGTAGGTTCCGCACTCGATCAACAAATGAAATGATAGTTTGAATATGTAAACGGATCGAGGATCAGATATATATCAGAACAATTCACTATGGTGGCAAGCCATTTGACTTTTATATATGATATGTTGATATATTATAAGACTTGGATATACCAATGTCTAATTATGCGTAAAGAGTCCCAAGATATTCTCGCACTCGAACTTGGCTGATCCGCCAATCTGCCTGACCGAATCGGGTGACAAAGTGGGTTGTTCACAAAATATGGATTTTTAATTTGTTTTGTGCTTTGTCGCCATTCTTTTATGCAACGTATGGCTCAGGGGTTCTTTGCTCGCGCTTTCTTATGTGTGGGTAATTCTAACGACAAAGGAGATTCGATAAGGTAGAGACATCAAATCAAATCATGGTTGTTAATATGGTCCAAAACTGGAATCATAGGTATTTTAATCATAATAAAATTATCAAAATGTAGCCTTGATCGATTCATCAGGTTATTAACTCGATGTCACATTATCTGCAGTTTTTAGAGATTCTATGTTTTTGTCGAATATATTACTAGTTATTTATATCTGGTGCAATCCTGCAACTTTAAATCAATAAAATTATTCTCCTTAAAAAAAACACACTATTAAATAATTTATAAATAAATAACAATTTTATTTTGTCTTTAATAGTTGCCTACTCATTTGGTTTTTTTTTTTTTTGAAACAATTGCCAACTCATTTGTTGAGACTCGAGAGTTTGTTTTAGTAAACCTTTTAAAGGCAAACACCATTTTTAAGGATTTCTATCTCTCTCCTTGTCTCTTTGGTATAATAAAATCGAGTTTTGGATTAAAATACTATTTTTCAAAAAAGAAAAAAAATTACAAAATTAGTTTTGATTTCAAATTATTGTGCAATCTAATACGTTTAGGCCACATAGGTGATAGCCCGACAAATACCATTGTCCTGACATTTTTTGTTGTGCAACTTGTTTTCTTCTCTAACTTATCGGAGCCATAACTTCTTCATTTTAACTTGAATTTGAGTTTATAAGGTATCGTTGGAAAGCTTTTTGAATATAAAATGCAATCATGAGTGGAGTTGAACCATTTGATGCTCCAGATGATACAGAAAAATTCATTTTCCCAATGACGCATTGTAAGACATCCTGTTAACTCTTTTTTAAGAAATATTTTGCATATTTTCTTACTAAATCACTTGCTTTTCAAAAAAAAAAAATCCTACAAAACCATGTTAAGAGGAAATATTATGAGTTTTACATTAATATGGATATAAAATACTCAAAATAACATGTGAAATGAACTCAAAATATAGATGAGTATTACACTCATCAATAATAATAATAATAATAATAAAATTCAAGTGATAGTAATTCTTTTAAAAAAAAGATTAATAAGATAAATATGAAAAACAATAATATAAGATAATATGACAATATAATTTAAATTAAATAATATTTTAATAATTAATATCAAACATCAAAAATTTGTTTTAATTCGAGATAAACTAATTTAAAATTATCCGTTGAAAAAAAAAGTTTATATTATCTTATTAATTTAAAATTATCCATTGAAAAAAAAAATTAGTTTATCTTAGATTAAAACAAATTTTTGATATTTGATATCAATTATTAAAAAATTATTTATTTTAAATTTTATTATCATTTTATTTTATATTTTTCTTTTTAAATTGTTTTTCATATTTATCTTATTAATATTTTTTTAAAAAAAAAATATTATCTTATTTGATATTAAAATAATCGAGAGATTCATAAAATTGAATCTTTCTTAAACAATTATCAGCTACTTTAGATCCAAAGTTTGAGTTTGTCCAGGACAATGGCAATGGCTTTTTCGACTTCAAGAGTTTAGAGTTTGTATTTATCGCGACAAACTCTATAATTTGCCGCGATAAATACAAACTCTGGAATTTTTCGCGATAGAGTTTGTCTTTCTCACACAACAATTCATCGGCAAAGAATGATTGTCATATTATGATAGCAAGATTACAAATGTTTTTAAGATAAGTCTCGTGGCCGACAACGACATTACAAATTTTAAGATGTCGTTGTCCTGCATATCTACTTTATCATTAATCAAAATATGCAGGAAAACGCTTGTTCAGACAACGAAATTTGCAGGGCTATCACCCACGCTACCCAAACGCATTGGGACGTGCACAATAAATCAAACTACTTTCTTGTATTTTTTTTTTAAATAGTATTTTACTCCAAAACTCAATAAAATCTTTTCCTAAATTAAAGAAAGTTGAAATTTGAGGAAAAAAAATACTTCATTAAAGTAGAGAAGGTAATATTCGTATTTGAAAAAGAAAAAATATTAATGCCCCAAAAATTGCAACCTACTATATACATAGGGTCAGTTCAATAACCGAAGAAAAATTTATGTTATTTAAGACAAATAAAAAAAGAAAATGTTTTATGATCAGAAGATTATTTTTTGTTTCTTGTTCAATCAAAAAATAAAAAGTTCTTAATAATTTGTACTTGATAGTGCCTAAAAATCACCTCACAGCCCGTAACGCAGCCCAAGGAACGAACCTTAAAATCGGTCAGTTTCCTCCACAGGTCTGCAAGAGCCTTTACTGGGACTCCTACCATGATGACATCCTGGTTACTCATAAGGCTCGAGCCCGTACGAAACTGCCTAGTGGGCCTGACCGTGACGTGGATAATCAGATCCACCGCTGCCGTAAGAAAGGAAAGCACTCCACCTTCTGCGATCCGGAGACATTCACCCGTTAAGGGAAAGAAGGATCTCCCACGACACAAGCCCCAATTATCCTATTCGCTAGCGATATGAAGAGAAGATCCCTTACCCAATTCGGGAAGATGTCAGACACCGTCTAACAAGGAAAGTCATCATGATCACCCATGATAACTATCGAGCAATTCCACCAAAGAAAGGTACGTACTACAACGCCATCTATACTGATCTCTTCCTTTCTACAAGAAAGAAACTAACTTAGGACGGAGGCGCAATGGCACACTCACGACCACCCTTTCAGCAAGGTGTTATAGTTATACATCAATCCGACCGACCGACCGCCCAATGACTCAAGAAGCTCCAAATTTCAAAGATTGATAGAAAAGCACCATCTGCCATACAGTTTATGGGAACGATTGTCTTACAAATAAACTGACAAGGATCGATGGTATCAACTCGAAACATGAGTAAAAGTCACGCCAACCCCCCGAGGACGTAAGACAAACAGGACGACATTGACAGCCGATAACCGGGAGACGCTCTCGGAGCTCCTCACGCCAAGCAAGAACGACGGAGGCATTCGGCCCCACACCAACGTCCCGCTAAGGAGCCGGGAGGAACTCACCAGACAAGTGCAGCACCCACAGGAGGCACAACAGGTCCATGAAGGTCGCAATACCATTCCACAGGAGGAGCAACAACATCTCGGCGCCCCCCGAGACGTTGACGGAGGAGGAGAAAATAGCAGGACCAGGGGGCATGATCCCTACGTACCCCCAAAGATGGTCTCAATGAGGGAATGTCTGACAGGGACGATGAAGGTGAAGAGCCTACCCCTCACCAGTAGGGGAAGGAGGAAAGATCTTGGGAGCAGCAGTTCCAAGACATCCAACAAGAGCTTAGCCACATGAAAGAGGTTGTAAAAGGTCGAGCCCCAATCTCCATGGATGCTATAATACAACAAACGGAATCCCCGTTCACAACCGAGGTACTACACTTCCCTCTCCTAACAAAGTTCGAATGTCAGAGATCAAGCCTCGACTCCGAATCGAAGACTCTGAGGGACCACTCTAACACTTAAGCAAGAATCAAATGGAGCTACATGATACCAAGACCCCGTGGAGATGCAGCCTTGCCATCACGCTTTGGGGCTCCGACCTGGCATGGTTCAACAGCTCCCGTCGCCCGATCTCATCATTCAAGGAATCCTATCGTCGTGTCCCACTTCCATCGGGCCTGCACATACTAGAAGCCAAGCTACCACCCGACCGTAGCAGCAGCCCTCAAGAAAACCTAAGGTCCGCCCGTGAGGTTCAACTCAGAAATACACGGTAGACATCCCGGATGAAAAGTTCGCGATCACCGCTTTATAAATGAAGCAGTATACAAATTAAAGACTTAATGTTCTCCATCTCAAAGAACCTCAGCAATGGCCGAGGTGCTCAGCCAAAGGTAGTGGCTCACATCAACCCGCGGGCAGGCTCCCATGTCACAAGCCTGCGAGAAAGGAGAAAAGCAAGGACGAGAAAAAGCGGGACCGAAGCCCCAGGAGATGAAAAGACCGAGACAGACCTCCACGGAGGGGCAAGGAAGACATAGATCAATCTCTAAAGATAAGAGGTAACGCCTGACTCCGTTGTCCACCTCGCACCGAGCTACAAACAGCAGCATTCCACCTCAACAATTCACCCCCGACGCCTGGTGGTTCAAGTCCTATACGAGGTGGTGCAAAGATGAGTAGTTTTTAAGATGGCTATCTCCATACGAAGCACGGGACCCAACCAAAAGAGACACGCACTAAGTACCGCAACTTCCATAGAGATCACGGCACTGACATGATCGATTCGCTAAAAGAAATCGACCCCGATTCGACGTGGGACATTCACAAGCATGTGGGCTCCCGAAGATCTGAATCGCACCCTCCACCACTCTGCCACCACCGCCAAAGATCAAGAACCCGAGAGATCAATGTGATTTTCGTGGGATTCACGAGGTGGGGAATCTAGTTCCCACAAGAAGGCTGGGCTCACCACACAACTTTAGATCAAAGGAGGCACTAGGAGGCACATGTCGGTCCAAGCTCCCCGATTAGAGTCACCACCATAACCTTCTGACGCTGACCGAAGGCCGCTAACATCCCATGATGACCCGCTAAGAGTAAGGGTCGCCGAGCTAATAAAACGCTTCATTGGTCCTCGACGACAACCTGAGCTCTACCAACATCATCTTCGCATCAAGATTTGAAAAATGGGTACTGAAGTGGGAGAAGTCGGAACCCAGAACGCCCACTTAAGGGGATTCTCCGGAGAGAAAGTACTACCCCTGGGGTCAGTACAGCTAGTACTCACTTTGGGAGAACCCCCATGCTAGGCCACAACGACGATAAAATTCCTCATAGTGGAGGGCCTATCGGAATACAACATGTTACTAGGTAGGCCTTCTCTCAATGCCATAAGGGCCATCCCTTCCGCCTATCATATGGTAGTCAAATTCCCCACGGAAAATGGAGTAGGAATGGTTCGAGGAGACCAGCGGGTAGCCAGGGAGTGCTACTTGGCGTCGATGAAACAAAAAGCAGTTGACAACATCCACATGGACGAGCTCGACATGAGAGACGAACTTGACACCCGACCAACACCCTCAGAAGAGCTAGAACCAATACAGCTTGACGACCAGCCAGAACACCTCGCTTATCGGATCCAAATTGGTCCAGGACGTCAAAGACCTCCTTATCCGCTTCTTAAAGCAAAATGTGGAAGTATTCGCTTGGAAGCAAGAGGACATGGAAGGGATTGACCCAATGGTTATCACCCACAAGCTGATTGTCATTCCCTCCTTCAAACCTGTCAAACATAAAATAAGAAGGCGATCAACGAAGAGGTCAACAAACTCCTCCAAGCCCGAGCTATCTGAGAAGTAGATTATCCTGACTGGTTGGCTAATGTGGTTCTCGTCAAGAAGGAAAATGGAAAATGGCAACTCTGCATTGATTTTACCGATGTTAACCGCTCACCGGAAGACGCCTTCCGCCCGAATCAACCTCATAGCGACACCACCGTCGCCACGAGCCCGGCCACGCGGGACGCTTCTCAAAGGCAATCAGATCGTATCAGACCCAACGACCAAGAGAAGACCTCATTCTCGAACGCAGGAACATACTATTATCGTGATGCCTGGCCAAGAACGCCGGGCCACGCATCAAAGGTCGGGTAAACACATTCCAAAACATATCGAGCAACCATGGAAGTATACATGATCTACAGTCGGGCCGGGTTAGTCAAGGCCGAGCTCCACGTGGACCACCTAACTGAATCATTCCAGGTCTTAAAGGACTACAAGATGAAGTTAAACCCAACCAAGTGTGCTTTCGGAGTCTCTGCAAGGAAATTCTTGGGTTTCATAGTCAACAGGCGCGGAATAGATGCGAATCCGTACAAGATAAAAGTCGTGCTCGACATGCGACCGCCCTCAAACACTAAAGAAGTTCAGAACCTGACCGGGAGAATAGCTGCGTTGAGTCGCTTCGTGTCTAGATCCAGTGACAAGTGTCAGCCCTTCTTTCAAGTTCTGAAAAAGGCCTTCCACTTAGACACCCATTGTGAAGAGGCGTTCGCAGCGCTAAAAACCTACTTAAGCTCCTCTATTCTGCATGCCCCCGAGGAGAACTCTATTTCACTTAGTCGTTGCCGATTCACTAGTGTCGCCTTGTCGAGAACGAGGATGTAATGCAAACAGCGCCCATTACTACACTGAGCTTTAAGAGGAGCAGAGGAAAGGCACCAAGATGGAAAAGCTTGCTCTAGTATCAGCGACCACCGCGTAAGACTTCGACCATACTTCCAAGCCTACACCATCGAGATTCCGACAAAACACCCAATGAAGCAAATATTGCATAAACCATAAACCTTAGGAAGACTGGTAAAATGGGCCATAGAGTTGAGTGAGTTCCGCATTAGGTACAAGCCAAGAACAGCGATCAAAGGACAAGTTTTGGCATATTTCATCATGGAATTCACCTCGACAAAGCCTACCGAAACCACTCCAGCCTGGGCTGCATCTCCCCCATATGGAGGTTGTCCGACGGGCCGCCTAATGCTCAAGGAAGGGTTGATTTCGACTCTCGATGGGATCGACGTGGAATATGCACTCAGATTCTAGTTCCCGGCCTCTAATAACGAAGCTAACACGGTCGTTATCGTGGATTCTAACTCGCCCACTCCATGGAGGCTGATCAACTAGAGGTATGCAGCAATTCCTAGTTGGTGGTGAAGCAAATAGAAGATTCCTACAAAGTGAAAGGCGAAAAGATGATCCTCTATCTAAAAAAGGTACGCGAGTTGCTTAAAAATTTCGTACAGGTTCAAGTCAGACATGTCCCAAGAACGGAGAATTCAAGGGCAAACACCCTGGCTAAGCTAGCAACGACGTCGCAAGAAGACTTAGACAGACGAGTATCGATCAAGCACCTCATGGAACCTTCAATAGACGTCAACAACGATGAGGTCCTCCCAATAATGACCACGCCGAGCTGGATGGACCTCATTTGGGACTATTTGTTGAATGGGACATTGCTAAGCAATCTAAAGGAGGCATCTAAACAAAGAGCAAGGTTAGCTAGATTTGCTCTTTTGCGGGGAACCCTTTATAAATGACGTTTCTCTACACCCCTCCTCAAATGCATAGGAAAGTAAGATGCCAACTACGTACTTAGAGAGGTGCACAAAGGCATATGTGGCAACCATATTGGAGCTCGGGCCTTAGCAGGAAAAACCCTAAGGCAAGGGTACTATTGGCCCATGATGCTCAAGAACGCCATAAAACTGGTCAGAAAATGCAAAATCTATCAAGAGCATGCCAAGATCTCCCACCTCCCATCAGAGCCACTAACCCCGATCATAAGCCCTCAAATTTTTTCAGCTGATTAGACATATCGCTCCTTCCCATCGGGAAGAGTTACAAATTGCCAATATGAGTGGACTACTTCACCAACAGGTAGAGTCAGCCATTAGCAACAATCAATGAGCAAAAGTACGTAACTTCAAGCCATACCATAATATGCCTATTTAGAATCCCAAAAGCATTGGTATCTAATAATGGAAAGCAGTTCGACAACCTGAAATTCAAAAACTTTTGTGCCGAGCTCGAAATCAAGAATTACTATTCATCCCCAGCTCATCCGCAGTTCAACGGATAAGTCGAATTCACTATAAGGACTCTTAAGGCAGCATTGAAGACTAAACTGGAAAACCTAAAGGGAAAATGGGTGGACTACCTCCCCGAGGTATTATGGACGTACATAACTGCACACAAGTCTGTAACTCAATAGACTCCGTTCGCCTTAGCATTTGGCACCGAGGCGGTAGCCCCTGTTGAAGTTGAGCTCAAGTCACCTAGGGTCGAGTTCGCAAACGCCGAGCACGATGAGGAGTCTCTCCGCTTAAACCTTGATCTCTTGGAGGAGAAGCGAGAGTAGGCTCTGAAAAGCGCAGAGGACTACCAACGAAAAACAACAAGGTACTATGATCGAAAGGTCAGGCCCAATAGTTTTAAGCCTAGAGACCTGCTCAAAAACTCCTCGCCAAGAAGGAAAGACTTAATTACTGGAACCGGGACTCCAACCTGAGGAACCCTATTTCATATCACTCGGGATAATCCGACCACTGAATCTCCCCAGCACCCTGCGCTTTACCCATAAACCTCTATATCAGATCTATTAATAAAGCGTAGTAGTTTACTTCGCTCAAATAACTTTATTTTTATTTTTATTTATTTTCTACCGTTTACTCGTAAATTATAAAGAAAGAACCGGGGAGCCTCATTATCATAAACCATTGTGGGTCAAAAAGGGCCTCTAGAAGGTTACATGAAACATCACAAGTAGACGTGTTTTCAAAGGATTGTACTTTTATTACAGTTATTCCAGAAAATTACAATAAGCAAAACCGCTCTCTACATCTCAGAAGATTACAATCAGCAAAACCGCTCTCTACATCTCAGAAGATTACAATCAGCAAAACCGCTCTTTACATCTCAGAAATTTACACCGCCTCAAAAACCCACAAGGAAGAGAAAAGGAAAGGCAGCAGAAATAGTGGGAGAGAGGAGATAAGAAGCGACCTTGGTGGCCATTCAAGGCAAAAACCACAAGTAAGAGAAAGGGGAAGCAGAAAAGAAAAAAGAAAGAAAAAAAAATAAAAAATAAAAAATAAAGAAAAAAAATGGTGGGAGAGGTATAGCATAAGAAACGGGACTTGAAGCCTTCAACACACCGCCCCCTCCAAACGTGTTCCATGACCCAACTCCATTAAATGGCTGGACTGGGGAGCAACACAATTCCAGCAAATGGCAGGATTAGGGAACAACACAACTCCAACAAATGGCAGAATGACGAAACTGAACGACAACCTATGACCACCAAACGTACTTCGCAGAGCAATCAAAACCCCCGGGTTTACCATGTCCGAACTCCGGCTGGCCGGTGAAGGTAGGAAGGAAAGGGAGTACGCATAACTTACACCTCGGCGAAGGCGCATTATTTATAAAGAAGCCTAGACACCTTGGGAAGTCACACAGTCTGTTCCGATTCTCCATAGACCGACATTAAAACTACGTGCACTTTCCCAAGGGAAGGAAGACGAAAAGACCCGGGAGCTCAGATGTTAAAGAGCCACGTAGCTCAAAGTTCAAAGGAAACACGGAGCTCGTATCAAGGAGCCATGCGCCAAATTAAAAGGAGACGCGCATCTGGGGATCAAGGAGCCACGGCTCATCCCAAGAAGAGCCCGTATTCGGGCCACAATAAGAGCTGTGAGGCTGATACAAGATCCATCGTAGCCGTAGTTAGTCAAGAGCCAGGAGTTCGATATTGTGCAAGAGCCACGTAGTTTAGTTTGACACATTTAAGCTCTGGACATTAGAGAGCCATGAAGCCTCGTCCGAAAGAGCCGTAGCTCGTAGTTCAAAAAGAGTCGCGTGAGCTCCGCCCTCAATAAGAGCCTAGTAGCTCAGTTTGCTAAGAGCCACGTAGCTCGGGCCTAACAAGAGCCAGGAGCTTGATATTAGAGGCCATGTAGCTCGGGAGTCCAGTATATGAACCAATGAGCTCGCCCAATGAGAACCTGTGAGCTTAGGGTGTTAAAGAGCCACGTAGCTCATAATCCAAAGGAGCCATATAGCCTACTCAAGATAGCATGAGGCTCAATTCTCTCGAGAGCCCAAAGAGCTCACCCTCAGAAGAGTCACAGAGCTTCCGGGCCTCGACAAGAGCCAAGAGCTTGGATATTAGAGAGCCATGTAGCTCAAAGTCCGAAAGAGCCGCGTAGTTCAGAGATCAAAAGAGCCGTGTAGCTTAATTCAATGAGAACCCAAGAGCTCAGATGTTAAAGAGCCACGTAGCTTAGAATCCAAAGGAGTTATATAGCCCAGTTCAAGAGAGCCTTGAAGCTCTATTTCTAAGAGCCCAGAAGCTCGGCCATTAAAGGGCCACATAGCCCCACCTACAACGGAAATCATAGAGTCTACCATATATATGCCTGCCCTGTCATAAAGGGAATGAAAGGCAAAAGATTCGAAAGTGTGAATACACGACAGCGCTTCACCAAGGTCAAAATCGTCATTACAAGAGCCTAAGACCGCTAGAACAAAAAAGAACGACGGGAAAAAGCCTAAGTATTGGAGGCAAGAGCTTGGGTAACCTCACCGCACTGGTCGCCAGAAGAAGAGCAGCAGCTAGACGCCGAAGACACTCAAGGCCATCCTCCTCGTCGCAGCCGATTCTCCCACCCGTCCCCGTGAACCAAGGCTCAAACCTAGGAAGACTTTAGAAGCCTTGCACCAAAAAGCGAGCCACCCGGAGGCCTATAAGGTACATGACTCGTCCCTCAGCTCGGCAATCACCCCCTCATTCTGGCTAACCAAGGCCTACTGCCTCTGGAGTTCATCACGAAGCCCGTGGCATTCTTTGTTCAAGTGCCCCACCTGCCCCAGCCTCAACGACCTGGGCTGACTCCTACCACCGCTCGTGGCCTTGAGACGCGCCTGTCCCTACCCACCCGTAGCCTTCCGTCCGCCTCCCGTCGACCCTAACTACCCTCGCCACCCCGGCCGTCTCACTTTCTCCCTAGCGATCTACAGCTCATCCTTGACCATCCGTAGCTCTTAAGCGGTAGCCCTTAGCTTATCCCGAGCCTTATTTTCCTGTTCTTCAGCTTGCGATATCACTGTCGAGGTATGCTTCAAGTTAGATTTATACTTCACTAAGATCCCTGCAGTTTCTCGCACTGGATCTCAATGTGCTCAGCCTCTCCGAGGTAAGGAGCCAACCCTTATACGCCTCTACCGCCCTAATAGACTCGAGAAAACAAGCCCTTCGCGTGCCTTCACGAGGTGTTCCACCAGAGAAACAAGACAGCTGTAAGGACCAATCGAACTAACGATGGGGATGGACGAGTAAGACGCCTGATAGACCATAATCGCTCCCGGTTTATCGGAGGCCAAAGCTTCCTCAACGGACATAAAATCCACCTTCTTAAGGTCAGAATCCCGTAGAATTGATGACAAGGCCCTAGCAGCTAGCTTTGCATTCCCAAACAACGAGTCCTCATCCCTCTCATGTCCAAGATGCTTCCTCCCTCGCCCTGCACGCCCCTGGCGAGCTTTCCTGCTGCTTTACACCTGGGGGCTCCAAACGTAAATGGGGCAGATATCCAGAGGAGGCCCCACGGCCTCGAGAGATTCGCTACCACAAAGATTTGAGGAGAGCGAGGTTGTGGATCTGCTGATCATTGCACTCTCAACCATAGGATGAGGCGTGTGACTCCTCGCCTTAATGGCTCCTACGACCCTTGTCTCGAACGTACGATACGAGGAGGATGCCCCCAACTTCGGGACCTTGCCTCGAGCCGCACGACCGCTTCGGCGCCCAGACCTATGCTTAGCACTTTTCTTCTTCGCCAACAACTCAACTTGGGCTTGAACCTCTTCCTGAGAAGGCTTCATGACAGAAGATTGAGATGGCCTCAAAGCAGGGGGTCGAGAAGATTGCACTGTGGTTGCCCGAATATCCGATCTAATAAGCTCTGAATACGTCCGCGGGCTACATTTAGCCAACTTCCGCTTCACCTCTTCATCCTCGGGACTGAGGTTAGGGTGAATACTTGAAAACCGCACAACCAAAGAAAAATTAGAAACACCTCATGACTTTCAAAGGCTAAACCCAATTAACGCAAACGAAGGCTCATGTAAGTTCTCGGGGGCAGTCCAAATGGTCAGAATGCTGAGCCTATCTTCTCGGTCAACAGGATTATACTCCCAATTACGACCACTGACGAAAAATAACGCTCATTCCAGTGTTTGTGGGAGGACGAAAGATCTGAGATGATCAGCTTGACATTGGAGCTTTTGGAAATGCACAAGAAGCCCTTTGAGGCCTCTTTCACACTAAAGAAGTCTAGGAGCAAAGCTATGCTAGGAACCCCAAGACCTTTATCCCTAAAGACAACTAGCAGCCCAACCAGAACGCCCTAGAAATTGGGAGAAAGTTGGGATGGACATACGTTAAAGTGTTGCAAGACGCTTTTGATAAAGGGGTGCAAAGGAAAGCGAAGGTCGTTCTCAAAGGCCACCTCAAAGAAGCAAACCATCTTCGGCACTTGGACGATGTAAGAAGTAAGAGAATCGGGGCACCAAACATGAACACCAGAGGGGGGCCTATAGCGAGAGGCGAAGGTATGTCCAAAAGGGCTCTCATTTCTGATTAGGCCCACTACTGCATTTCAGACAACAACCCTCAAGTAGTCGAATCGCTGTGGCACTCGGGATTCACCGACTCGTTCGCTTTGCCAACTGGGAAGGAGGTTCAAAGGGACCCGGCCGACAACAATGGCTCTGACGACCGACCTTCACACCGTCCCGTCCTAAAGCAGTTCCTGCTAATCCAACCCCCTATGTAGACCGAAGAACGATTGGGCCCAGATGATGTACGCATGATTGGGCAAGAATAAGGGAGGTCAAACGAATGAAAAAGGCGTAATCCCACCAAAACACCCTATCAACCCTAAAGTCGTAACAACTCCCATCATTAAGATGCTCGATAGAACTCCAGCCAAAAAAGTGGGGAAGAGAAGACAAACAATGATCACTGGGGACCCACGGAATCCAAAATAAGAAAAGGTAAACAGGGGAAGAAGAAGGAAGACGTACCAAACTAGGAAAGAGAAAAACAGAGACGATGAAGGATCCCGACCCGGATTAACCTCATGAACCTATATCTCCCAGACTCCAAATCCGGGAGAAACTTTCCTCAAAAACAACAAATAAAATCCATGAGCGAACCCTTACAATCCTTAACATATTCTCCTTAGAAAATAATATGCTTAAGTGGTAAATTTTTTTCTTATTTTTTTTTTTCTTTTTTTTTTTTTTCAAACACTTAGATTTTTCAGAAAAATCGGCCAGAGTTTCCTCTATTTTTCGGACTTTCCCAAATTTACAAAAACCTGCGAAAACATTCAAAAACACTTATAATCTTTCAATTCTCAACTTCCGTTTTCGGACTCCTCGTCCACAACTCAATCAAGCATAATATATTCACATCTACATTTATTCACTTCAATCGTCAAAACATTCAAAACTTCTTCAATTCCAGTACGCTTTATAAAAAATCGGGCTTGAGCCTGACTTAAACCGACCTACGACTGTCCACTGAGGATCAAAGCCCACGTAGTTCCTTTTCAAAATATATACATATATACAAATATACATGACAAAATATTCAACATATACAATATGCAAAATATTTATACAATGCGTCACGTACATCGCCTCCGATGGCTCGACCCACCGCAAGCAGGGTAATACGGCCGCACCTGTCTCTGGTCCTCAAAATACTCGTTGAAACATACAGAAAAGAGTGAGCTAAAGGAGCTCAGTGAGTATACATTTTCATTAAGACAACATTTCTAGTAATAAATACTTATACAATTAAAAATCAATTTATACCTTAAACTTTCTTTCTAATGGAACCTGTGGGGTAAACACACCCACGCTCTCGGCAATCGACGCGAGGGATGGTCTCAATCAGCCATAACCACATACTGCTGAGAAACTCACGCTTGCATAGGGTTCCGCTATCGTGACCTTATCACGCAAGGATATTACACTAAAAAATCTATTTCCTCCCTCTAGTAACCTATAGCTATTCCCAAATCCTTACACGCTTAAGGTACCTCTATCGATATCACCATAATTAACATATGTGTTAGTGGTAACCATCAAGAAACATTTATTCAAAATACATTTATAATTCATTTAAACTTCTTTACTTATCATTTAAACACATATATACGCAAATATATATGCATTTTTTTTACACGCTTTTAAACTTCCATAATGCCTTAACATACGATACATATAATTTAATATAAATACATATATTTAAAGAAGATAAACATATATATATACTAATAACATATAACATTTGCTACATTCTTATTAATATACATATATAAGCATTTACATGAAACTTTTCATTTTAACATTAAAATCGGTCACTTTTAAAACTCAATTTTCAAAACATCATTTTTACACTCACCGTTCACCGCTCAATCCCGCTTGCTTCCCGTCAAATTCCCGTTTCCCGTCCGATAGTCCTTTTCACCTTTTTCAAGAAAAACCACAACTACACATTAACCATAACTTCCATTTTAAATCCACCATACACATTCATTTTCACCCAACCACATCACATTCACTTTAATCCCATTTAACCACACTTAAAAATACTGAATTAAGGAAATGACCAAAATACCATTTTCTTTACAAAATGACCTTAATGCCCTCAATTCAAATCTTTTTCTTTTCTAACCAATTCCAATGCATTTCTAGAGTTAACATTCACCCTAAAACATATGGAAATTACCACACTACCCTTGACCCCTCTCATTTCCCTTTTTGGCCGAAATATGCCCAAGCCATATTCAATTTTGTTCTTCCATTTTCTTCATTCTAATCACTCCAATCTAATGCCTTATACCTCAATTTCACTAATCCCCAACCAATTTCAACATGTCATACAAAATGCACTATCAAACCCTAACCATCACTCACTTTATTTTTCAAACCCTAACCTAATCCATTTCTTTCTCAACTTATATCAAAATCATCATGATTCAACCTTAAATACCACTAATCTCACATCCATTCAAGAAAATCAAGGCATTAGGCATGAAAAACATAAAAATCAACTTTCCCACTAATAGAAACTTACTTGTTTTCTTGTTTTTCCTTACTTCTCTTCCTGATTCACTCTTGGAGCTCACTGAAAGCTTCAAGGAGAAGAAATCACATCCCACCTTGCTCCACCCCTCACTCACACGCTTTTTTTTTTTTCCTTCCTTCTTTTCTTTCCTTTCTTTCTCTCTCTTTCTTCTCTCTTTTCCTCCTCATGGCCGAGCTCTCCTCTTTCGGAAGCAAACTCAACTTGAATTTACATTCGATCCCCACAACTTGCCAAATCACTTGATGATGCTTTTTCAACCTAGAACCCGGGTCAGCGTGTGGGCCGGCTGGGCCGACCCGGATGGTCGATAATAGATTGCGTGTCGATCGTCCGGGTCAAGTAGGATCGCGCAAAACAAGAAAGAATGGGTCGCGAGGGCTTCTCCCGTGGCCGCCTCCAATGCCTAAGTCGCTTCTTCCGAGAGAAAAGATGGACCGCTTGTAGGCGCGACGCGCTGCATATACGCACGCATCGCATTGGCGTTAGTTCTACGTGCATCTTCATCGATGGGGTGGCCTCGTATTTATAAGATGTTCAAACTACCGATGGTGACTATGATTCGTTCCCATCGGATGAGATATTTTTTGTTATTATCGGTATCTAATTTGGTAAAGGATATAGAAAGAGCAGTTTATTTGGGATAATCTTCCTTCCTTATTGGGGGATCCAATTTGATTTGTAGAATAACATATTATCAGGGATTATTCTATTTTCAGTACCTATGGGAGACTTCCCATAATCTACTCGGGGCCAAGCTGGTCGACCTCATTCGGGGCTTCAGACCAAAGGCTCGAATGCCGCAACGGGCATACTTCCTTTGGGCTTGAGCGACCGCCCAATGTTTCGTCATTGGTCTCTTTCTTGGGCCTGGCTAATGGGCTTGTGAGCCTTATTTTTTGTACCCTATCAATCACCCCCACCTCGTGGTACGGCCGCACGGGCGTGCACGTAACGCGGTCTCGCCAGGGGTGCATCACGTGTTCCGCCTCTGGGTCGGATTAGTCAGTGGTCAGTCGCCATTTGTCTTATGATACTGACACTCGATTCGCGCTCATTTCTCCCACTCCTTTTAGTTTCCTTTGTTTCTTTCAAGCAGACATTAACTCTCTATCCCGTGTGCCTCTCGCTTCGGGACCTTTCTTTTCGCTTTTAGCGAGTTCCTGACTTCCTTCTTAGTATTCCTGTCTGAGCCCTCCTTTTGTGCGCAGTCTTTCTCCGGTGTCTTTCTCGATAGCCTTTCTCGTTGTATTTCCTGTCCACCGCGTCTTTGTCTTCTTGGCTTTTTTTTTTTCGGGGGATACGACACTAGTGGTCAAGTTGGTCAATTTTTTTTTATTTTCATCATTTATTTTCATCATGGGTCCGGGTCGCTCTTCTTCTCTACGTATCGATGGTGACTCTTCTGGCCATTGGGTCGGGTTCGACGAACCTGGCTGTCTTCGATCGTCTGGTCTGTGGTTGAACTTCGAGATGTCGTAGAGGTGCCTCCTCTTCCCTTGGACAAAGGTAAGGGAAAAGTGAATCTGATTAAATAATTCCTGGGTCGAATACCTAAGATCCGCTGCTCAAAGATGCTTTAACCGTGACCTAGCAAGGTATGTCCTTCATATGGGGCCACCTTTCCGTACGCTATCGCCTTCTACGTCGTGTGGTCCTCCCAAGCCAATTCTACGTGGTCCGTGCCAAGGATGGTATGCTTCTTCAAGTGGCCTTCGATAATCTGCCTTCGTACCCTTTGCATCCCTTCATAAAAGGGTTTTGGCAAAGACTTCAATGTCCGTCCTTCTCAACCGCGCCCAAATGGTTAGGTATCTCGTCAGTTTCGTTGGTTTTCTCAGTGGATGTGGGCCCAAGTAGTCCCTAAAGATAGCTCGCTTCCTCACCTTTTAGCCCGAAGGAGACATCCGAGGGCTTTCTTTATTTTTCAGCGCTCTATAGCTCCTCCGTGATTTCAATCTTCCCTCCTCCCACAAGCCGCGGAAGGACGCTACTGCTAGCTACCGTGAATCGGGAATATGACCCTCTCTAAACAAAGGCGATAACTCGGCGCCTCCGGTACTGACCACCCCGAGAATCTTCGTGGAGTGTTCGCTCTGCTTTTGGTTATAACTTGTGCGGTATCACCGGGTATCTCCGATTCTCAGATCAGCCTACACGTTTCGTGTGCTCTGATTGATCTCAACGTCAAGATAACGCCATAACGCTCGCGCTGGGCCGAATGTTCTTCCTCGCCCTTACGGAGATAATCGCTCGATGTTCCCGGTCCTTCGAGTTCGAGGTCTACCGCCTCGCCGTCTTAGGTCTTCAATTCTCCTTCCACATGAAAGTTCCTCCGCCAGCCCTCCGCCGCCAAACCCACTAAAGGGGGAACACGTCTGGGGCTGAGATCGTGGCCCCGGCTTCCTGAGTGTTCCAAAACCTCGAACTTCGTTGGAAAAGACGGCCGCTGGTCAGTCTGGGTTGTGGCACTTCATCTTCCCTGTCTACTCGTGTCCATAAACCGGATCGTGCGCCGCTCCTAAGCAAGGCCCTATAGTCTCGAGTCTTTATCCCATTCGGCCCCGTCATGAGGCGTATGTCCCTGTGGAGCCGTTTGAGCAGCCTGCTATTGGCCACGCCGACACGCCCTGAATCCGCCAACGAAGAGGGTTAGGTCACCTTCGAAGGGCTAAGAGGCGAGAGGAAAGATCCTAATCCAAATTTAGCGAGACGGCAACCTCTTACTTCACAATATCAACCTCGCTAAGCAGCGCAACTCGCCCATTCTTAAGGATTCTGGGATCTCTAAGAGGTCGGCTATACGCCTGTGATGAGGCTGGGCCCATCTCTCCGTGGTAGCCTCCGTAGTTCCCGTACCTCGTCATATTTGGATTACATTTCGAGCCGAAGCTCGAACTTGCATTAGATGTTGATTCTATGCCGGGTAAAAGGTGTGGCTACCATTTGAAGGGCTCGCCGTAAAGGCCAAACTAAACGGCG
Organism: Tetrastigma voinierianum; assembly: GCA_016808115.1. Classification (NCBI taxonomy): domain Eukaryota; kingdom Viridiplantae; phylum Streptophyta; class Magnoliopsida; order Vitales; family Vitaceae; genus Tetrastigma; species Tetrastigma voinierianum. The sequence goes on along the minus strand of JAEQBH010004598.1, from coordinate 132,820 downwards.
TCATGTCAAGGCTGCCCGAGCCTATAAGGCGAGGGTGGCTTCCCACATCCGAGCGCGGCCGAGCCGCGAGGTCAGCAACATATGGCCGAGGAAGAAGCTCAAATCTCACTTGAAGCATACCACGCCGGGCCCGTGCTTCAAGTGCAGGGCAGGGAAGACGAGGTCCGAACAGCTCGAGGGTGGGTCAAGGCGGTTTCAAGATGTTCGATGATTCGAGGGCTATGCGTAATCCACTTGACTGAGGCTGTGATCTGGTCACCGCCCAATATGAACTTCAGATGTCTGTGTGACGAGCTTCACATCCCAAGGCGATTTCAGGGTCTTAAGGAAGAATCATGCGGCGATCAAAGACGATATGCGTGATAAGACGACGCTATTGGACGAGGCTCGCCGCGGAGGTTAACGAGGCGCCACCGCAGCGCCCGACCGAGGAATGTCGCGCGGGGTCGCTGATCTTCATCAACAACTTTAAAGGCTCAACGGACGGTTATTGGAAGACCGAGGCCGAGGCTTCTACTCAATGGGTTTCGGGTGGCTTCATTTTTAAGAAGGTCACAATGTCTATTCCGAATTCGATTTCAACTTTGATCTTCCTGCCGACGAGGAGGATGAAGGGTCCTTCACGACATTCGGGAGAACCGAGCACCCCTGGGCCGAGGCCCAATTTCATCTTCACCGTCCGCTCTCTTCCGATGCCTCGATCTTCTGTGGCACGTCACGCCCGATGCTCCGCTTTTCTTTTTTTTTTTTTTATGTATTTTTGTTGGGCCTGGGACCCAAGACATATGTAGCCTCGTCCTTGATGAATACTCATTTTTTCACTTCACTTATTTCGCCTACTGCGGCTTTCTCAACGCTGGGGTTACAATGTTCGAGGTGGGCGCCGAGCTTGTCAAATCAGGTTGTTGCCCCCTGACGCTAATAATCCCGAAATGATCCGACCTCACGGGTCAGACGGCCTACGCAGAGTGGTTTGAGCTCACAAAGGTGAGACGCCGGGCTTCACGGTGATTTCGCTTCGAGTTGAACCGATGCTCCAGGGCCGCATGGCCGCGTAGAATGGTGTAGCTCGCCAATGTGAGTCAGTCTACGCACGACTTCGCTGAGTCAAACCGATTTCAGTCGCATGCCTAGGTAGAATGGCCGAGCTCGCCAATGTGAGTCGCCGGGTTCCGCGCCGAGGCCGAGTGGCGACATAGTCTCGAGTTGATCTCGACTCACGGCTGCGGACTCGTGGCCGAGTGTACGAACTTTCAAAGTGAGCCGCCCGCGGCCGACGGTTTCGAGTCGAATCGAGTCCAGGGCCGCATGGCTCGCGGTAGAATGGCCGGTGCCCGCCAATGTGAGCCGTTGGCTCGGCGCCGTGGCTGAGTATGAATGTGGCCCTCGAGCCGATCCGACTCCTGTAGCGTGACTCAGGCAGAGGCCGAACTCGTCAAAGTGACGCTGAGCCCCGCGCCTGCTCTCGACTTCCGATTTTCTTGGAAAGGTGCGTGTGTCTTTAATGCTGATTTATGGAGAATTTGAAATGTTTGTGTGACTTTTTGAGTGCTTTGGCCTTCTTATAAATGGCGGCTTCGTTGCTATGGAGTTTATACTTTGGATATTCTATCTCCTCTGGTGCGTAATTGAAATCAGATGAAGAGCTCAGTCCGGTCGCTCTCTCGCCGGGATCCACCAAGATTCTGATCTCGCCCGTTGGACTTCTACTATGGAGTTGTGTTTCCCTAGTCTCCTTTGGGAGTCATGTTATCTCTAGTCAGTACAGGAATGTGTCTAGAGAGGGCTACGCCTTTCAGGTCGCCTTCTCCATTTTGCTCTTCTTCTCTTCTCAATCCCTTCACCTTCTCCTTCATTCTTCCTTCCTTTCTTCTTTCTTCCACATCTCATTTCTCCCCTTTTTATTTCTCCTTTCTTCCACATCCGATTCTCCTTCACACAAACTCTTCCATCCCTTTTTCTTCTTCTCCTCTTCCACCTGCTTTTCCTTTCCTCTTTCTTCCCCGAAGTTTTTTTTTTTTTTTCGAGGAACTACTGAGACCGAAGCCCCAAGACGTAATTCATGACACCACCGATGTAATCGAATGTAATCCGATTGGAATAAAGAGAGACGCTTTCCTTATGTCTATAAGCTTTCATTCTATCACATGTAATTTTTCCAGCATATATGCCCGAGTTGCTTGTGACGTCTTAACAAATAACTAGTAAATGGTCGACCAGAACTGAAATTGATAAATCATTTAAGATTACAAACCAAGGTCTACCGATAAAACGCTTAAGATGTTCCCCGGTGATTCCGCATGCCAAATTTTCCCCTCCTCCGTTCGGGAGCTCATAATCGCTCGGTCCGAATGAATTCGAGATATGACATAAAATTCCCACTTCCCATGTGCTGGATTCTTCCGCCAAGAGCTTTTTAAGACTAAATCACCCGCATGTAGCTTCCGGGTTTGACTTTTTTGGTCAGAAGATTCTCGCCGCCTTCCTTTGGCGCCTTCTATACGCTTTAGAACTCCGCTCACGTTTCATCTAAGAGATCCAAATTTAGACTCCGAGAGCCTCGCCATTATGCTCCACTCAAGGCATCTGATCTCGGGATTTTAATCCGACCGACAGGCTATCGCTTCAATGCCGAAGTTGGGCGAATTCGGGTTTCTAAGTCATTACTGGTGGTCATTCCAGAGCTCCATAAGACTCGGGAGGAAATCTACCCATTTTCCTTTGGGGATCTTCCAATTTGGTCTTCACGCGGCCTTAAGGGTTTTGATGGTGACTTACCGTCCGTTAGACCTGCGGGATGCTGAGACGGTAATACTTAACTCCGAGCCCACATTAAATCTCCGACCAAGGCCACAACCGTTTTCCGTCAGTTCGATACCAGGCTCTGGGATACTAAACCTGCATATAATGGCTCGCCATACAAAATTGCGTATCTTCTGTTATGTGATTGTAGCTAAAAAGGCTCCTACCACCACTTGGTGAAGTAATCTAATGCGACGACGATGAACTTACATCGCCCTCTTCCCAAGGCCGTCCCAAGATGTCCAAACCCCATCGGCTGGAAGTGGCCAGGGGCTTATGATCGACGTCATGGGCCTCGATGGGAGGCGCAGGATCTCGCATGCCCCGCGCATCCCATTTCGACCAGGCTCCGCTAAGGCTCGGCGTATCATGGGCCAGCAGCATCCCCGGTCTCAAGACCTTCCCGCCACGCCGAGCCCGATATGATTTCCGATATACCCGTGTACTTCTCTTAAAGACGTATTCAATGTTTTTCCGCGATGCACTTAAGGATAGAGCGTGAAGAACTCGCCAGGCTGTGCGTTTCCCCTTATGATTAGTAAACCCGCACTTCGCCCCATTTTAGTTGTTCTTCGTCAGCCAGACGTCCGTCTATTATATAATCCCAAACGGGTCCATCCAATCCCTAGCCTGACCCGCCTGGCAACCTCCACGTCACAGAGATCGATAGAGGGCTCCGCCGTGCATTCCCTACAGTGTCGACCGCTGAGGTCTTCCCGTAAGGTCGTCATAACTTTGCCAAGGCGTCTGGCCGAGTTCGCCTAGTGGACATGTCCGACCCGAACCCGCACGAATCCTTCTTAATAAATCTCGCACCTTTTAGAGATATAGGATCATCCTTCCACTTTAGCCTCGTAGATGTCTTCATTTGTCTTACCACCAACCGGGAGTCGCCGCAGACCCTACCCGGGTCAACTTCCAATGAATGAGCAGGCCGAGGGCCCCGCTGCAGCCTCATACCTACTCGCTGCCGAGCCCGGAACTAAACCCGAAAAAGGTACCACGTCTATTCCTTCCGGAGAGGTCAAGATTAGGCCCGCTCCGCTCCTCACAAGACTGGTGTCCCCATCTACGAGAGTTTCCGCACGTGGGAGGTCATTCATCGCTTGTTACTCGGCGTGTTCCGTCGAGGTGAATTTCGAGATGAAGTCGACTAAGACCTGCCCTTTTATCGGGCAGCTTCGCTTGTATCCGGCGTCGACCTGCCAAACATGGCCCACTTCATCACCTTCCGAGACTTCCGGTTTATGTAACATTTTCTTCATCGGCATCTGGAACTTCTATGGTGTGAGCCTGTGGCAGTGTGGGCTGAGTTTCCGAAATAGCTTAAGCACAAGGCCAAAATTAGTTTTTCCATCTGGGTACCTCTCCCCTCCGCTCCTCTCAAAGCTCTACCGCAATAGTAAATCGATGTCGTGACGTTTTGTCTCGACGAGACAACACTCGGTCGAGAAGTCCGATACTTTCGCCAAGTATGGGGTGAGGAGCCTCTTCCACAGACTGTACTAGAACGGAGCGAGTCAAATATGTTTTCAAATTTGAAAATGCTTCCGCACTCGTATCCCATTGAAAGGCCTTCTTCGCACTCGGGAAGAAAGGCCGCCATTTATCACTTGCCCCGATACGAATCCGCTTAAGGCAAAAGAATCCTTCCCGTCAGCGTCGAACTTTCTTTTATACTGATGGCGAAGGCATGTTGAGTACAAACTTTTATTCGTCTTCGATTTGCTTCAATTCCTGGTCACTATGGAACCTGTGAATTTTCCTGGGCCGAAACCAAGGCACACTCGCCGATTCAGCCATGTCAGAGTTCCTCAAGATCCGAACGCCATAGATGAGCTTAGCGTGGAGCTCAAACGGTGGATTTTACCAGACATGTCATCTATGACACTTCCACGGTTGCGTTCATCCGCTTCCGAACATCCGATTCACCAACCTTTGGAGATACTTAGCTCCCGCTGAGCCTCGAACGGCATCACACGATAGCACAGTTCCCGCTACCGCGGACGAATGCAGGTCTTCTTCTCGTCACCCGGGTCCATACCGACCGCTTGTAGCCGGAAGGCATCCATAAAACTGAGGGAGTTCACGGCCCGCAAGTGGCATCTACGATGAGGTCGATTCACCATAGAGGGAAACTGGCCCTTCAGTACAAGCTATTGATACCAAGAAGCTCACGCAGAGTCACCATTTGTCGCTTGACTTTTTGACGAGCACGACGCTATTAGCCATTCAGGGTATTCTACCTCTCTTATCGCTCCTGCATGTAGGAGTTTGCTGACTTCCTCGTTGATGGCTTTTTTTGGTCTTTCCTACCGGAAGCTCCTCCTTTTGTTTGATCGCTTAAAGGACTCCGGGCCGACGCTCACCTCGCGGGTGATTAACGATCAATTCCTCCCATGTCCGCCCTCTCGCCTGGGCGAAGACGCCTTTTCTTTTTGTCTTTTAAAATGGATAAGGAGGTTTTTTGAGGTTTTCCGCTAGCTTCGAGCCGATATAAATGTAGATGTTCAGGTCACGCCCAACAAGATCGGCCCAAGCCAGGGCTCAGTCGAGGAGTACTGTCACGCATGTCGGCTCGGCCCAATTATATGTCGTCGACCGCTGCTTCATGATCGAGTAACATTCCTAGCCACTGCTGATCTCTCAACCATTCCTACTCCGCTTACTGTGAGGGAATTTGATCATCATGTAATATGCGAAGGGATGGCTTTTGTTGCATCGAGGGTCTCGCTTCAAAGAATATGTTATAAGCACGGCGTCACGGCGAGAATCTCACAGAGTCGCCGCTCGGTACGGGATCTCCCAAGGTGAGTACCAACGTATCAAGCCAGAGGTAATACCTTTTCTCCCGCAGAACCCCGCACGGGTGTTGACGGGTTCTAGTTTCTCCTCCGATGCCCATTTTATCAGCGTCGTTGCAAGATGATATCTACCGAACTCCCGTCACCAGTAATCCATGGAATCGTTTTGTTTGGTTACAACCGCCTCGAACTACCAAGTGGGTCACATGAGGATGGCGGCATCCCCGTGATCCGGTCGAGAAATGTGATTGATGTGTCGAGCCACGCTAAGAGTTTAGACACCGCTTGAATTTTCGCTATCTTTGTCAACCCGATCGCAGATGGGCCTTCCGAGCCGAAATGGACTCTCCGCGAATCCTCCGAGATTACCCGGATTTCACCTGTGGTCATTGCGCCGAATCGCCGTCTGTCGAGGTGGTGGTCACGAGGCGTGGGCCCGTTCGAGTTTGATTCTGAGCCTGATTTTCAGGGGATATGAAGCGTCGAAGGTACCCGTGCCGTATTAAGTACTCTATTTCTCTCTTGAGTTGTATGCAGTCGTCCGTGATGTGTCCGTAGTCCCTATGGAACTCACAAAGCATTCGAGTTGTCTCTCGTCATGGGTCTCGACTTCATTTGAGTTAGCCACCAGAACCATTCGTTTATTTCGGGCGCAACCCGTGATATCGAGGTCAAGTATAGTGAAACAGGCGCATAGCGTTGTCGCCTTCTCGACATGGTGAATCAGGACTTGCCTGGAGGTTCAACGCCTTTTCGGGATCGCTTCTCCATTTTTCTGGAGATCCTTCACGAGTCGCTTTGTTTTGTTCCGTCCTCGTCGTTTGTTTATCCGCTTTTTCTTTATGAGTGGAAAAGCTCTTTCTTGAATATAGAGGCTTCTTCACCTTTAATATACTTCTACCTTTGAAACACCTGGCCGTACTTGTTTGAGGATTTTGGAGATGGAAAACATCAAGTCTTTCGTTGAATCCTAAGCCGACAATGAACGCAATGATCGTGAACTTCTCGTCGGGTATATCTACCTTTAGAGACTCGGCATTGAATCGTTGGACATAAGACCTCAGGCTTTCTTGCGAGCCACAGCGATGGTCGGTAGATGATAGCGGCTACGTATGTCCTAGCCGATGAAGTGAGGCAGATGCAATGGATAGCTCTACGAATGAGGAGATTGGCTGACGATTGGAAGTCTATTGAACCATCTTAAGGCGGGGCAGCACCCCAGGGTGATAGCGGCTACGCATCGCAGGATCTTGATACCTATCTGCGGTTCCATTTGGTTTGTAAGTGTTGAGATGATCGATGGGATCTACAGTGCCATCGAGCGCTTCCACTGTGGCGTCCCGAACTTAGACGGAAGGGAAGTCGTGCCTGCGATTGTGTAGGGTGACTCGAGTTTGTTGTACCCAAGTATCCGTAGTGTAAGGGCGCGTCCTCTTTACACTCCCTTACGACTAAACTCTTGTTGGAGGCGCTCTTGAACCTCTGTTCCCGTGATTGTTCTCTGCTCCCAGGAAATTTGGTGGCCTTGAGTTCTTCGTTCCGACGTGCTCTCGAAGTGTTGCTTCGTTTGCCTTCCTCCAGGGCTAGATGTTGTCAGGTGCCCCGACTCGGTACGGATTCACCTTGCGGCTCCACGAGGAGCGTGATGTTGTGTTGTCGCCGTGAGGGAATGTCGCATGGCCTTCACGGGCACATCGCATCTCAGTGCATTTGTCGCATCTCCGTGGTACGTCGCATACGTACGGTGAGTTGTTCCTAACTCTTGATGACGATTGGTGAGGCCAGTGCCGCTCGTCGTGTTAGCTGCATTGTTTTTAGCAGCGGGAGGTAAAAATTTATCTGCGTTGCTGGTTGGTCTTGCATCCTTGGAGGATTAAGCGTTGCTCACGCGTGTTAGAAGTCGATACCATCGATGTAATCCCGTTATACTTATAAATGGTGTGCGTTCGGTGGCCGCCCATTGATGATGCTTTTTCAGCGGGCGGGTTTGGGCGTGCGAAGTCGTTAGGTAGAACTGGATGGTGATGGGTTAGATCGCGGGCTTGGGATGGTAAGTGAAGTAGAATCGGCTGCGAAAAAAACAAGAAAGAAGGGGTCGTGAGGGCCGCGCGTGTGCTTTCCGATGCCGTCGGTTTCTTCTGAGAAAAAGATGGATTGCTTAGAGTGAATGTATTTGCATACTCGTGCGTATCGGTATTGGCGTTAGTTCTTGCGTACCTTTCACCGATGGGGTGGCCTTGTATTTATAGTAGATGTTCAACCAGTTGGATGGTGACTATGATTCGTTCCCATCGAATGAGATATTTTTTGTTATTATCAGTATCTGATTTGGTAAAGGATATAGAAATAGCAGTTTATTTGGGATAATCTTCCTTTCTTATTGGGGGATCCGATTTGATTTGCAGAATAACATATTATCAGGGATTATTCTATTTTCAGTACCTATGGGAGACTTCCCATAATCGGTCTTTGGGCCAAGCGGGTTGGACCCTCATTCTGGTAGCAGAAGGCTTAGATATTCTGATAGGCATACTTCTCCTTTGGGGTTTAGCGACTAGGCCTGAATGTTTCTTTGGGCTAGTATCTTTCTTGGGCCTGGCTAATGGGCATGTGAGCCTTATTTTTTGTACCCTATCAGCACTTAAGCCCATAAATTTCATTGGTTGATGCAAAGTGACTTACACATGTCACCTTGTCATTGGTCCATTCTTATGAGTCACAAATCCACTAATCTATTATTTAAATCGTAAGCTTAGCAATTAAGAAAGGTTTTGATTGGCTCTCACGAAAAATATCTCACTTATATAAGATTTTACTCGGTTCGCCTTATCTTTTTGCTTTATACCCAGTTAAGCGTCAAAAAATATTCTATGATGCATCTAAACATAATTGACCATGAAATATTCTAGTAAATCCTTCCTGATAGTTCGAGACTCACGAAATCAAAAATCGGATTTAAAATCATTAAAATGGGAAATCCGGACAATAGCGTATTATTATCCGAATTACGTTCGGATCGCCTGGAAACTATCCAAACGGACTCCGTTTCACTCAGTTTCAGTTTCGTTAGACTCTATGATTAATTCCGGACATTTTCGTATTTTACGAATTCCAGAAAATTTGTGTATTTCAGAATTCGATCAGAAATCCTTGTCGACTTAAATACCAAATTCTCTTCTATATATCAGTTCAATGTCATAGGAACTGAAATTTCTTAAAAATTCCTCTGCAAACCCCTCCATCCAGTTATAATAAGAAGAATTACTATTCCTTAGGGCATTCGGTGAAAATTTTCGAAAAATTTCACTTTATGCCCAAATGACGTCCGGAGCGTTCTAAATTCTAATCTACCTCAGCCACATCGTTGGACCTCTGTCCAGTTCGACAACTACCATTATAACATTCAATAAGGTTGAGGTTTCTGAGGCGACTTCAATGAATAGAGCAGCGAAACTACGGGAGGCCGATCTTTGACGAAGTGATCAAAGAAGTTCAGAAAGAAAAATCAGGACCATAGAAGAGGTTTGAAGAACAAGAATACGGTTGAATAAGCGTTAAGGTGATTCTCGAGACAGGCGTTAGTGAAGTGGATGAAAATCAAGAAAAACCTACATCATTATTGCGAGGTTGGCCGGCGTAAGCCTGTCAGTCCTTGATTAGCCCGTGGAATCCACACGATCGAGCTTGATTAAACCCTTAGCGAAGCGAGCCAAGCTCGCTTTAAATTTAAATTTGAAAGCGTGATAGTGCCTAAAAAAAATCAGCCCACGGGCTCAAAGCGCGAGGCCCGAGGCGAACCGCGGTTGGCTTCATACCGTGGGGCGAAGCGAAACGACCCTCACGGGACTTGACCCATGATGACGTCCTGGTTACTCTTAAGGCGCGAGCCCATGGCCGAAACTAAGCCTAGTGGGTCGGACTAGTGACGGGGATAATCCGCTGTCCACCAGTTGAGCCATAAAAAAGGAAAGCACTCCACCTTCATGATTCGATATCTGTCCATTAAGGGAAGAAGGATCTCAACGATTACGGTACCGCAATTATCATAATATTCGAGTTAGATGGAAAGAAGATCTACCATCTCGATTGGGAAGATGTCATTATTCTCTTATATGAGGAAAATTAAATACGTGATCAGCTATGATAAATACGAACCATTCCACCCGAAGGTGCAGCGATTCAGCATATCTCACAGGTCATAATATCTTTCGGCACTCGCCAGAAAGAAAGCCCAAGTTAGGCGTCGGAGAGGTGGTAGTACAGTAGTAGGACCCAGCGCTGGTACGGGTTGCGGATTATATATCGATGCGGCTCATTGGCCAAACCATTCTTTCGAAGAATTTCCAGAAATGATGCTCGATAGAAAAGCGAAAAGTCAATCTTTATTTTTATATATATATATATATATATGTAGAACGATTGAAAGTTAAAAGACTTAGATATAAAAGAAATCATTTTAAGTATATTAAAAAAATTTAAATTTTAAATTTACAAATAAGAATTTTATTTTAAAAAAAAAAAAAAAACAATCATGTAACCGTTGTCAGGAATTCAAAAACCTTTGCCAAACAACGCCTATAAAAACAACCCGGAAGGCGGTGCACAAGAACCCACAAAGCTTCCCCTTCTCTTCTCTGTCTGTCTCTCCGGTTTCTCTTTCAATTTCCATTTTCGATTCGCATCCGAAATTCAGCTGAATAATAGGAGGAAGAGCTCCATTTGTGTGAGTTCCTCCGATTCCCGGCTAGTTTCCGGCGTGATCGGGAGAGGTGTGAGCACTGGTGATAATAGATCACACCGCATGAGCTGGTTGGTTAACCTAGGGTTTATTTCGGATTCCGACAATTTCATTTCTTGTCTTTTGATCTTCATTCTTCATTACTCTCCTCAATTACCTCCTACATTGTTCAAATTCGATAAGCCTCTCGAAACTGAATCATTAGTTAGTTATTTTAATCGGAGTTTTAATCATCGCCACCGTCACGGCCTCAGATCGCCAGAGAATGGAGTCGTCCGACAGGAGAGGTTGGTTCATTTCCGTTTGTCTAAACCTTTTTCTAGAGAGTTGTTTCGTGCTGGTGAGAAGCTCGTTAAAATTTTATCAAATTTACAGAATATGCCATTCATGTGGACAAACATATTAGATTATTTTCATATAGTTTTGTGATTTATTGTTTCATTCGTTTCTTTTCTATATGTTTTGTTTTGTTCGTCATTTTGTTTTTGTTTTTTCTTACGCTAAATTAAGTGAAGTTAGCATGAAATTATGCTTTGAAAAATAATCTTATTTTTCTAAGAACATTAATGGTGATCAAGAAGTGGTAATTTCGAAAAATTAGTGGTGATCATACAATGGCATGAATGTAACTGTAGGAAGTGATCATTCCTGGTGCTTTAGGCGGGTCATTTCAGAGCCTGTTTGAAGTAGCGTCTAGAACTTGAAAGGTCTTTAAAAGTATAATAAGAGCTAATTAATGTGTTTATTTTTATTAAACATCCTCAATTGGTTCATTATTGGGAGTGGCTACTGGATGCTAGTCAACAACAATAGAGCTAGAGATCGGAGGAGAAGCAATAGACACAGGGATAAAAACTGGGTGTTCTTTGAACACAATGTCTTATTGTCCTTGGCTTGTACCAGTATTATCCTCATAATAGATAGCTCGATCTGACTCAATCACTCTTGTGGTATGCGATGGACAATAAAACTTGGAACCTCTTGATCCCATACAATAACCAATTAAATACTCATTGATGGTTTTTGGATCTAGTTTCTTGGATTGCGAGTTATATGATCTCACTTCCACCTTATAGCACCAAAAATGGAAGTGAGGAAGACTCGGCTTCTTCTGTGACCATAGCTCATATGGAGTCTTAGGAACAAACTTATTGAGCTGAGTGTCCAAAAATACGGATCAGGAAGAATGTAACAATTAATCTCTCGATTGTGCAATGCAGAAATATGACCGGTTCTTGTGCCCGAATAATAGGAGCTTTTCATCAAATCTGTGTGACTTTGATTCTACTAATGATATTAATAGTAGGAGAAAAAGAAAGCATTATACCCAACTCAATCTATAAAAATTTCCACAAAGTATTCCATTGCCAATCAATAAAAGTCATGATATAATTAACTTTTCCAGTTCAAAAGAAAATATATCCAATCTATAGAAATAGATACATATATTAAATTTCTCCTAATAGAAGTATAGATATACATTTGCAATTAAAAAAAAAAAAAAAAAAATTATGTACTAAGATCACGATCTAACGACTCCTAAAAGCGACTTGAACTCTTGTCATAGTCTCCCATGAACATGTCTTTTGCTCTGACTAAGTTGGACTCATACATGTCAATACCTTTCTTTTCTGAGCGACCTTGACTTCTTGCAATCAAATGTTCTTATGCCCCGAAACTTGTGGCAATAGTTGCATTTTCCCTTAAAGCCCTCATTCTTGGGGGCATTGGAAGTGGAACACACATTCTTGCCATTACCCTTGACACCCGTATTCTGCTTCTTGACATACTTCTTCTTATTGGAAGCTGTATTATTAGGATATTTTCTCTTCTGACCCCCCATTGCCTTGGGTAGTCACCATAGAAATACTCCCGGACCTTCCCTTCTTCATATCCTCCTCTTCTTAGTGAGGATTTGCCAATCATCCTCTTGAGTAAGTCCATTGCTCCTTTGACGTTACAATGGACCTAATGCCCATCAAGCTATGAGCCAAAGTCCCATGATCAGCCAAAAAATATAATCCGAGTCAAACTCCATACCAATGGTCTTAATCTTGTTGTAGCAAACTAATATTTTATCAATGTGTCCTCCTACCCCACTTCTCCCATCTTAGAAAGTGGAGTGAAGAGTATTCAGAAGCTCGTTCTTCTCATTCTTCGAGAACTTTGTGTATTTCTTACCAAAGGCATCCAAGAACTCCTTTGCATTCTTAGTCTTGGGAATGCTTTCATAAATAGAGTCCTCCATATGGTTTTCCATGATCATCAAACAAATATTTGTTAGAATACTCCTGATCTCATGATTTTCTCCTTCTAAATTCATTAATGGGTTTGGAGGAGCTTCAACTTTGAAAGCGAGAGTTAGTTTTAAATGTCATTGAATTAATAAACTGAAGTTTACTTTTAAATTCTTTGTAATTAGATAGAATTAAGTTTAGTGACAGGCTGAGGAAGCTGAGAGTTGAAGAATAAATAGAAATAAATATAAAATACATGTAAAACAAAGACATGCAAATTGCTCCAATTCTTCAGCTTACGAATGACCCACAAAAGTGATCACCCGAATCTGCTAGAGGAGTCTATAAATACAAAGACTCATACCTGACGAACAATTAGCAGTCATCCATGACCAAATCGTTAATTTCTCACCGATAGGGTAGTAAAATTGTGCAGTTCATGACACTTAGTGAAATCTCTTCACCAAACCAAGTATCCTACCAAATAATAAAGTAATTGATAGGACAACTTCACTATCCGTATGAATCTTAACAAAATTGATGAACAAGATGAGAGAAATAATAGTTGCAACATCAATTCCAAAAAATATCTGACATGCTTAGACTCACAAGATGCAAGTTCATAAGCATTCAATATTTATCAATTTTACCCAAGTTCATAAACATTTAATCTTATTCACAATATGATGCTATAAATGATTACAAATATCACTAACATAAATTGCTAAAGCAATATTAAAAAACTAGTGAAAATATTGCAAAATTGGGTAAACAAATCGACTTTTTGTTCCATAACCAAATTTAATGCTTAATGGGATAGAATTTTTCGAAAAGTTTGCAAATTGAGTATACATAAGCTTGGTCATGAATAAACATTAGGAGGAAAAAAAAAATCTTCAAATTTGAGTCATCAAAGTGTGCACAAAAAACATCTATTATATAGTGCATACAACTCTCCTTTAAAAATTGCTAAATTACTTTTAGATGCTAAATTCTCTTTTATTAGTTTTCTTTAGATGGCCAAAAGTGGTGGCTATCAAAAGTCGACCCATCTCCATAAGAAAACATGTATAACTGGCAAAGTTATATGATTCCATACTTCAACTCAAAAGTTGAAATAACAAAAAGGAATCATTATAGTCTCACGCCAAATAGTAGAACAATCACAGCAGAACAACCATCCACAATCATATATTATATACCCCACAAACTTTTCATATATGCCTTCAATTTTCAAACATAGGATCAAGGAACAAAAAATCGTTAATATTGGCTGATATATCGCCAATATATTCGATATCGGCCGGTATCGATACGATATTGCGAAACGATAGTCGGTTGTTCTACAAATTGGTATAATATCGGGAAAATCGCTGACATTTCAACGAAATATAGGAAAATGTCAATATTTCGTTGAAATATCGAAAATATACCTCACGCGTGTGTGAGTTGGAATTTCTGGCAAAATATTGGCAAATATCGGAGATATATTGGTAAAATACCGGAGATATATCGGTAAAATATCTGAAATATCGGAGATATATCGTCGATATTTTCAAAATATTAGTAGTGCCTTGACTTCTTGACCCGATATGTCGATGGTCGGATCAGTTCTGCTTTGATCGAAGGTCAGTTTCATCCCGGTTTTTAAAAACATCCAAAGGCCATATTTTGGATCCAACGGTTGATTTTAAATTTGAAGCTTGATCTAACGGTTTAGATTGATTTCTAACGAATATATGATGATCCAATAGTTGATTTTAAATTTGAAGTTTGATCTAACGGTTTAGATTGATTTCTAACGAATATATGATGATCCAATAGTTGATTTTAAATTTGAAGTTTGATCTAACAGTTTAGATTGATTTCCAACGGATATATGATGATCTAACGGTCAGATTTGAACTAAAATCCATCCGTGATTGGAATTAAATCGCGTGGTTTTTGATAATCGATGGCTATTTTAACTCGGCTTCTATAAATACCCACCCCAAAATCATCTGATTTATTTGCGAACTCATCCGTACACATCAGCTCCATTTGACTCCAATTATTTTTCTTTGTGATTTATCTCAATATTTTGAATCTTGGTTTTGAATATTGTCTTGACAAGATCACGATCCCTTCATCAAATAATGTAATGGAGTCATATCAGTCTTCATTTTGGTTTTAAAAGACTATTATAATGTAATTTCTCGATAAATTATAATGAATATCGTCTTCAACAAATGTATATTTGCTTATTTATGTCTTTTTATAGTTTAACAAAGTATTTCCATGAATTTAAGTATTTTGTTAATTTTTGTTTTACGATATTTTGTCAAAATATCCACCCCGATATTATGATATATGCGGTAAATCGATCTGGAGTATATGCGCGATTCTGGAATATTTTGATCTTTGCATAAGATTGGTTGGTTCTGCAACCGAAATTTGCAATAAAAACGAGGTTCTTTGTAAATAATTTGTATTGATCATTCTTGACACAATTTTCAAAACAATATCTATGCGATTGGCATGTGTGGATTGGGTCATTAAAACAAAGGAGGAAAAAAAAAGGCTTGTTTGTGGGTGTTTTGAAGCAGAAATCAAAACAACTGTAAATAATCAAAACCTTTTGTTGTCCCATGTTCCATTTGAACAAGAATTGAAATTAAAACAGGGATAATCTTTTATGCTTTTCAAGGCTAGCAAATACTTTATAGAAACCCCTTTAACAATTCAATCACTTCTTTCCAAACGAGTTGAACAAGAAACCCAATCTAAATCATACATGATTGAAATCGGGAACAAATCAAGGAGACACAACAAATAAAAACAAAACCCATAGGACAGTGGGAAAAACAAAATCAATAGCTTCAATGCCAATTAAAGTGGCTTTGATACTAATTGCTAAATTATTTTGGAAAATCAAGAGTATTTATTGAGCCCAAAACCAATTGATCAATAATCAAAAGACCCAACAAATACATTACAAAATAATAACTTTATTGAACAAAGAAGCATATCAATTCGTAGTTTGTTGAAAACATACCTAGCATGTATCTGGAATTGTTGGCTGCCATTAGTCTCCCAAATCAAAGAAAAGTTAGGGTTGAAGATGGTTCTTTCCTTCTCCCCAAAGTGTGTTCTACCAAACCCTTGTAAAATTCTAGGGCTCTATTTACTTATATATTTATAGAGCACAAGGGAACAATTGGGCTTTGGTCTAATGGGCTTACCAAAGCAAGGGAGAAGATAGAACCATGGG
Organism: Tetrastigma voinierianum; assembly: GCA_016808115.1. Taxonomy (NCBI): domain Eukaryota; kingdom Viridiplantae; phylum Streptophyta; class Magnoliopsida; order Vitales; family Vitaceae; genus Tetrastigma; species Tetrastigma voinierianum. The sequence goes on along the minus strand of JAEQBH010004598.1, from coordinate 116,989 downwards.
CTCATAGCTAGTTAATATTAAACTATTCCATAAATGACTCATAATTAACATGCACAATTATACAATAAAAATTTCAATATAATTATGCTTAGTTCATAATTAATAAATTAATCTAACACTTTATTCTTTATTTTTAAATTTTTCGTATAGAGGCTTGTGATATTGTCATGTTTTATTTCCCCTGCATTCCTTGCACTTGATTCTATTCTGATTGTAAAAACCAGCATTTTGTTTGATCATTCATAGGAGGTTTATTTTTTTCCTTTTTTTTTTTTTTTGGTGTAAACATTCATTGCATATTAGAAATTTTGAACATGCATGAGAGACCCTTGGGACCATTATAATTTTGAACATGTTGTTGGGCTGACACGTTTGTGATGTTGTTTTCGTTATTATTGAGGTAATTTATGCACTGTATTTTGGTAATGCGGGGTGTTTTCTGTTTATGTTATTTTTTTGCTTCTACCATGGTTTTCAATAATGGGCTGGGCATTAACAAAGCATGTACTTCATCTTTTGTTGATTTGCCTTTTTCCTAAGGAATTAAATCTGGAACCTCCTCCATCCACCCCAATCCTCTGCAACCTAAGCTAGTATTAGGGGTTTTACTTCATTGTTTTTTTTTTTTTTTTAAAATTTATTTTGATAAATGTTTTCTTGGAAAGAGTATGGGAGTGACTTCAGTACATTCCAGTTTATTCAAAGCTGTAAACAATTTTGCATTTAAAGATTTTTTTTATGGAAGTATTGCCTATCAAAAAATGAAAACTAGAAAAATTCTTTTATCGAAGTATTGAAAACTTCTTGTCATCTCTATGGCCTGTTTTCCAGAATCTGAACCGAATCTCCTGTCTTGTAGCTCTTTCTTATGCAAATATTGAAAGGAGGCATGCGACCTCCCCATCTGTTATTGTCATAGGTGCTGGTAAGGGTAGGCATTGTGGCTGCTCGTGCCCTTCGTGATGCCTCTTTTCAGGTATTCAAAAGAGAAAATTTGATTATAATGTATATCATTTTTCCGCTCCATGCATGTTAGTGTGTCAACATTTGACATAAGAAGCTGCTCCAACACCTGTGGGGCATTTGCAAATGCTTCTTTCTTGTTTCCAAGGAAAAGTGTATGACGCTTTTTTAGTGAAATTTGTTAGAGGTCATGTATACATTATAAATCCAAATCCTAACAACTTGCATCTCCAGAAAACTTGGTTATTCAAAATGGAATCTGAGCATCTTTTAATAGGAGGCCTTATTTATTTCCCAGTTTATGGATTCCATGTTCAAGCCCAAATATGTATTTATTAAGCCCATATTCAAGCCCAAGACCTTTCAAGAAAATTGGTTAATCAATAAAATTATTGCATAGTGTTTAGTTATTCACTAGTCTGAGTTTCATGTCTGGATTCCTTGGTGGGTAGATTGGCACTGGATCTAATTTTCAACAATGTTGTATGTGTATTTATTTCTTATGGATATAGGGTGTATTGCCACAAAATTTCCTAGATTGTTTATTTTATGGACAGAATCCTGTTTTTATTGTACACAACAAATAGAATGTTGGTGCTGTTGTTAATGCAGAATTAGGTGGTATGTGCTTGTCCAAGTGAGACATGAATATGATTTTGTGCCAATATTATCTGCTTTTCACTTCATGCTAAAGGGCCTGATCTGTGGATTATAGCTGTTTATCTGTGCTTTTATTTTCTTCCTGGATTAGTATTTAATCTAGTGGCCTTAATAGCAGTTCTGGTTGACAACACATTGCTAAGATACAGTGAACTAAATGCCTAAGCAGCGTTTGTACTCATATTTAGTCAACTTTAGCCTGATTTCAAGCTTAGCCCTGATGGAGAGGATTTTTTTTTTGTCCCTCCGAAAGGCAAGCAAAAAAACAAGCCCCATGTTGGGGTAGACAGTAACAAGCGCAGACGGGCTTAATATTTTTTTCAAGTATCATCTACTTTATGAAGATGCAAAACACAATATCAATGTAATTTTATAGCCGATTTAAAATGAAGAAAAATTTAAACCAGGTTTCAGCACTTGCTTTTTTGTGCGTGTAGAATAACTTGTAATGACTTTGTTTTCAGCTGGTATGCTTGTCTGTTTGCAGATTTAGTAGCAATGTGACCATAATCCTTTCTGGAGATGTTAGCCTTAGATAAATATTGCTCTGATCTGTTTGTTATTTTCTTTTTTGATCAGAGTTCGGTTTGCTATTTTCTTAACTTTATGTGCTTTATCTTTTTTAGGTTATCCTATTGGAATCACGAGATATAATTGGTGGGCTGGTTTACACTGGTTACTCATTTGGTTTTCCTGTTGACTTGGGAGCATCATGGTAAACTTTTTATCTTTTAGCTTTCTTTTTGTTAAAACCTGTGGATACCTCCTGTCAACTCTAACTAAAATTTTTCTCAACATTGTGATCAAGGCTTCATGGGCTTTGTAAAGAGAATCCCTTGGCACTGTTGATCAGTAGAATGGGGCTACTACTCTACTGTACTAGTAGTGATGAAGACTTTCTGCTGTATGAGCATGATTTAGAAAGGTAGCCACATTTTACCTTTGTTGTTTTGTGCATGTCCATAGTTTCTAGTACATAGCATGCTTCAAGAGGGTTCTAGTACATAACATGCTTCAAGAGGGTTCTAGTACATAACATGCTTCGAGAGGGTTGTTTCAATTATTTGTTTGGTAAAATAACATTTATCTTTGAGAATACCAGCTTGAGCTTCTGTTAAACACCCAATTACCATAAATCAATGACTTTAGAGGAAGGTTTTCGCTTGTAAATTGGTGTTGGCAGTTCGTACATCCTAGCCTCCATCTGTATTTTTATGTGAATGGCATTTATGTCATTATTGTTGAGAATCAAAGAATATTCTCTAGATATTCTTGGTTTATCTCCTACCTTTTTTTGTGCATTATCCTCCTTCCTTTTACACTTTATTTTGTGTCCTTTTTTTGTTCCATTGTTTTGTTTATATATAGGTGTCTCTATGCTATGTAATTCACTCACTAATTCAATAAAGAAAAGTATTATTTTCTTCTCTCATTTCACATGGTATTTGAGCTATGGTTGGTTATGGAGTAAGCCCTCTTTTCAGTCTGCCATCTTCTCTGGCGGACCTCCTCTATCGGACCTTCTCCGGCGGACCGCCTCCTATGGACCTCCTCTATCGGACCTCCTTCGTCTGATCTCCTCCGTCGGATCTTCTCAGTTGGATCTTCTCTGTTGGATTTTCAATAGTCTTTTTGTCTGGATCTTCTCTCATTGGATCTTCCTCCTCTAGATCTTCCTCGACCTTCTCCGTTAGGATCTTCTCCCGTTTGATCTCCGCAGACCTCTCCTTCGGACCCTCTCCGTCGAACCTTCTATGTCGAACCCTCTCTGTCGGACCCTCTCCGATGGACCCTCTCTGGCGGACCCTCTTCGACGAACCTTCTTCGACGGATCTTCTCTGTCAGACCTTCTCCGAATGCCATCTTCTTCGGCGACCTTTCCTGGGCCGAATTCCCCGCGCATCTTTCCGTGGACCTTCTCCCAGAGAGCCTCTAACGGACCTTCTCCATCGAATCTCCTTAGTTTGATCTTCTCAGTCGGATCTTCTCCGTCAGGTCTTCTCTGTCGGATCTTCTCCGTTGGATCTTCTTCGACGAATCTTCTCCGTCGAACCCTCTCTAATTAAGTACATATGATATCACATATGTAACAAGCTTGGTGCATATGATCTATTTGCTCTAGTTTGAGGAGGAGTGTTGAGAATCAAAGAATATTCCCTAGATATTCTTGGTTTATCTGCTACCTTTTTTTGTACAATATCATTCTTTTTTTTACACTTTATTTTGTTTCCTTTTTTGTTCCATTATTTTGTATATATATAGGTGTCTCTATACTATGTAATTCACTCACTAATTCAATAAAGAAAAATATTTTTTTCTTCTCTCATTTCACAATTATAAAATACATTTAATGAAATGAAATTTGGTGAAGTTGACTAGTTATATGGTTAGAAATTTTAACCAACCCTCTAATGTAAAATCAGACAGGAAGGGTGGTAAAGAAATGCCATTTAAGTCTATAAGTTTTTGTACTTTGTTTTGTTTGCGTTTTTTTTCTCATGTAGGTAAGATAAAAATATAATAGAAGGCACCTAAAGAGTTGCAAACCCCTGGATCTGAGGTGAAAGAAAAATCCAAAAGCCTCAAGCAAAGTCCTTAGCTAAAAACAACCAATCAATGAAATCCAGAAAGGACAAGTATCCTTCTTCTATGTAATCCTTAGACCAGGGGAAAAGGAAGATTTGATGCAAACTTCCTTTCATCTTATTTTCAGAACTCTCTTTCAAAAATGTGTCAATTCTGACTTTGTTAACGGACCATAAAATGCAAAGGGATGCTGATTTCAGGTTTTTTCCATTCTTTTTGCTGACAAAGTTGCAATTCTTACCTATTTGAGATCTATTAGCTGAATAAAAAAAGCAGGAAAAAGCATCAGCTAAGAGATTATAGAAGCAAAGGAGAGCACTGCCTAGAGGAAGTGAGCCTCCTCACATTGGAGAAGTATATGATTAGCCAGCTCCTTACCCTGCCTCCCGAAGCAATAATATTTTTAACCATAATCATACCCCATCACATCAATTGATCAGTAGTGTGGAGAATCGTCCCTTAAATAGCTTCCAGCTCCTTACCCCGCCTGCAGAAACAATAATATTTTTAACCATAATCATACCCCTTCACATCAATTGATCAATAGTGTGGAGAATCCTCCCTTAAATGGCTCTTGGAGCCTAATACTTTTGCGACTAATGATTACCACAAAAAAAGGGAGGAGAGAAGAGGGAGGGGGGTTGTGGGGTGGGTGGTGTTGGGATAGCCTTAGATCAGGTTAGCTTGACATACAATTTCACCTTAAAGCATCCTTCCTTTGAACAGTTCTGGAAAAAAGAGCCATCCCTAACTCCCCCAAAATGATGTTGCTGACCTATCTGATTCCAAATCATGGAAACATCTATGGAATCTCAACTACAAATGCCCTTGCTCTAGTATTTGTCAGAAGGATCATTCCTATAAATTTCCAAGTAGAAAAGACTAGGTGATTGGTCCATGACTATTGAGTCTCCACACCAAGCATCGTGACCGAAGCCTAGTTTTCCGCTATCCGCCATTTCCTTTCCCACTCATTCAGGCATAGTTTGTTAACGACTAACTCTCCTAAAAGCTGCTTGTAGGATTTGGGTTTACAGAACATTTATGTTTCAACACCCTCCCTCATGTGCACACGGCCCCATACCAGCACATGTGGAGAGTCAGAGTCCAGTATGGACTTTCAAATAAATATGGGGATTAAATTGCAAATAGAGGATTTGAACCCATGACTTCTTGCCAAACCAAGCTCTGATACCATGTTAAATGACCAACTCTCCTAAAAGCTCAAGTTTGTAGGATTTGGGTTTAATTTGAATATCATGCTTCAACATAGTTAAACCATAGAAGACATTCCATCCTATAGTCACCTAGAACGCTCTCAGCCATAGGTTACTGCCTTTCCATCGCCTGTCAAAGTCAATGAACTTGTCAACCACTGGTATCCTCAGCAACCCTCTTCTCTACCACAAATCTTCAAGAGAATCACTTACCTAGGATGGCTTTGGTAAAAGTAAGCAAATGTCTTATCAACAACTAAACCTTCGTAAGAGTGCATACAGAAGAAAAATTTACAAATAGGAGATTCTGACAGTACACTCTTTCAGATAGAGTAGCTGAACCCTAGAAGCATAGCCACAAAAAAAGAGTGTCATTAGAAAACAAAACACAGGATTAATTCCATTGTCTGAGACTCTCTTCTCCAAGCATTGTAAATTGAAACCTCTAACCACCTGTCTTGTCTTGTAGATAAAACAGCTTAGCACTTCCATCACCAACTTGAAAGGACCTGCTCAGATAAGAATAACATTCCACTAGAGTTGGTAGCTTTAGAAACAGAAGAACAATATCATTCTTAAAGACCGAGACATTTTCCTTATCACGTACCTCAAGTACCTCAATCTAGTTGCAAGAGCCTTAGCTAATGGTTCACTAAGGCACCAATCAAACTGGTGAACAATCAAACTCAAGTACCCCATTGATTAATATAGTTAGTTCTGAGATTAATTATATATGAGTTTATTTTACCTCTCCTTTTAGAGTATATTGACTGACAATTATTTGTCTTGCTATTGTGTGTTTCTATATGCCTAAAGGCAATTTTCTCGCCATACAAATATGTGCATGCTTGAGAACTTTTAGTTTGATAGGTTACAGCATATGCTTCTGCTTCACTACTTGTGTCTTCTTTTAGTCATCATGAGGCATGTCTCAGGTTTTGTGTATATCAACTCATAAACTAATTCTTAGATGTGTGGCATTTTTTTAACTTCTTGGTGGTTAAACCAATTATTAAATGTGGCAATTTTAACTTCCCAATACTTAAAACAATTTGGAGATGTGGCAATTTGTGAATATAGCTCAAACACTCGCTCTATCACAATGGTGAAGGTTCATTTTTGACTCACTTTGCACTTTAATTGACAAGCCTTGAACCCCAGTTCCATATTCAAAATGTATTTTTGGATATCTAGAATTGCACCAAAACTTGAAAATTAAACTTAAACGAAATTGGAAAAGTAAACGATCGATGTATCCCTTTGATTATTTCCTTGAGTTTCCAATGCTTTCATTTCTTGAAGTCGAATTTTACATTGAAAATATTTCAAACTATGGACCCACAGGTTAGTTCTGGATGGCATTCTATCTTTAGTCTAGAACGTACACAAGTGACAAAAAAATATTAAAAAATGAGGTAGAGGGGGATCGCAGGATACTAAAAGGGGAAAGGACTTGTGAAGGAGAAAATAAATATTAATAAATTACTCCTAAAGTAGTATGGGAATAAAATTAATTTTTTTTTTTAAAGGGAACTTGATGAGCAAGTAAACTTTTACAGAACTGCTGCAACAACTAGTTGCCTTCTCTAAGTGACTAGATAAAACTTACTAAGAACCAGAACTTGCTAAAAAGCTGCTAAAACTAAACAGAATTTACTCAGAACCTGAACTTGCTAAAAGCTGCTAATGTTGCTTTTTATTTCTTGCTACAAAATCAAATAAAACATTGTCTGGTTTGTAGCATTTCCAATGCGAAAATTTATCTAAAAAAAACCTTCTTTTATTATCATTCTCCAGATTATTGGTTTTAGGTGGTTATTGTTGTCTTACGCAGCTATGCTCTCTTTGATATGGATGGGAATCAAGTTCCTCAAGAATTAGTCTGAGAGGTTGGTGAAGCATTTGGGAGCATTTTAAAATAGGCAAGTATTGTCTTTTTTTCCTTTTTTGGTGTTTTGTTTTGTTTACTTATGAGTCTGTATCCAATTATGCTTGATGAATAACTTCTTATTTTTACACCTCTAAACTCATGTATCTTTCATTAAATGTTAAAATGAGACCTAAATCTTAAAGCAGGAATGTGGATGAGGATGGCTTGGTAAACATGACAGGCATGTGGTGGAGGCTTGTGAAACATGGACTTCACAGAAATTCACCAGGGGCTTTTAGAATGAATTCTAGATTTGGTTTAATCTGGTCACAACCCTGTATTTTATTTTTACAGATAATGTTGTGGCAAGTGAAAAGTCGAAGATTTTGTTCAATTTGCTTTTGGATTGTCTTGTAGCAAAGCTGTCAAGAGAAGTTTCTGTGTTTGGTCCAGTAGCAATTTGCTGAGTCATTTTTTCTGTTAAATACAGACTAATAAAGTGCCACAGGAACATAGTGAAGGCATGGTCATACTAGATGCATTCAAAATTGTATTTGAAAGGAGGCCAGAATTAAGGTATTGCTGTCTTAACGCTATATTTCAATAGCCTGCTAAATGTCTTTGTTTTTCTCTTAGTAATCAATAGATGACTTTGTCTACACAAAGTGCAGGCTGGAGGGGCTGGCTCATAGGGTGCTCCAATGGTACTTGTGAAGAGAGAGAAGAGAGAATCCCTAATTTTATTATTTCCACAGAAAATAAATCTAGTCTCTACATTACATATTGGACTTATATATATACACATTCATAGGACCCACAATACAGTAAGACAATAAAGGAAAAGATCAACAGATAATATCTAACACTCCTGCTGGAGCATATGTCATATGCACCAAGCTTGTTACAAATGTATTTAATTCTAAGCATTCCGAGAGATTTAGTAAAGATGTCTAGTTGGATAATTTGAATCGACAAACTAGTGCTCCATACATCCTACGCGATTTTCTCTAATGAAGTGGCAGTCAACTTCAATGTGCTCTGGTCCTTTCATGGAAGACCTGATCGATGCAATATGCAAAGCAGCCTGGTTATCACAGATGAGCTTCATCTGTTCATCCTTTCCAAATCTCAACTCCTGGAGAAGGTGTCTCAGCTATATGAGTTCACATGTTGCCAGGGCCATAGCTTGATACTCTAGCTTCAGCGCTAGATCTAGCCACTGCATATTGTTTTACTTCCAGATATTAGGTTACTTCTCACTCAATGAAAACACAGCATCCTGGCTGAACGTCTATCCGTGGGTGAGCCCCAATCCAGATCTCGTGTAACCACAACCTCGGGTGTGACCTCTATTCTCGCATAACACACCTCGCTCGTGTACTTTACTATATCGAAGAACGCTTGACGCAAAGATCCCAATGGCTATCACATGGTGACTGCAGGAATTGACTAACAACACTTACCTGGAAAGGAAATGTCGGCCGAGTAATGGTGGATAGTTCAGCTTTACCTACCGCCACGATATCTCCTGTGATCTCCGAAAGACTCCCCCGTCCCGGTACAAGCTCACATTGGGGATCCATGAGTGTCAACAGTTTACGCCTAACATGCCACCGGTTTCTTCCAAGATGTCTAAAGCATACTTCCGCTGGGAGAGGATCATACCGAACCGGATCGAGCCATCTCAATTCCCGTAAAGTGTTTCAGTTTCCCAAGTCTTTAGCTTGAAAGTAGTGAAAAGACGCCGCTTTAGTTTCTCAATACTCATCCCTGACACGTCCGTAATGACGATGTCATCCACATAAACAACTAGATAAATACACTGCCCGAAGAGTTATGATGATGCAACCGAATGGTCCGTATCGCGGCGCATGCCAAATTCTGAACAACAGTAACTAAATCCGCCTCAAACCATGCTCGAGGAGATTGTTTCAAGCCATATAGAGAGCGGCGCACCGCACACTAAACCGCACTCCCGAGCAACAAAACCGTGTGGTCGCTCTCCATATAAACTTCCCCTACGAGATCACTGCGAAGGAAGGCATTTTAATATCCAACTAAAAAGCGGCCAGAAACACATAGCAAACTTACAGCGCATCTTATTTAAGCAATCTCGCAATCGAGAAGGTGTCACCAGTAATCAGAACCATAAACCCGAGTATATCCTTTAGCAAACTAAGCGGGCCTTAAGGCGATCAACCCGACTATCGTATCCAACCTTAACCTGTGCACTAACGACAACCAACTAGAAACTTCTACCAAATGGCAAAACAACAAGATCCTGCGCGTTGAGTGCAGAGCCCTATTTCATCTACCATCGTCGTCAACCCGAATGGGAAAGTGCCTACTGGGTGTTCTGTGAAGAGAACAGAGGAAATAGTGAAACAAATGCAAGAGTAGGGGAAGATAATCGGCGGTAACTCAAAAAATTGTAAATGTGATGAGGATTGCTAGTGTGAGCGATTACCTCCGAAGAGCAATAAAAGACAAGAATTTCTGTGCAGAGCCTGGGTAGGAGTAAGCCGGGTGGAGAGGAAGTGAGTCGCCAGGGCCTCACACAGGCGGGAGGGAATGACTGACGATGATAAACCTGAAGTGGATGAGAGAAGATATATCATCAAATTCCAGCGAGGAGGATGATAAAGGGTAAGACGTCGTAATGGGAAGAGACCTGCAGGAGGAGAAGAAGGGGAGCTCGAAGAAAGTGACATCACCGGAGAGAAAGCATCGATGAGTCCGAGGGGAATAAACGATAACCCTTCCTCAAGCTCCAGAGTAGCCTAGGAAGATGCATTCGTGGCTCGGGCGGAAAGTCATTCTCAGCCCCCGAGGAGAATATGAACAAAGCAAGGCAACCAAAGACACAAGGAGGAAGGAAATAAAGAGGCTGCCAGAAAGAAGGAATGAGGAATCTGAGCATGTAATACAAGACGAGGGCATACGACATCAAATAACAAGTCAGAAGAATACCCCCCCAAAACGAAAAATAACATGATAAATGAGGGAGAAGAGTACGAGCTGTTTCAATAAGATGACGATTCTTACGTCAATACCCATTTGTCGAGGGAAAGATGGAAAGACAAGAAGCATCGGGATGAAGGATCCTACGTTGACATAAATGAAATAAAAAGGTGCGTAAAATACTTTCGCATTATCACCACGTGAACAAATGAATAAAATATCGAATCGGTTGCACTTCAGCATAAAATTTCGAAAATAATATAACCACCGATTTTTCATTAAAAATAACCAAGTACATCGAGAATACCATCAATGAAAGTGACAAAATAATAAAGCCCAAAGTGTACGCAAATCCGACAAGGACCCCAAACATCGTTGTGGACAAGTTCAAAAGGAGATTTAGCTCGATTATTCAAACGCCATTTGAACGAGACACGCAGTATGTTTCAAGTCGATGTGACTCACACGCAAGTGACTACAAAGGAAAACGAGGGACCATCTTCCGAACTTAAAGACTAAAGTGGCCTGTGACTTGGCCAGGATGAGGAGGGGAGCATCAAAGGAAACGCAAACCCAGGAGATGATTGGGTGGTGAGGTGATTGGGAGGCCCCGAGACTCCACGTCCGATGCCAATCGGCTCTTCCCTGTACCGGCCCCGCAAGGTCACAAATTTATCGTAAAAAAATAATGGAAACGCTTAAGAGTACGAAAGGATTTTATCGACGGAAATAAGATTAAAGGAATACCGTATATAAAGGATAAGTGAGAGGTGTGGAAGGGAGAGATGATGAGCTAAACCAATACCTTTAGCCACGCTTGAGAACCATTAGCTAAGGTAACAAGAGGTAAAGTGGTAGTAAAGAAGAGAAGAAAAGATCTTATTACCGTAAATGTGACCTAAGCACCAGAGTCTAGAATCTAGTGGCCCAAGAGAAGACGTATGAGTAAGGCGTGCATAGCATTACCGCCCGAGCAACAGAGGCAATGTGTTGACTTGGCCGGCTGATAGCGAAGATAGCATCATACTCACTGTCAGCTGGAATACCCCGAGATGTGCGTAAGCTCGTAGTCCGCGCCGAATCGTAATCGAAGATACTAGGCCACGTGTGCAAAGTATGGAGGCCAGCCCATGCAACTCGATAACAACGATCACGAGTGCTGCTTATTGCACAGTGCAATGCAGGATCGCCGCCCTCGACTTAAGCACACCGGCGTTCTCCCGGCTGGCAGATGAAACTAACACGAAGAATCTAAAGGGTCAGTCGATGACAAAGTCTCGTGTGGAGGAGATACGAGGGAGGCGAGCAAACACATCATCCAAGGACGGGATCATGGATCGCCAAGAATCTCGATTCCTGAGGGTCTCAAAGATCTGACGAGGCCAAATGAGAGTGACTACAAGAACTACAACTCGCTTCGCTGAGCCCCAACGCTACTAGTAAGAGTGCATCAGTCGAACTCCTCCTTAAGAAAGGCAATTTCCGCCAATATAATTAGATAAATCCATGTCTTGTCGCAGATATTAACACAGCGTAAGCCACCTTATAAAGGCGCTGATATCACCGTATGTAGCTTTCGTCGATTCCAAAATCCTGTAACATGTCTTGTAAGCCCGGATGAAGCAAATTTGATCAACTGACTGTCATAATACGCTACATAGTTGTGCATCAATTCTTTCCAAGGCACCTTTGTCAACACTAGGTATGCATCCTCCTGTAATAAGATGATCCTCATAACTCGTCCCATGAACCAGTTCCACGTAAGCTAACCAGAGAGATACTCCTCACTACCAATCAATTTTTCGATGTGATAGTAGGAGATCCAGAGATAAATGTATAAAAATAGAATTTTTTAGTCGCCATATCCACTTAACCTGAGATCGAATCACGGTTGATTGGAAGAGATCTCTAATAGTGAGGGCTTAATCACTGGCTGGTGGTCCTGGAAATCACTAATTGAACCGGAGAGATGAAGAAAAAGAGGATCCAAACCGTAGAGAAGAGGACTGACGGAGGGCGGCGGAGGCAAAATGGGCCAAAAGGTGGATACGAGGGCTCTGGTGGACCGAGGGATGTAACAGCTCCCAAGGCCGACGACTTCTCGGTGTGTGGAGTCCTCACACCGAAAAGGAGCCACGAGCCTACACGAGCACCCACGCGCCGGCGCGTGGACGGCAAGCTGCCGGAGGAAAGCCGCGCCGACGGCGGCTGGTGCAGCCGCTCGGGTCAGCCGGCGGGGTCGCACCAACTGGTCGCACCGGCTGCAGATCTGGGCCTCAGGCGCCTCGAAACTGTGGGTTTCCACGTGAGAAGAGCTTCCCCGAAAGTCACCGTGGCGGCGGCGGCGAAGGAGATCCGACGGGCGGCATGAGATCTAATGAAACACGAGTATCATCGAAAAGTAAATTAAAGCCCCTGCCTCGATACCATGTGAAGAGAGAGAAGAGAGAACCCTAATTTTATTATTTTTCCACGTAGTAAATAAATCTAGTCTCTACATTACATATTGGACTGAGACACACTCATAGACCTACAATACAAGAAGACAACAAAGGAAAAGAGACTCCAGATACATTTCAATAAGATTGTGTGTAATGGAAAGTTACCGGTTTGGCTGCAGATGCTGATAACATATCACTTAAGGGTTGGGATCAGGTATTAAGTCATAAATAGTTCTTGATCTCTTAGTCAATAGAAAGAGAAAAAGAGTTTGGTCTAGAACCAATGTGTGTTAAAGTTGGGATCAGGTATTAAGTCATAAATAGTGCTAAATCTCTTAGTATAGAGAAAAAGAGACCTTAGATAAAAACATGCTAAGGAGACTAGGTACAATTGTTTTTTTTTGGTTTTTATCACAAGCACTTAGTATTATATCCTATTCAAGCTGTTACTATGTCATTCTATACATGTTTTCTTATCATTACAAGCCCCCAGATGTATGTGCAATTTTTGTTTTGCCTCTTGAATGCTTCATCTGTCAACCATCTCCTGGGTATTCCTAGGGAGAATTTAATTCATTAAGCTCCTATACTTGTCCTATACATGGAAAACTCAAATACAGTTTGGATTCCCTTCTTAGTTTGGATGTCCTTGATCAATTGTGCATTTGATTCATCAATTGCACCATTGGTTCCTCATATCGTCTTTAGAAAAGTGATTTACAAGATGAATGCATTTGTATCAATAATGATACTTAAAACACTCTCAACAAATGAAACCATCCGATGCGCAAATAAATCCACTTTGCAAGTTCACTACCTCTTTCACTGGGGAGGATTAGTACCTTCGTTAAATCTGTAGCTTTAGGAGAAATACAATTAATTAATTTTAGGCAATAATAAGCCTTTGCATACACTAATAGTGAAACGAAAGAGTAAAGAGAGACAATTTATGTATTGAATGGAATTTCATTTATTCATTTTAATTTCTTTTGTTTATTACTTGATTCTTCTCTGCATATATATTGTGATATAGGATGGTTTTGTCTATCCTATCTGCCTAAAGGAACAGTGTTTGAGGTTGCAATTTTTTGTTTAATTTGCAGGAAGAACTCCTTCCTGGTGGTTATGGGCTTTTGCTTCGAGGTTACCTCCCTGTTATAAACACCCTAGCGAAAGGTCTTGACATCCGCTTGAACCACAGGTATTGATCAATATATAGTTGTGGAATTTAATTTAATCATGAATCTTTTAATTGCTTAGCTGCATTTTCTATTCATGCAGGGTTACAGAAATAGTAAGAATTATGGAGTGAAGGTAACAGTCGAAGATGGGAGATCATTTGTTGCAGATGCTGCCATTGTTGCTGTCCCCATTGGTGTTCTGAAAACATAATGTTTGAGCCCAAGGCTCCCAGAGTGGAAGGAGAAAGCAATTGATGACCTTGAAGTGGGACTTGAAAACAAGATAGCCTTGCACTTTGATAAGGTGTTTTGGCCAAATGTGGAGTTCTTCGGAGTAGTTGCAGTTACTATCTAAATCTCCATAAAGCTACAACAAATTTTGTTCTTGTTTATATGCCTACTGGGCAGATGGCACAATACATTGAGAAAATGTCTGATGAAGCTGCTGCTAATTATGCTTTTATGCAACTCAAGAAGATCCTTCCTGAAGCTTCTAACCCGGTAATGATTACAGATTTTTCTATTTTTCTTTTACAAACATATCAATTCTTCTTTGTGTTCTTATTATGCTCGAGGCCTTCAGTGTAAATCCTGGAGTAGTAGCAATGTAACATTCCTTAGGGCTTTTCCTAAGTCTCCAAATTCTAAACTGTAGCTTTAGATAATATTGGTCAGACTTGTACATTTGATTGAAATCCTTTTTGAGTGGGATATACGAAGTCACTTTTATCCAGGGGTGGGCCAAAAAACCAAAGAAATCAAACTGATAGCAAAACCAAGACCGAACTAAAATGCCTACATTCATTCTTATGTGGAATGGAGGTTTGGAGCTCGGGTCCTTATCATAATAGAATGCCTACATTCATGCAAAGTGAATAAATATTAAAAAAATTATTTTAGTACAACCATTATTAATCGAGCACCCCTTAAGACAGGTGGAGGGTTATCTATCTGTTAACTTAGGATCCCATGAAATGGATTAGTTGAGAGGCAAGCCAAATTGTATTGGACATCAAAAATTATAAGAAATTGGTTTTAAATGGATAAATCAAAATTAACCTCTTACAAAAATAACCTTAAAAATATCACATTTAAAATAAAAACATCCCTAGAAATATAAAAATAAATCTTTTATATGTTAACTGAATCCCTAGGTATTTTATCTCAAAAATTATTTTCACACAAAGTTCTCTACAATTTTCAAAAGCTTAATAATTTATTTGGGCAACTTAGTTGTTAGCACTTAGCAGTATTAACTAAGTTTGACTGAGTTTAGGGTTTCTTAGATGACCATTCATAGAGCTAAATGCATTGTCTAACCCCATCTTTGTTTCGGAAAAAGTTGACAGTACTATTATTTAATTAATGATAACTGCCTCTGTACTGTAATATATTCTTATGTACTGGAAAAAGTTTAGGGTTTTTATTTGAAATTTGATATTTACAGGATGACTCCTATGAAGGATAATTTTGATTTATCCATTAAAACAATTCTCTATAAATACCACCTCTATAATTTTGATGTCAATACAATTTGAAGCGCCTCTCAGCTGTCTATCTCAGATCTAGTTCATAGATGGAGTAAATCCTCCATAATCTTCAGGGAAACTCGATAATAATGTTTGCGCTAAAATAATACAATATTTATTCATTACATTATAAACGGATGAATGTAGGCATTCTGTTATGTTGAATGAAACCTCCGTTTACATATGATAAAGACAGCTCAGAAACCTCCGTTTCGTAAATTCATATATATATATATATATATATATATCGTTGTGTTATATAAATAAAAATATCGCATTTTGTACATTTTCCACTTGTCGATTTCTATGGAAAGTTGCTCTCAACCCCAAATCTATATCAAAGCACTTGTTACTTTAATTTCTTTTGTTTTTTCATTTTTTCATCTATATATATATATGTCATTTTAAAAAAATTGTTTTTTAACATTTTAACTTGTCAGTGGCATCATTTTAGTATTTTTACTTGCTATTATTTAAGTTAATTTTATCTTCTTGAAAGGCAGGTTTATACGGAGCGAAAAAAGGGAATAAAATGCGTTTCTTCGGTTTTCATTGTTCTCCTTACTTTTCGAAATAAAAAACAATTTTTAAAAACTGTAATCAAACATGACCAAAATTGTCTTCATCTAATTATATTTGTTATAAACTTAAATTTAAATTGTGTCTTCTTGAAATTATAAATGACATGGATTACAAATTGCCTTGATTGAAACATGAAGGTACAGAAATACCATAAGTTTGGTGTGTATTGCCCATTTTACTCATGATTTTTTTTTCATACCCTAAATTTTTGTTAGGTCCTAAGATATTCATGACATTTACTTTTGTAGCTTAATCATTACCCTACCATTAAAACCTCCGTTAAACACTTATAGGTGTTAGAGTTTTCAGCATTTTTGTGACTTTTTTTAACGGAATGGACAAAACGTAAGAGGTATTATGTTTGGAGTTGTTATTACATATATTTATTTGGAAACAACCAAGAAAAAAACTAGTTTAAACCCAAAGGAACACCATGAAACCCCATAAATAAAATTTCAGCTGCTGTGCCAAACTTTTGACTTCAGTATTGCAGCATGAGACAGTTTTCTTTCAAGGAAACCATGTCTGTAACAACCTAGAATCACTTGTATCAGGGCCATAAATGAACAAAACATTATGTTTTGTTTTGAGATTTAATGATTTTTGGTTCTTTATATATATTTAAAAAGGGAACCAAATATTAGATCTAATAGAAGGATTTTACCGTATCCAGACTAATATAATCAACCATTTCATGAATAAAATGAGCCATTCTAACCTTCAACAAAACTACTTATTCACGAATAACATCTTTGTTATGAACATATAAAGTAATGACTTCATCTATTTAACATTAAAGAACTTGGTAAAAATGAAATGGTTTAATATTAAAATGGTTATTGAGAATACACATTGAATCATGAGATTGAATTTTACGGTAGTAGATCCATAATCAAAGTGTTTGTGCTTGTTTTAAGAAGAAATGAAGCAAAGATCTTGGTAGAGCTAGAATGACTATTGTATGAGAATTCTACCTAATGCTAGATACTGCAGTTACTCTTAATAGATGCAAATATGAACATCATGAGAGTGGCTCCAGTAATAAAACCGATTATTATGATGCATTCACTTCTCGGTTCCTTCTTCTCCTTCTTCATAACTGAGCTCGGAGAAGGAAGAAATAAGAAGACCTATGGGAATGTGGTGAATCCATGATGAAGTTAGACCATTGGCGGGTGATTATCTTCATGCATAAGGATACTAGATTACCTAGTAGAAAAGATTTTAAAAATGTCACAAACCTCCCTTTTCTTTTCTATTTACAATTTAAGTTATTATATGAAGTGATTTTTTAATTTTCCATATATAAGAAATAGATAGACTAGTGACAGTCTTATGTCCAATGACACCAAGGGTATAATAAATTAATGGAATTGGGATGGATGAGTGTGTGAAATAAGGCCACTACGGGGTTCCCTATGATGAAGCATGGGCAGACCTCTGAAGAGATTCCAGGAGATTCTGAAGGAAGCTTTGAGCTCATATTGATCATGGGTTGAGAACGGGAATTTAGACTCCTATGAGATCTAATCGTTGTTCCTCGATGCTTCGATGGTAGAGCGATTGCGAGTTAAGCGGCGGTCGTGGGTTCGAATCTACTTGGAGATTTGATTCATTAGTCAAGGTGAGTGAGCTCTGGCACCCAAACCAGTTAGAGTAAGACAACCGTTCCTTGTCCTTGTTTCTATTGCATTCTAATCTCATCGTATCACATTACGTTGCATGATGTTGAGAATCCCTGAGTCAATATCTCGGTGTAGGTCAAGGATAATCCTTTGTTCCATAGTCTGGAACATTTACAAAACTAACCAATTAAATTCTCAGATTCTTACTAGTACTGGCGGTGCATCAAGATGCGATCATCGATTCTGAGAGGCTACAATTACCATAGTAAACATATTAATGATGAGGCAGCATTTTTGCTAACACTAATACTTGCTGCATTCACATGGCTTGTAGCAGAGGAAGGGGATTAAGGACGTAAAACAAAAATATGCCAGATTAGTAAGACATACTACTCCATTAATGATTATCTCATAAATAAATATAAATAAAGGCCATTCCATTTCGACAGACCCTGACGAGGTTCCATAACTTTAGATTAGCTATCCCGATCATGATTTTCCACCTCGGGAGGAAGGATCTTCCTTTAGACTCGGTGTAGTAGGAGGATTTGAACCCCGACATCGTGGTTCGTAGCGTAACCAAATCCTCACATTCATGGGCCCACCCCGTCTCACTTGGATCTGTTCCCTAAAAAAAAGAAAAAGACCTTCCTCTCCCAGGACATTCGGGTTAAGAAGATGTGAAAGCGCGTTTATCTCTATAACTATATATAAGAAGGGTCACGTTTCAGGTGTGAAGTGGGAGAGAAGGAATAATATATAGTGGGGTTTTGAATAAGACCTTTTATTTTTCGTTTTCATTTTTCTTTTTCATATTTTAAAGTAATAGAATGAGAGGTGTTAAGCTTTTTATCATCCCTGGAATGAGCTACACCATTTGGACCTCCCTATGATATACGTCACCTTGATGGTTCGCCACAAAGTTCGGGATGGGTTGGTGTGGTTCCTCCTTTAGAGACCTGAATCATCGAGCTAAACGAAGAAAGAGCATGAGAAAAAGCATATTGGCTAGTGATTGAGAGGCTGATTCTTATTTGGAAGGACACGAGGCCTCGCCTTTCCACATCAGATAGAGAGAATTGAGGCTTTTGGTTTTTCATGTTGTGAAGAGGTTGAACAATAAAATAGATGGCCAGTGCTGATCGGTGATCGGGTCATGTGGGAACAGTTGAAATATGCCGGTCACGTTGGATGCCTCAATTTGCATACATCTTGCACTTCCACTTGACACCTATCGTAATGATAAACGACTCGTCTCACCATGACCTTCTCTTGAATTCTGTAAAACTTTGCAGCCAAAACCCATCCCAGGAGAGGCAGGTGTTGTCTCAGCTTTGCTCAGGGCTCTAGGAGTCGAATAGGAGGCATAATGCTGGGTGGGCTTACTGCTTAGAATGCTTTGAGTGGTTTATCAGCTCGCGCGCTGCCATTCTGGTAGCCGCGATAGCGTTACCGGGGTCGCGTCCTTCGGTCCTCATTAAGTATCTCGATGCTCTAACGCCCACAGAATGTAGATGAGGCGTCTCGGCGTTTAAGACCCGATCACGTCACACGGCTTTAGCGGGCGAACAGCCCAGCCCTTGGAACATCTGCGACCCGGTGGCGAAGGCGTGCGTCAGGGTGCAAATTCAGTTGATGTGAGCTCTTGGAAGATCAACCTATTATCACAAGTGAATTTTATCAGTTGACGATGACGCCTCGGCTGCCCAGTCGGATCACTGAAGGCATTTTAGTGCCTTTCGATGGATCGTTTGCAATCAACTATACGCCTTTGCACTCGAGATAATCTCCGTCAGGCAAGAAAACCTTTATGCATATGGTACCTTTTAGGGAGAGCCTCGCCCCATAGAAAGTGTCTACACAGGCATGCCAGCCTGTATTAAAGTAGTTTTCATATTTTCAAATAAATAAGCAGTTTCAAGAATCGTAATAAATGTTTTTGGTTGTTTTTATTTTGCTTAATTTCTCACTCCCTACGATGATGATAAACTTGAATTTTGTCCTAATGAGTATTTTTTTTATTAGTTATAATTCTAATAACAAAAGTTATTTATGTCTTCATAAGAGCAATTAATAGTAAAGTCTACGTCTCACAACTATTTATGATAATGTTAATGCCACTCACTTATTTAATTAGCTGTCAGTCCCATCTTGTGATAATAATGTCAATGCCACTTTCTGTATGGTACAACCAAGCATGAGAAGTTGTTTAGTGCCATGGCCAAATTAAGCTTTTCTAAGTTATTATCCATTAACCTATTTGTTCCACGCTATACTTCGATTTTGCCTTTCTAAAAGAAACATCGGCTCCAGCAATTCTCTTAAAATTGTTAATTGTTAATGTTATCTAAATTTAATATTTTTTATATTCTCCATATTTAAAAAAAAAAAAAAAAAAGAAAAAGTCATTATTGATAACTTTACATTTTGGAAGTGTTGAGAATATGAAGAATTTGTGTTATGATGCTGTGATGAAAAAAAGGTTGTTTTAGGGAGAGACAATACAAAGAAAAACGCATTCTGTGTACAGTAAGAGAGGGGTTTGGTATGGAAATATGCAGATTGACTGAAGTGGAACATATTATAGTAGACGGCCTAATTAAAAGTATAAAATTTATTTAATACTTTAAAATATTTTCTCCATTTTCGAAAATGGAGTAAATATTTTAAATAATGAAAATTGCTTTTAACAACGTAATTTTCCAAAGAATAATTAAAACTTTGATTAATGAAGGCAACAAATTATTTTTTCATTAGATAAATCATCTATTTCATTTCATATAGAATGTCTTTATATTTCTCAGAAATTAAAAAAAAATTTATTAATTACAAATAATATGTAAACCATTTAAACAAATTCCATGATAGGTAAGTGAAGAAAAGGACATAAGACAAATTCCATAATAGGTAAGTGAAGAAAAGGACATAAGAAAAGGACCCTGAATTTATTTAGTCTTGTTATGAGGGTGTTATTTTTATTTTTTAAAACTTTTTTGACATATTGCTTTCATAATTGTAAGTTTGTTGAATAAAAATAATAAAAACATTTGACTAGAACAATTAATAGAAATTAAACACTCCAAAAATAAATAATTAGACATGCACCACAATTAAATGTGGAACAACTTATTCCCAATAATAATAATACTCCCTCCATCCCTCCATTCACAATTAACGTTTTAGAGGTTTGCACATGTATTAAGAAATCATTAATTATGTGTTAATTGTAAGAAAAAAAATACCAAAATACCCCTTACTATTACTCCTATTAAATGTTTATTTAATGTGAAGTACAATGGTAAAAATAGAAGAAATTAATAAATAATGTCTTTTTTAAAACATCAAATAATTGTAAATAGTAAAAATAACAAAACATCAGTTCAATTATGAATGAAGGGAGTAATAATAATAATAATACTAATAATGATAATGTTGAGGCGGTAGTAGTAACTAAATAGTAAATGATATTTAATAAGAAGATTGAAGAAATGAAACAAGTAGAGGTAGTAGTAAAATTTAATGGGGAAGAAACTTCTTGCACCAAAGTGGTCTTCCATTGACCCAAAATTTGGCATGGTCTTGTTGGAGGATGATGTGTGAATCAGGTGTGGGCCTACACCCTTCCGAACAACGCCGGACCCCTTCCTCTTCCTCTTCTTCTTATCTCCGGCCATATCACCTCAACCTTCTCTACGCACTCTCCATACATTCTGCAACCATTATTAACATATTAAATTTTTGTTAATTTTATATTTCTTGTTCTTATTGTTTTGTTTTTTAGAATAGAAAACGGTTTTATAATACAAGAACCAAACAAGCTCTTCTTGTCTATTTGTTTATAATTTTTTGAAAGCAGTTTTTTGATTTGTGAACAATAAACTTAGAGATATCATTTTGATTTCCATTTTTTTTTTAATGTTTTGAAAAAATAACCGGTTTAAGAGAACACAAAAATTGTGTTTTTTATTTTTAAAAAAATCAGCTTTTATTCTTATGTGATTTAAAAACAAAGAATCGAGCAAAATTTAGGGTTTTTGAAAATTGTTCTTTTGTTTTGAAAAATAAGGAAAACACAAAAATATTTGGTTCATGGTTTTTTTTGTTATGAAAAATTTATAGAAAATGAATAGTTTTCAAAAAACATCAAAATGGTTTTGAAATTCTAAAAAGTAAAAGCAGCTTCATTTGAACTCCAAAACAAGGAAAAATACTAAAGAGGAAAAGTGGAATAAAAAATTCAAATATAAAAGAAAATGATTTTTTGGTTTTTAAATGGAATTAAAAAAAAATGATTTTCTTTGGTTCCACTATAAAAAAATATAAAAGAAAATAAAATATAATAAAAATTCTTTAAAACCTCAAGTATTTAAAATTTGTGATTTTTATATAAAGAAATAAATAAAGTAATTTAAATAAAAGATATACAATTAATTTATTAGAATTTGTCCTAATATTATTTTCTCACAAGTATATATTCATAGTAATTTTCAGTCTTACATAGTAAAAAACTGCCATATCTGAAAATCATTGAAAGGATATCCATTGGAGGGCAACAAACAAGCTGATCTTTCTTTTCAGGGTTCTACTTGCAAAAACCCATTCCTTACTTCCAAAAGTTGAGTTTGGATGGAAGAACCTGGCATCCCGTCCGCCGCCAGGAAACCGCTGGTAGGCGCGGCTTGGCAAATCTGTGCTGGTTGTTCTTTGCCACCCTTTGATCGGCCAGCAACGAACTACCCAATGTCATGGAGATGGAAGAATCTGTGATTTTGTCTCAAGAGAGAAAATTCTTGTGCGTGTAGAGATCAGAGCTAGAGAAGAGAGAGAGAGAGAAGGGGAAACTAGGAAGGGTTCATTCTTGTACTAATAATAAGTTAGGACAAATGAGAAGGGTTGCGACTGTTGAGACTGAGAGACTGTTTGGGTAATTTTTGCGGCGGCTGCAACGATTGAAAGTTTGAAAGTTGGCGGCCAGGTATGGTTTAAAAATTTAAAACCTTTACAAAATTATTACATAAATAAAATTAAGAGTAAATATGTGAATTTTTTTTTAAAAAAGAAAATTAATCCCTTAAAGATAAAAATGTTGATGTAAAAGACACTATAAAAAAATCAAACAACTTGAAATTCTAAATCATCATGCCTTCAAATGCTTGAGTAAGAGATTTGGATAGAGGAACATAAGAAAACGAGGTTAGTTCGAGTTTTTAATGTGAATAATTAATTCACAGTCTCGCAAAAAAAAGTGTTTAACATAAAAAAAAATATTAATAATTTTGATATAAATTATCTGAAATTAATAAATGAAGAAGAAGAGTTGCCAAACCTCATACCCTGAGAACAGTTGGAATTTGATTACCGTGAGGCTTAGCTAAGTGATTCGAAGTCATAATTAAAAGGTCAAAATGTCATATAAAAGGGAAGGGGAGGGGTTTGGAGTCCCAAAAAAGTTGAATTTTGAATTCACAAAATAATATTTTTCTTCTTATTTGATGAAAAGTTTTAGTAAGAAGTTCTTTTTATCAAATAAAATATATTTTAGGTTTTATTTAACATCTGTTTTTAAAAATAATTTTTTAATTTTCAGAACAAGAAGTTAGATTGTTCATTTAATTTATTCAAAAAAATAAGTTAGAATATTCATTTGATAATTAAAGATTAATATTTATTTCGTTACAAATATGATATTTAAAAGAAATATCGTTTAATCATTTTTTATTATTTTCACATATTTTTAAGTGTTATTTTAAAAAATAATTACGTAGATTAAAATAAAATATTATATGTAAAATAAAATATTAGATAGAAAAAACGTTTTTAAATTGAAATTAAAATATATTTAAAAATATAAAGAACAAGTAAATATATTTTTCTTTTTAAAGTATTTTATAAAAACTAAATTTCAAAAAACTATTTTAAAAGTGATTTTCCAATATAATTCCTTAAAATAATTGCCAAATAGAATTTTAATTTTAATTTTTTTATATTCAAAACCTTGTAAACCTCATCTTTTTTTTTACATCATGTACTATCATATTTTCATATTTTCTCCTAAAATATCACATATAATATAGAAATATTTGGTTTTTTTTGAAAGGTATATTTGGTTGAAAGACATCAAATAACTTGTAAATCTAACATTTCGAGTATGAGCCTCAAGACATTTTACTACATTATAATAAAATGCTTGATTGTAAAAAAAAAAAACCTTTCTCACGTTTTTTCTTTCTTAATTTTCATGTATTTACATTCTTTTGATGTAAAAAAAAAAAGTATTTACATTCTTTTAAAAGGAATCATTTTTGTAAGAAAAATAAGATGGACATTTTTATCAAAATTACACTAGAAATTGATGGGGTTAAATTTCCAAAATTGGGTTTTGAAAAAGTCTTTTACAAAGTGTCGTGTTCTTTTTTTTTTTTTTGAAGTTTGTCAAATAAGAAAAAATCATGAGGGCATGATGGTAATAAGTTGAAGAAGAATTTGAAAACAGAGAAAAACATGGGAATGTGGGTGAGAAGTGGGAAGTGGGGGGGTGCCAGTAACCGCATTAACCGTCACCAAGCGAGGAAAAAAAAGAAGATTTGGGAGAAAGAAAATTAGAAAGAAAGAGAAAGGAATGAAATTAAGAATGGAAAGAGGAGAGAGAGAAGAGATAAAGAAAGGGCCATGGAAGGCAGAGGAAGATGAGGTGCTGATTAACCATGTCAACAAGTATGGCCCCAGAGACTGGAGCTCCATTCACGCTCAAAGTCTCCTTCAATAATCTTGGCAGTCCTGTCGTCTCCGTTGGATCGGCCGACTCAGACCCAACTTGAAAGAAAAGTACTATCAATTTCATTACTTCTAATCACTTTTTCTATCTTTTCTTATAATAACAAACACACCTCAACATCCCCAACATCTCATATGTTTGAAAAACAAAACAAACAGAAAGCCAACTCAGGTAAGTTCATAAACTATTGTTAACGATGTAGTACCATAAATAATGTTTATCATTTTGAGATAGTTAATGATGGATTTCTTTGAGGCTTTTTCCTTTTGCAGTGGGGTTAGTTTCATCAGAGAGAGGCTGGTGATGAGTGTTTGGATTCGGAACAAATGGCAGATCGCGCTACCTATTTGCCGGGGAGAACTGATAATGATGTGAAGAATTTCTGGAGCAGCAGGCAGAAGAGGCTGGCCAGGATTTTGCAGACACCACCATCTTCATCATCTTCTTCCCATTCACAGAAAAAACCTAGGGAAGTCCCATTTCTTCATGATCTCCCAACTCTAGAGGTGACTAAATACACTAAACTCAATCGCACACTTTATAGTAGAGATTCCCATCTGTAATATGGGTTTTTTTTTTCTTTCATTTTCCAGGGGGCTAAGTTCAGTGCATCAATGGAGGAAGACTTGACCTCAAATCATCCTCTTATATTGACAACTCTGAGATGGTCAAGTTGGTGGGATTACCAGATATGGTAGAACCTAACTTGCCGGCTTTTGAGACAAACCTTTTCCAACTTCAGTTCAACCATGGTGATCAGAAGAGTCCATGCATGGAGGAGTCTCAATCACAATTCCCCTTCCCTCACCTCCCACAACCCCAACCGGTCCTCACACTCTCTCCGGAGAGCCAAGAACTGGTGGCTCGACTCGACAATCCCAACTTTTTCGACGTGTTTGGAGACCAGGATGTTTCTCAGGAACTGGGGAATGGAGGAGCTCAACTTCCTGTGGAGCCAACATTTTTTGAACTGGAAAGTTGCAAAAGCTGTGGGAAACTAAAGGAGAACCCCATGACCCCGGACAGCTTCTTTGATGACTTCCCGACCGACATGTTCGATCATATGGAGCCACTGGAGCCACTGCCGAGCCCGTCAGACTGGTGATTAAGCAAATTTAAGATCACAAAGCTGAACATTTCTATAGTAATTTCATTAGTGGCATGCCATGCTAATATGCTAGTGACTGCTATTCCTCTACTAAGACTCTTTTGATTAGTGATTTATATATCTGATACCATAATGTCTTGTTCTACACGTTTATAACACAATTCCTAAAACAAATTTAAAAAATGATATAAAACATAAGTTTTCCTCAAAAAAGGAGGAAAAAAGCATAAAAACATACTGTGTATAACAAGTTGCTTTTATTTATCCATTGTTTATTCTCTTCTCAACTATTAGCAGTTAAGAGACAAATGGATCTCTTCCTGAAGATAGAGATCAAGATTAAGTTGGATGCCTTACATTCAATGAGTTTCGGGATTTAGGAGTCCTTCCATTGGAGTTGAAATGAAGGACAACTTGGATAAAATACAACATGCTACATATGATCAGTAATAGGGTTCAAGGGGTAGTAACTGATACCAGTTTGACCATGTTTTGTGAGTCCCTGAAAGTTTCCCGCTGTGAATGACTGGTCTTCACCAAAGACGACGGGTCTTCTTGAGAGTGAAAATGCACAATAATCCACTTCATACACTGTAGTTTCCTTCATGAATGCAGAAATTGAAACCCCAACACCTTCCCCTGCATAGGATGATCATGGCACATGTAACTTAGATGAGTGTTTGGAAATAGTACTGAAAGGATATCAAAAGATTTGAACACCACAGGGAATAAACGATTCCTTGTTTCCCAATGTTTTTTGAATGCATTTTTATAGAAGAAAAGTGGGGGTGTTGGTGCTGAAATATAAGGATTGCCACTAAAAGAAAGTTTGTTGAGTCATCAGGAAAAAGTCATTTTGATATCTGATGGAAAGCAAAATCAGTGCTTTTGAAAACAATTCATAGGCAAAAAGAAAACATTTTGCCCCATTTGGTGCTCAGATACCAAGTAAAGGGTTAAAACAATAGATACAAATGCGTCTTGTAGACCTTGGGTTGCAAGACAAGGTAAGTCCAAATGGATAGACATCATGTGAATAAAAATGAAATTAAAGAAGCAGAGCAAAAAAATGAATATACCATGTGTGACCAGCAACAAGTTTTCTGAAGGGTATTTATCTGCAAGGGCCTTAATAACCTTTTCGTATCTGGTCCTTGAACCTGGCACCCCCTCTTCATACTGCGGCAACTATACCTCAAGCAAAGAGTCTATCTCAGTACATGTAACATTGTTTGTGGATATACATTTATGGTTACCAAGGAAATTTCAATTGCGAAGCAAAATGAAAATATGTGTATGTCATGCATACTTCTTGGTAAACTCCTTCCACAGTAGAATCCACCGTACCAGCTGGTAACATAGCCTCAAGCTCTGATACAATGAAACCCCAATTCCCATCTTTAGGAGCCAATTCAAGCCTTATGGCTTCCCTGCTCATCATCTCACATAATCCAAACTCAATGGATA
Organism: Tetrastigma voinierianum; assembly: GCA_016808115.1. Classification (NCBI taxonomy): domain Eukaryota; kingdom Viridiplantae; phylum Streptophyta; class Magnoliopsida; order Vitales; family Vitaceae; genus Tetrastigma; species Tetrastigma voinierianum. Next base: position 90,024 of record JAEQBH010004598.1, on the reverse strand, counting down.
CCTGAAAAATAAGTAAGAAGAATTCAAGCAGGTAAATGTTAAACCTGGATCGAGCTGGTAAACTTTCCAATCTGGATTGATATTTTGATCAAATTATCTTACAGGAATGCAAAGCACATCAATTTAAGATATGGTGAGATCCTGCAGTCATTTGAATTTATATTTTTCATCCATTTTTCTATTTTTTTCTTTTGAGGCTTAAAATTTGTTTGTTTAACATCCCCCGGAGAGGATGTTCATTCATGTCTAACAGCAGTCTGAACAAACTTATTTCTTATCTGCTCATTGCAATGGATCAACAAATCTGAGAACAATGAAAAACAAATTAGAGTAAATGTATTTGCATTTGTTGGATACCGGATCAAATCTTTTAGATAATTTCTGTTCACCAGATGACCAGAGTGCATCTGGATATATGTTGATCCCGTACCAATTAAATCCCATTTATTAACAGCCCATGCAGAAAATTTATCATCTTCTGAAGTTCACCAAATTCTGAATGTAAAATCTGTAGAGGCACTAGTTGGAAATTCACCTATAAGCTCTATGTGATATGAAAAAGAGAGAAAAATTTTTAGGGAGCAGGGAGATCAATGTCTTGTTTGTTTCATTTATGTCCCACATAACTTGAGAATCTCCAGAAGATTAGCTATGTTCCTTGTCTGATCAGCTTCTGATTGTTGACAGAACCAGGTAACACTCTTTACACATTAATAAGGTTTTCATCATAAGCTGTCAACAACTGCACATGCTTTCCCATCTCTAAGGGAAATTTTAATTTCCTGTACCAACATAGGTATGTACCTGAGGGTTCAGTTGGTTAAAAACATAACATAATTAGGAAAATTAAAATGTCTTCTAAGCCTATGGACGCGTTTTATCTCTGAGATGATAGGAAATTAGGAACAGTAAGTTACATGAATGAAGGATTTTCGTTGTTTGAAGAAATGCAGAGTTGTAACTGACATGGTACTGAAACATGTAGTCCTGTATGAATGACACAAACAGAAGATTTTTCAGTAGACCTTCCAGGATCCACCTTTTCAAATGCAAAATAGTGCCAACTAAGGGTGTATATGTTCTCCTAATGAGTAATAAGAAGTAAGATGCTGTATCAGAAAATGTTCAATAACAGCAGGTGACAACTTATAGGTACTTCTACGAAACCCATGTGGTTCACCATCTAAGCTCTTTCACATCAAAATTTTCCTAACCTTTGCAGAGTTGAAGAAGAAGTCCATGTCATCCATGATAATAGGCAAATGCTATGTCTTTCGTAAAATTTTCGATTTTGGTATCTGTCAATCGAGATTTGTAGTTTGATTTTATAGGACTCAAACTTCCAAGGTTGAACCGGAAATAAATATTGTATTCTACCAGTGAATCTTCCATGCTGCTATTTCACACTGTCTTCGCCAAATTTACAGTTAGTGCATAAGCAACAAAAATGCAAATGGTGTGGAACTATACAGTCTCCTTAAGACAATAATACTGTAGAATTCTTTCATAGACTAATACATAAAATTCTTATCAACTACTCTTCCGTTCCCATCAGCAAAAAACTGCAACTGCAAAAATAGCTAGAATGTTCTATTCATTCATCAATTACATCTGATAATAAAAATGTTTTATCACTGCAGCATGAAAGATTTGTACTATATTTTAATCTGAATCACCTATGACTTTTGATTTCTAAATTGGGTGTCAAATATTTCCTCAGCCTGTATTTGACTGCCACAATTTCCAACAACCCAAATTATTTTTTTTCATAAAGCTTCTAACTAACTTGTGGATCATCTTCCCAGATGCTTCCACCATCCTAATTTCAACAACCCAGAATTATAATACTCTTATTTAATTTAACAAAGTTTCCACCAAACTTGTGAACCATTTTCTCAGATGATTCCACTAAGGTTGTGAACCATTTTCCCACATGTTTCCACCAAGTCAACAAAATGCTACGGACACCACCAACCTAATTTCAGCCAAATTCAGATAAATTCATTTACCACAAAATCCAAATCTGAACCTGGTAAACTAATTCTAGATTGAATTTCCATGTTTGGTTCCTGGGACAAAGTAAACAGACAAAGGAAACCGCGATTCTTACCGATTGTGACCCAACAAAATGAAAAATGCTTAATACCTTCTAATTTTTGAGGATCCTATGGGAAGAAAACCTTGGCGCAGCAGAACATAAAACATTCCATTTCTATTGAGAAATCTTCTATGCAGGGAACAGAGCAAAACCCATGTAATCAAATCAAATTTCATGCAAATTTGCACACAGGTTTTGAGGGAATTTCTTTAGACAAGCCTTTAAGTAAAAAAAAATCTGCATCCAAATGATCTTAATGCAACCAAAAAGATTGTTGACATTATTCATCCACATCAAAATTTCACCGTAAACACAGATTTCTACTTGTATCCCATATTTTTCCCGCTAATTTTCTTTTTCCTTTACTCCTCCCACATTCATCAGCAGCCAAACAAAGTGCAAACTTCATTCAATCGGATCAAATCAAATCAAATTTACAATATACACATTCACGATCCTGTTAGACAAAACCTCCAAAAAACTGTGCATACTAAATCTCCTTCCGATTAAAACAAATTAATAAATTTTCTTGTCCCCGATTACTCAGCAACCAAACAGACTGCAAACAACATTCAATCAACCCGATCAAATTTCAAGCATGCACACGTACTCGAGATTTGGCAATAACCAGCTCAAAAAACTGATACAAAACAAAGCTATCAACAAGGAGACCAGACCAGACCATACCTTGAGCTTGGAAGGATCGATGGCGACACCTTCGCCGGTCATATTGGCGGGATCGTCGACGACGGCGCAGAGAGCAGAGATCACTTCGGAGACAGTTTGGATACAGCGAAGAAACGGAGACACAAAAACCCTGTGGATCGGAAAACCCAGCTGCGATCGGAGCCTCCTACCGGTACAGAAAGCCCGGACCTTACCGGGGGCGGCGAGTGGGGGGTCCCACGGCCGCGCCGCCGTGGACAACCAGAGTGGCTCGCAGTTGTCGAGGCGGTCGCCGTGCCTCATTACGACGACGTTTTGGAAGTGTTGAGAATCTGAAGAGTCCATGCTGAGATTCCGTGAGGAAGAGAAGGCTGCTTTAGTGAGAGAAAGAGAAAGTTGTCCTAGAGAGAGAAAGCAAGGAACAAGAATTGCAGAAGCGAGGGGTTTGCTTAGAAGATGCGACATCAAGGGTGATGACGTGGAATGTCTAAAACTTACTGGCCATCCTATCATTTATAAATAAAATGTTTTTTTAATAAGTTATTTAATTATGCTAATAAGACTTCCTCGAATGGTTTAAAAGCTTTGACTGATATAAGAAAAGTTAGGTCTAGGTTTGAGTCCTTCAAGGATAAATTTGTTAAGAACGTAACTTGTTAGAATGCAAAGTGATTATATTTTTATTTTAGAAATAAATTTAAATAAATTTAAAATTTTTAAATTTGTTAAGAACATAACATAATATTATGGTATAATGCAAAGTGAATAAATGTCAAAAAAAAATTATTTGATTATATTTTTATTTTAGAAATAAATTTCAATAATTTAAAAAATTTTTAAAACATTAAATTAATTTTAAGGGAGCTTTAAAAACTAAATTTTAGAAAGGGAACCAAAATTTTTTTACTTCATTTAGACAAAAATATGTTTGTGGATTTACTAATTCAAAATGAGACCTTTTTAAAGCAAAGGGCTAAACAATTATGGTTGTGATGCAAATACTCGATATTTTCATTGTAGCCTCGGAGGAGAAGGAACCCTTGTATCGAAGATTAAGTTGTTCGGGGGTATGGCGGAACTGATGAAGAGTACAAAAAGATGATGGTAGCTTATTTTCAAGCTTTATATATGTTGGAAGGCTGCAATGATGGTGGATGTATTGATGTAATTTCTCCTATGATTTCAAATGATGATAATCCATTTTTAACAGCACCATTCACTGAAATGGAGATCAAAGAAGCTGTGTTCTCCATGCATTCGAATAAATCACCAGGTCCAGATGGGATGAATCTAGCTTTTTTTTCAACGGTTTTGGCATGTTCTCGGCAAGGATATTTGTGGAGCCTACTTAGATGTCCTCTCAACTTAAAAATTTCCAAAAGGAATGAACGACACTCAAATTGTTCTTATTCCAAAGAAACAACACGTTCAATCCCTAGGTGATCTAAGGTCGATATCCTTATATAATGTTATCTATAAAATTTTGGCTAAGGCAATGGCAAACAGATTGAAACAACTCCTTTCGAAGACGATATCTTACTCTCAAGGTGCTTTTATTCTAGGTAGATCTATCATTGATAATATCCTCATATCATTTGAAGTGTTACATTATTTGAACAAGAAGACTCAAGGGAAACATGGATTTGTTGCCCTTAAGGTGGACATGTCAAAGGCATATGATAGAGTTGAATGAGTGATAGGTACTTTTCATACAAGCTTTTATACCACTAATCACCTATCATTCATATGATACTATGGTGTTCTTAAGGGCTCTAATGCTTAATTTTATCATCTTATGGCTCTAGGTACATTTTAAAGCAAAGAGAGTATAAAGAAGACCAAAAAGATGAATTTATAGGTTGTACCATGACCTCCCATGGCTTCAAGATTGATATGTATGGATTCTACACTTCTCAATCTTTCCAACGAGTCCAAGATCACCTAATTCAGAGTTCGAACAAACAAGATACGACCTCGTGAATCAAGGGAGGATTTTCTAAAACACCACATGCAACACCCCTAAATGTTTGTGCATTTTCAGTATACTTAATGGCTTCCAATGGCTCCAAGCTTGATATAGATAGATTCTACTCTCTCTTAGCTTTCCGTAGAGATCGAAATCATCGCATTCGGAGGTCGGATGAAATAGTTATGATCGTTTGAAGTTAGAAGGTGTTCGCTTAGGCGAAGGTGCCTTTGCCTAGGCGAACTAGAGCCATGTAGGCGACGGACGTCGGACTTGAGCAAAAATGTCGCATTTTTGGCCCATTTTGGAGCCCATTTTCCATATCTTTAAATATATGTATTTGAGAATTTGTTAGGGTGCCAGTTTTTGGAGAGGGAACACCCTCTTAGGGCTTCTCCTTCCTCTTTCTACTTGAGCCATTTTTTTAGGGTTTTAGTTTTTGTTCATTTTCCACTTGGTTTTGGAGTTGTATTGAAGATCTAGCTCATTAGAGGAGCTCTTGCAACGGTGGTGCAGAGTTGGGGACGAATTTCATCTTCCATTTGTTTTGTATCTTTAAACTCTACTCTATTTGTAAATCTTTCATTATTATATTTATCTTAAATATGATTTTGTTGGATTACTTGGTTGTAATGAGTGACTAAACATCCTCTAGGGGTGATTGTGGAAGTTGATGCTTGGTTTATATATATTTTATGATGGTTTTGTGAATTCATACTTGTGTGGATGTTAGTTGGTGTAGTTCTTAGGATTATTATGGTTTTAATTAATTAATCCATACTGAGACTTGGGTCTTCGATCCCCACAATAGGGCATCCTTGGTGACGCTTGGATTACACCCTAAAATATAGTCCCGGGTCTCTTAAGGTATGAATTAGTTAATTAAAATACTAATTAACTTAATCAAAGAAGTCTAGGGAATTAGGAATGCCTAGTATTAAATGGATTTCATTAGGAGTAGCACCATCTTAACATTATGTGAGGATCGTATGGACCGAGAGGTGATCGATCCAAGAATAGTCCTGTTATATGGACCGAGAGGTGACGAATAGGGAAAGAACTGCCTTAGACAAGTATCACATTTAATGATCTAGATGGACTGAAAGGAGAATAGGGAGTTGGTGTGAGAAATTGAGGAGACATGAAAGTGTAAACCTCATATCAGTTCATGGGCACACACCTGAGTGTACGTTCCATGTCGATGCTTAATGAATATAAACCATAAATGCATTAATGGAGACAATCAACTCTAGAATATTTCCTTGAGTTTTATCCGTAATATCACTCAATTCCTTGTGAGTGGACATTTATTAGACCCTAATTTGTTTTATTTTATTTTGTTTTAAAAACCTTTTTCTACCTCCTTTGGTATTTCGAATAGTGAAACGACTTTCGTAGTCAGAGTACTTTCGATCCTAGCTAAAATCACACCTTCCCTGTGGGATCAATATCTGGACTTGTTAGTCCATTGTATTACTAACGCGACCCATGCGCTTTCGGAAAATCGCTAACAATGAGACTTATTAAAAAGGATAATGCTTTGAATGGGATTCCATGAGAGGTGGGTTAACCTCATTATGGAGTGTATATCCATTGTGCAGTTTAAGATTCTCCATGAAGGTAAGGAACTTGGTCCTATCATACCCCAAAGAGGATTGAGGCAAGGGGATCCTTTATCCCCATATCTTTTCATCATTTGTGCAGAGGCTTTGAGTTCTTTAGTTAAAGCCAAAGAAAGAGAAGGACAGATCCATGGTTGCAAGGTTGCTAGGGGAGCTCCAACGATTTCGCATTTGTTTTTTGTTGATGATTGTTTCATCTATTTTAGAGCAAATGAGCATGAAACCAGGGTGGTAAAGCAGATATTGGGGGAATATGGTATTGCCTCAGGGTAGAGGGTAAACTTCACCAAATCATCTATTTCCTTTAGTCGTAATGTTGATGTTGGAAAGGAGTTAATATGCTCTTTAATAGGGGTGGGTGGCACTAGCGATCATGGTTTATACCTAGGTACTCCCTCATTTGTAGGGAGAAGCAAGAAGAAGGTCTTTGAGTATATTAAGGACAGAGTTTGAAAAAAGTTGAATGATTCGAATACAAAAAAGCTATCTAGAGCGGGTAAAGAAATCCTCCTGAAAACGATAGCCCAAGCACTTCCGACCTTTGTAATGCCTGTTATATTATTACCATTAGGTGTGTGCCAGGATATAGAAAAGGTTCTTAATTCGTTTTGGTGGGGTCATAAGAAGAATGGAGGTAGAGGTATCAGTTGGCTTAGGTGGGATCGTTTATGCATTCCTAATATGGGTGGCGGATTGGGTTTTCGAAAATTGCATGATTTTAATCTAGCTCTTTTGGGTAAACAAGGATGGAAATTTGTTCTGAATCGACTTTCATTGATACAAATTAATCAAGCTTACTTGATACTGACTTCTTCGTTTTCAAAGCTAACTTAGAGATTCGAGCCACCCAGCTATGCATGGCGTAGCATATGGGCCTCTTGAGATATTGTAAGGAGGTATGGCAGAATATAGGTTGGTAATGGCTCCAATATATAGGTTACTATAGACCCTTGGTTACCATATGTAAACTTTGGGATGATATCTATTGCACTCGGTGCAAATTTAAAGTCCAATAGTTGATGATTGTAGATGAAAAAAAAAATGGGATAAAGACCTAGTTGTTGATGTTTTCAGCCAACGTGATCAGGCCCTAATTTTGAATATTCCTCTAAGTTGTCGAAGCATAGTAGATCAATGGTATTGGCTTTATGAGAGCAATGACATATATTCTGTGAGCCCAAAGCAGGGGGTCGGGTTGACTACCGTCGAGCAGCGGAACCAAGTGGATGTCGAGTGCCGACGCCACTTGAAAAATCGAAGCGAAGTCTCAGCACATGCGGGGATCTCTACCCCGAATACAATACTTTGTATAAACTGTCCCAAACGATCCGATATATCATCACATGAGTAAAAGCGGCCACTTGGGCCCGTAAGCGATTACTCATAACGTATCTGCAAACATACGACTATGTCCGATAGTTCTAAGAGTTAATAATTTACTCTTATACAACACATATATCAAATTAGAGAATTCTAATACATGTATAAAATCATCAAGCCACAACCGAAACTCTTGCAACCTCGGTCTTTAGGGCGACAGTCCTCGCACGCTCTTTGTGCACAGCAAATAATATCCCTCGACGGGGGTGAGCTAATGCTCGGTAGTGGAATGCGCCCTAAGTGGGCTACTCTCTACCCAGGAGTGCGGGTGCAATGTTCCCGAAATAAACACACATTCAAGCGAATGCATGATCCTGCTTGGATGTCACAACTCATCATCTCGTACCGAGAGTCGCCATGAAACTCTCCACTACTAAGCCTCGTATGAGAATTATTATTTTGTTTGTTTGTGAATGACCCTTCGATGTATATATATCAATTGGTAGTCTCAGGCAAATTGGTATTATTTATTGGACTACCCTCAGATGTATCAATTGATCTCAGGCTTGATTGATATTTTTAGTTTGGACTACCCTCTAGATAATTAACATTTTAGACAACCTACGAGGCAATTTTTAGGCTTCATCTCATGCCTTTACTCTGTAGTCTAGGGTGTTAGGTCGTATGGAATGCATGTATGCCAATTCAATACAGTCTAATTCACATGTAAATATATAAACATGCATATATTCCTGAAACATTCCAATTCACACAATCATGTCATATACATTCTCATTTCATACATGAAAATTAGCTACGCTTGGGCTAATGATCAAACACAGCGAAATTCAACTTGAATCACTCGATCAAACACATTTTCACATAAATATATTTTAGGTATCCTTTATTCCTATGAGCAGTAAAACCCCTGAGGTTCTGGTTCAAAGTCACTCATCAATTCATCGGTTCACTTTAATGACGCATTTCACGGTCATTCAGGCCTCATCGAGCCAATACATGATTTAATACAATATTTCCAAATTTAACAACCCGATCAGTAAAGTGGCGATCCACGAAATGCTCGATGGGTGTTTAAAAATTCATATCCAATTCGGTCGAGGTTTGGGACCGATCAAAATGGCCTCACGGTCTCATTCAGCTCAAGCGATTCGCAAAGTACTTAAGGGCAAGCCAAGTAGGGGAGAAACCACCACCTCAGGTTTGTCTAAACTCCTTAAATTCGATCTCCCGCGCGGCTTGCTCTCGCGTAGACGGCTTCCCTTCTTGTCAGACTGACTGCTTGAAACGGTCGGATCTCCCACAGGTCACAGAGAGAAGTATGATGTTCTCTGCAAGCGTGACCTCCATAACTACTGGACCTCTTTTTTCCTTCTTCCCACGTTTGTTCTTATTTTTTGTTGGAGAAGAAGAGTCACAATACTGTTTATTTTGTAATTTTTGTGACTTAAAATCAAAGTTGAAAATGGCGGAATTATGTCCGCCATTTCGATTTTGACATTGGCACTATCTCGGCGTCCATTTTTCATTATTTCTCTGCACCGTCTGCCTTAAGCGCGATGCACGTATGTGACTTAGTGGCGTGTCGTTTTCACGACTTTTAATCGTGCCTTGAAACGTGTCGACTCAGGCGTACCGAATTCCTCTCTGAGCTGCGTGCTAGCTAGATTTTACGAGAGACATTCAGCGGTGAAAATCGTTTAGGTAAAAATGAGATCCGAAGAATAGAATTTAGTTTTTGCAAAGTACAATTTTGTAACGAAAGTGCGATTTTGCCATTTTCCATAAATTGGAATTTCTCGGGTCTTACATTCTCCCCTCACTTAAAAATTTAGATCGAAATTCGGGATATTAATCACTCACATGCGTATGCAACGTGCACTCTACCATGCATGTAAGCGATCATTTAAATCTTAAGCGGCTAAACCACGTACCTTCATCCTAAACAAGAAGGGATAGGTGGCACTTGTCGTGTTCTCGTTCTCCATTGGACTCCTCCTCCATGGTGCCTCCGTAGTACCCTGCTCAGCCTCACGGTCTTCGCGTCGCAAAACCTGATCCATTTATTAACAATGCCTGCTGGTCCTTCTCGAAGGTCCGTCAGTCGACCTCGATCGTCTGATCCACCACATGGTTTGGATGCGGGTATATAGGAGCATGGAGACGTGAAATACCTCGTGGACACACGACATCTTGGCGAGGAGCATGGCCGGTATCTGCAGTGCCTACTCGGTATCTCGAAAGGCCCGAATAAATCTCGGTGATAGCTTCCGCGCTTACTTGCGGTTCGACCCTCCTCTCTTGGGCATTACCTTGAAGACATGATCATAACCTCGAACTGCGGGTCGGCGTCGCACATCTGCATAACTCTTAGGCTACGGCGTGAGAAAGGCGTTGTCGTATCAGCTCACCTTCTCGAGTGTCTGTCGGATCGGGACCGTGATGGAGCTCTCTCCGCCTCGGTCTGACATAATTCGCGGTGATCTCGTGGCCTCATTACAATGCCTCATACGGTGCATCCCTATCTTTGAAGACCTGTCAGTGTGAATGGCCTTATGTCACCGTACCCCGACTGTACTCGATCCTTGATAGACATTATCTCAGTGTCCTGACCCTAGGACTTAATCACTCTGCTGGTAGGAAAGCTATTGTACTTAAACTCCCCGAAACACGAGTCCATTCCTTTATCTTGTAAGTCGAATTGTCCCACGGTCTCGATCAGCTACTCGGGAAGTACAACGCTTGGTACTCCTGTGACTTTCAATTGAGTGCATCAGCCACCACATTTGACTTATCAAGATGAATGCTATGAAGTGAAGTCTAATCCTCAGAAATTCCATCCATACGTCTTGCCTCATGTGAGGTCACGTGAGTAAAGATATACTTCAGAATTTTGTGGTCAGAAAATACCTCGAATTGCTCACCATATAAATAGTGGCGCCATATCTTCAAAGCGAACTATATCACACTTGACTCCATGTCATGTAGGGTGAATTACACTCGTAGTTTCTTCAAGCATCGTGAACCGCTAAGCTACCCTCCTAGCGCATCGGAGGCAGCGTCGGTTGTCATGATATCCTGATAAATCTTGTGTACCTTGTCCCTTTAGGGACTAATAGAATGAGGGTGATGTAAGCTAGCCTCATTTTTAACTCTTAGAATGCCCTCTCACATGGGTCATTCCACTCATACTTGACCTCCTTCCGGGTTAATCTAGTCATAGGCGCATCTAATTGAGATAAGTCCTCAATGAACCTCTGTACCCTCACCAATCCCGAAGCTCGGCCCGACTTGACCTCTTCCAACTTCATGCGACCTCTGCCTTCTCATGGTCTCTTGACACACAGGCCCCGACCTTTACGTGTCCCGAGAATTTCACCTCGATGGCCAAAGCTCACACTTCTTGAACTTGGCATACAAGTGATGATCCTTGAGTGCACAGCGGAGGCAATCATCGCCAGTCCTCATGCTCCTCCTCAATTTGGGGAGTAGGTCGAGATAGTCGACAAAGACTGAATTGAGTCCAAATAAATTTGGAATGCCTGTAAGCCAGATCCATGAATCGCCATTGGCGCGTCGTCAATCGAAAACGTCTTGTAAATAAATGCCCACGTGCGCATCTAGCGTTGTCTTAGGGATATCTACCTCCATAACTCTCCACTGATGATAATCGGTACGAAGATCTATCTTAGAATAGACCTGCGCCCCTCTCAGCTGATCAAATAAATCATCAATCCTTGGTAATGAATATCGATTCTTGATCGTAACCACAATTCAGCGTCGTTAGTCGATACACGGCGAAGGTCTTATCTTTCATTTTTCGCGAGAGGCAATTTGGAGCGCCCCATGGTGAAGTGCTCGGTCGTAAAACCCACATCCGACAAATCCTGTATCCCGGACCTTGAGTTCACGCAACTCAAGCTGGGCCATCTTGTAGAGTCATGGGAAATGGGCGGCGTACCCAAGGTGTAACTCAATAACAAAGTCCATCCACAGCGAGGAGGAGTAATCCTGGTAGCTCGTCACCAGAAAGACATCCTCATTTCATGAGCTACGGGTGGTTTCCAAAATCTTGTCTCACCTCGTCCTGCTAGCCAACCCATCAACTGTCCACTCCATCTGGAGTCATGAACGGTCTGGGGTAAAGCATCATGCTTCTCCCCCTGAAAAGTCACACGAATACCATCCTATGTGTAGGTAGTAACCCTTCTATGATCACAGTCATTGACGACCCGATGTGTTGTTAACCAATCCATGTCAATAATGACATCAAACTCTAACATGTCCATAACTCGAAGGTCCACCGTGAGTAGAATCCTTGAGAACTCTAACTCATAATCTCGACATATTTGATAAATCCTCACCCTAATTCCTAGGGGAGAACTCACATGCAACGACTTTTCCAAGGTCTCAACCTCTAAGCCTAGTTCTTTCACACATAATGCAACAATGAATGAATGCGATGCACCATAATCAAATAAAACTCTCGCCCATAAATGAAAGAGTAAGAAAGTACCTTGTATCATCGACTGGTCTGCTATCTCCGTCTGTGGGGTAATGGTGTAGATAAGGCCCTGGGTCCCTGAAATCCCGGCCTATGGACCTTGTCCTCGTCCTCGACCCATAACTTGGCCTCCATGGCTTGCCTGTGAAACCGAAGGTGCTTGTGCAGCACCTGGAGCTTGATACCTGTTCCCCTGACCCATAGTGGGAACAAACTGTGTTCGTGCTGGTCCCACTGATGATTGGGACTGGGGCATCCTAAAACCCTAGGATTCTTACCTCTGTGGGCAATCCCTCCTCATGTGTCCAGGCTGCTGGCAGAAGAAACAAAGCATCTGCCCTGTCTGGCTTATGCTGCTACCCTGGCCTTGGCCCTAATAGCCTCGACCCTGACCTTGGCTTTGATAGACTTGGCCTTATTCCTATGATCCTTGAGAAACAAAAGTCCTCTATCGCTTTCCCGAACTCAAAGAAGGCTGACCCTCCTTCCTCTTACCAGTACCCGCATCTCGGATACGCTTAGCATAATCTATCTCACCCTCTATGGCCATGGCTGTCCTAACCATAGTGTCCGTATCCTACAAGAGAAGTCCCACAATCTTGTCTGTATCCTCAAATCTCCTCACCTTAGTGAGATATGTGGCCACATAGTCATTTGTAAACGGGGCTGAAGCTCACAAGAAATCAGCCACGCACTCCAAGATCGTCATGTCTCCCCTCGCAAGTCGAACTCGTGCCCACATGCCCGCATATGCTGGAAAGAACTTGCTCATAAAGAGCGCTCTGAAATCTACCCAAGTCATCACCTTCACATTTCTGGAGGTCTTCACTCAATCCCATCATATTAGGGATTCACCCGCTAGTTGAAAAGCCGCTAGCTTGATTTGTGTAGTAGCGGAGGTAATCTCCATGGCCTCCAATACCCTCTCAATTTGACAGAACCAATGGTCAGCTACCAATGGGTCCCATCCTCCCCTGAATGTCGGGGGATGATATGCCCTAAACCTCTAGAGGTTACTCATTCCTCCCTGACCCCCGGCTACACCAACCTATATAATGCTGGCGACCGTAGCTTCATGGTCTCTATAAAAGCTCAGGTAAAAACAGCGGCGGTAGGCCATAGCCCCGTGGACGATCTTTGCGTCCTCGTCCGCGACTAGCCATCTACACCTGTCAAGCACCAAATCTGAGATTTCTTGTGCCATAAGTCATTAGTGATGCATGATGCCAACACTAATAAATAGCAAGCCTTAACACCTATGATCATGCTCTAACTCTAGTGTTCTTTGTCTTCCATATATCAAATCATGCATAAATGCACACAACTCCGTTATACACCAAAGCACATAAAAACACAATGCATGCAAGATTCTAATCCTATCCCAAGACCGCTCTAGGTAATCACATACCTAAATCCTCGACATCAGCCGTGATGCTCATATCGCATACACACCCACGACCATGGCCTAAACCTATGTCCCTCAAGCCCTAGGTACTCGTGTACCTATGCTTTGATACCAAACTATGACACTCCTATCCCGGGGGTCCCGTTGACAACCTATCAACTTGCAAAAACTTGTGGATATCGGGTGTCCTGATATCACACTTATTTTGTCTCATATATTGAGACCCATTCCTTCATATTTAATTCACAAATATACAAAAATATATGATAGACTATTAAATCAACAATCCATTTAACAGTCCTTTTATGCAACAAAAAGGTATACATGTTCTGCTCGAATATAATACATGACAAAAACAAAACAAAACAAAGCCTCATCCGACTCTCATCTCGTATGCGGTCCCATATGCGGGTCAGACACCAGCACTGGACCTGTACCTAAAAGGGGGTCCCACGATGTGTGAGCAAAGCCTAGTAGAGAATAACCCCTATAAGGGCTACTCCTCATCTAAGTGCACATGCAATGGTCGCACAACAAACACACATTTAAGTAAAATGTCTACATGAATGTCATATGTCACGCATGAAATGTCATCATGCCCATATCTCGAGTCACTTATTGACTGCCTCACATATGCACATGCCAAGTGTGAAAACAATCATTGGTATTACCAAGGATCAAAATATCTAGAAAACACTCGATATATTTCCAGAATCGGATTTTATGGAAATATCAGAAATATCTATGAATATCGGGTGGATATTTTTACAAAAAATATCGGTTATTAAATTTTTTTCATATTTTAATTATATGATTATGAGAAACATTCATATCTTAATTAAGGTAGATTAAAATCAAATTGATTAGTAATTATTAAATTAAATATGTTATATTTAATATATTATTATGTTAAAGAGATATTATTTATTTGTTTTTGTTATTATTATAAATATTATGTAGATAATGAGGAGATTCAAAATATTATATATTATAATTTTAAATTTTTAAATGATATTATTTTATTTCTTTCTCTTTTCAAATTAATATTTGATTTAAAAATATTATAAGTTATAATGTAAAATAAAAATAAAATAAAATATTATAAAGGGATTATGAACAAATAAATAATAAGAGAATATAAAAAAAGTTTGCACTATATATAATAAGTGCAATCAATGACTTGGTGGCTGAGGGTGCTACTCCAGCATTTCTTGTGGGTTCAAATCCTTTAGAAGCAATTCTTTCATATTTTTGAGCCAAGGAAAAATCAAATTTCGAAAATAGGATTTTTTTCTGATTTTGCCGATTTTTTTTCTTCCGATTTTTTTTTTTTGTCAAAATCATTTCCATGCTGCCTGAAAACCGATTTTTCGCAGATAAATCAGCCGAAAAATCCGATTTTTTGTTCACTGAGTATTACCAATGACCCATGCATTGAGGCCTCACCGACTCCAATACCCAATGCAAGTGCCAATGGGTAACCAATCCTGAGTCAATCCCGACTGTTATCATACAACTCGAAGTTTATGTGATAAACATGACCACGTAATGGTCTCTTTAGCAAATGTAACTTTTCAATCACACCACTGGGTCTCTTAGCACCTAATGCCCGTGCTTTCACTGAGGGGGTTAACGTCCCCTGCTCCGCCTAATACACTTGATTTTAGTATTTCTTTATGCTTTGAACCATGAGTCATTTATCAATGCCGTCCAAAAAATACGAGCTCACTAAGCACATTCATCAACAATGATGATGTGGCAGACCACACCCATGCACACACACCCAACATAATGCGATGTCCTTGCGGTATATGCAATGCTAATGCCATCAGATGTTCTCATGTTACATACGTATGATGTGCACACTACATGAAACATTATACCTAATCGTGATTTGATATGTCATGCAACATATATAATTCACATCCACATGCGTAATACATTTAAATACACATATATTAACACATCTTACACATATTCAGCATGTTATTAAATTGCCAACAATAACACACAAAAACATTTCACATAAAATAGCCATTCCCGGCCATACTTGGCCTTAAAAAAATATAGACTTAGTCTAGAAATTTTAGTCTCTGCTTTAACGACTAAAAATTTAACCACAAACTCTGCCCGAAAACTGTCCCGAAAAATAGTTCATAATAAAATCCATAATACCGTTTCGCCTCGATCGATCACTCATGGCTACGGCAAATTTCTAACACCGGGAATATATATTTTACCACTTACCATTTCCTGACGCAATTTTAATCAAACTAACTCTCAAATCCGTCATGAACGGTCCGAAAACCGGTCACAACAAAGTCTAACATGCATTTTTTAGCAGTCTCGAACCAAAATCGGTCCGGATACCGACCTTCAAAACCCGATCATGGATTGTTCGAAAATTAGTCTTATGGCCGATAACTCAGTCCCGTGGTCGGGTCTGACCCACACGACCATTTACGGCCCTTAAATGAAAAGGAACCCGAGTAGGAGAAACCCCTACCTCTTGGAGCATGAAGCACCGAATCATTCCGTTCTTGGTACCTACTCATAGCTCTCGTCGAGTAAACAAACTTTAATTCTTAGGCTACCGAACTCTAGTCGTTTAACACCGTAAAAAATTGGACAACATTGTTTTTTTTTCCTTTTCTTTTCTTCTTTCTCCACGCACCCTTTTGTTCCTCATTTCTTTTCCTTTTATTAGTTTTTTCTTTTTGCTCTCCAACAAATTGTTGGTTTCCCCCCTTAAGATATTTTTGCCAAATATCTTAGCTTGTGACACTTGTCACAACGGTGGCCATACATGCATGTGACAAGTGTCACATGCTTCAGGCTCCTTGGGTGAGCCCCACACCTCACCCATGTATGGCTTCTCCATGGTGCCATGTGGCACAAGCTCATGATTCCATGTGGAACTTGCTCATGGTGCCATGTGGCATCATGCCAAGTGTCACTCGACATCTCGTACCTCGAAAAGCGTGAAATTATGATTGTCTCGGAATCCGACAAAATTTGACAGTAGCTAGATTTCATGCAGACGATTCTAACAAAGGAAACCGCTTTCATCATCCATGATCTAGAAAATTTCTAGGTTTTAGCTTGTACTATTTCGGCAAAATTACCGTTTTTCCATTTTTCAGAAAAAATGAAAATTTCTTGGGTTTTACAGAAATCTTTTCCGCATACAAGAAGACATCACTCCCTTTATTATATATCCTAAAATTTTATTTTGAATCATACTTTCACTTTCTGCAAAGAGAAAGAAAAGATAAAAGTTTCCCTTTTCATCACTTAAGAGCCCTCATTACCACAGAAAAATTCAAATAGAAACATAAAATTTGGCATCATCACTTCGGCATGTTTTTGGAGATTGCGGAGAAATAGAATTTCCAAAATATAGAGATAATATTCAATATTGCAACAGAGAGAATATGAAAAATCAAATTTGGTAAAATAGCCTCCCAAGGACCAAAAAACAAAAACAAGTGGCAATCGACAGCTTCACAAAAGAGAATAGCTAAAGGTCAAGGCTTCTTCACAAAAACCCTAGGGTCGTATTATTTACAGATTAGTTTGGAGATCTTACCAGAGAATTGAGGCCTTGCGAAGCAAATATTACTTCGATGGTCGGCCCATGAAGGAGATGATGACATGTCTGGCTGTTGACGGTCGGCAGCTTACAGATGGGTCAAGCCCTCTAGGGCTTTTATATTTATATTTTAGACATAAATTTAAAAAAAAAATCAAAAGTGGTCTAGGGCTTATTCGGGCCTACATTTTTTTGGTCCAACCCTCTTAAATTTCGGGTTGGCCCATTTTAGCTCATTGAGCTCAACCCATATTCTCCCACCTTTACTAGGTGGCAGGACAAGGTGAGGTTCTTTATCATGGAGATCAAGATCTTCTATACCATTGATTTTGCCTTGGCACTATTATCGGATTTAAACAAAGATGAAACGCATGAAGTAGTGGGGACAAGGAAGAGAGAGAGGAGGACGAGCTTATATGTGGGGGGTCATATTTTGAATGCCTTATCTTATAGGCTATATGACCTCTACACCAACACCAATTCTGCAAGGGAGATTTGGGAGGCTCTTGAAAATAAGTACAAAGCTAAGGAGGAATGTACCAAAAAGTTCCTTATTTCTCAATACATATATTTTAATTTTTTGATGAAAAGTCTCTCTTACCACAAATTTATGAGTTGTGGTAATTAGAATAAGTTGAAAGTTCTCAAAATTGGAACTTTTAGGAAGCTTCAAGTTTGTGCTACTGTGCCTAAATTCACTATAAAGTTGGAAAGGTTATCGAAGATGATTGTCTGCAAAAGCGAAGATTATTCCTTGGAGGAGATTCAAAAGCATCTTCGAATAGAGTAAGAATCAAGACCAGGAGACAAAATGGTAGGACTAATAAAGCCAATGCGGTTTCAAAGCTCAATCACCCCAAAGGTAAAAGTAACAACAACAAAAATCATCCCGAGAATTTTATGGGCCCCAACAAAAATCAAAAGCAATTCAAGGGCAAGAAAGGTCCATATTTTGTGTATGAAAAACCTGGGCATTATGTTAAGGGGTGTATGTACCAAATGGGATCAGGTATGGCTATAGGAATGCAAATAAGGAGATCATTGCAATGTTAAGCAATGTATGTGCTGTCCAAGGGAAGGTACAAGGATGGTGGTATTATACTTTTGTCACTATTTATGTTACCTATATCAAATCTCTTTTCAAGACCTTTGAAGATACAAGGTATGATCAAAAGGTTCAAATGGGCAATGAAGGGAGATCTAAGGTGTTAGGAAAGGGCACTATTGGAGTTGTTTTTACCACCTCTAAAAAGATTATCCTTATAACTGTATTGTATGTTTTCGATATGAATAGAAATCTTATTAGTGAGGATTTGTTTTGAAAACCGGGTATCAAAGTGGTGTTTAAATCTAGTAAGCTAATTTTATCCAAATCTAGGAACTTTGCGGGAAAGGGGTACTCTTATAATGGGATGATCAAGCTTTGTACCAATGTCAATTGTAATAAAATGGCTTCTAATTCCGCTTGTATGTGTGACTCAAATTCCTTATCTTCGTGGCATGATAGGTTTTGACATGTTGATGTAAGTACTATTAAACGGATTGTGAAATGTGGTATGCTTGCTTGTGATGCCAAGGAATTTGAAAAGTGTGAAATACGTGTTGAATCAAAGATGCTTAAAAAAACTTTATGTTGAGAGATCATCTAATTTGCTTGATTTAATATATAGTGATCTTGTGGATTAAAATGGTATGTTAACAAGAGGTGGAACAGGTATTTTTCTTACATTGATAGGTGATTGTTTTAGATTTACCCATGTGTTTTTTTGTTGAAAAACAAAAGTGAAATCTTCAATACCTTTAGTTTTCCATAAAGCCAAATTGAAAATCAACTAGGCAAAAAGATTAAAGTGCTTAGAAGTGATAGAGATGTTGAATATTTCTCTAATAAATTCAATCCATTTTATGAAGATTATGACATAGTGCATGAGTGCACCCACCCTATACACCACAACACAATAACATAATGGAGAGAAAGAATATAACAACATTTTTAGAAATGTTGAATGCTATGTTATTGCAAGCTAAATTAAATTTTAATTTGTAGGGTTAACCTTAGTTGACTGCTTGTCATATTTTAAATAGAATTCCTATGAAAAAAAAAGAAGAGATATCTCCATATGAGTTATGGCAAGGAAGGAAGCCTAATATAGGCTACCTCAAAGTGTGGGGTGTCTTTCTTATTACAAGAAAACATATCCAAATAAAAAAAAATTGGGTCCAATGGCCATTAAGTGTGCATTTGTAGGCTATGCCTCAAATAACAAAAACTATAATAATTTGATATTTAAATCAAGAGAGGTAGAGTTATTTGAGAATTTGTTGAGTAATAACAATTTTCAAGTACCTACTAGTGTTGGATAATCCCAAGAGGAGACACCTCCAAAGGTTGTTGAACAACTCATTGTGTGCCTCGAAGAAGTCAAAGAGTTAAAAAAGAAAAAGTGTTGGATCAGATGAGATTTATTCTCAAAGAATATCCTTTCACTTAGTATAAGGAAAATTCCTATAGTACTTGAAATAGAGGAGGATCCCAATATGGTTTCTAAATATACTAGTTTTTGGCAAAAGACTATCAATGATGAAATAGATTCAATTATGTCCAACCAAACATGAGAATTGGTAGACCTTCGTACTGGGGTCTAAACCAATTGAGTGCAAGTGGGAATTTCGAAGGAAATATCACACAAATGACATGATTAAAACTTTAAGGCTAGATTCATAGTTAAAATGTTTAAACAAAGAGAAAGGATTGATTATTTTGGTACCTATGCGCTAGTGGCAAGAATAAAATCTTTTAGGATATTGTTTGATTTTGCATCAATTCATAATCTATTAATTCATCAAATGGATGTCAAAATGGAATTCTTGTATGATGATCTCAATGAGGAAGTCTACATAATCGGAAGGTTTTTTCCAAAGGGGAATGAGAACAAAGTGTGCAGGCTTATTAAATCATTATATGGTTTAAAACAAGCTCCCAAACAATGACATGTACCCCGACTGCGTTATTCTCTCTAATGGATTTAGACACAACAATGTGGACAAGTGCTTATATTCTAAGACTTGTGGAGACTATGTGATTATAGTGTGCCTATATGTGGATGACATGTTAATTTTGAGTGATGACATGAAGAAATAATGGAAACAAAGAGGTTTATATCTTCAACTTTCAAGATGAAAGATCCTAGAGAAGTTGATACCATCTTGCATAAAAAAAGAGAAATAGTGGGGGTTATACTTTGAACCAAACTCACTAAATTGAAAAAATAATTAACAAATTTAGCCATCTTAAGATTAAAGATGTTAATACTCCATTCGATTCAAATATAAAGCTTGAAAAGGATGAAGGTAAAACAGTGGCTCAACCTGAGTATGTAATTAAAATTGGAAGTCTTATGTATGCTGTTTAGTGTTTTAGGGTTGAGACTTCATTTGCAATTAGTAAACTAAGTATGTTTCTAGAAATCCTAGTGTAGAACATTGGAAAGCTATGATTAGAGTTCTAGGTTATCAAAAGAATACCAAAGAACTAAGCCTCTAATACTCAAAGTTTCCTGGAATACTTAAAGGGTATTCAGATGTAAGTTGGATATAAGTGTGGGAGATAATCTATCTTCCACATGTTGGGTGTTTACACTTGGTGGTGGGGTTGTCTCTTGGGGATCCTAGAAATGGACTTGTATATCACACTCAACCATAGAAATAGAGTTTATAGTTTTAGTTGCAATGGAAAAGAAGCTATGTGGTTGAGGGATTTCATGATGGACATCCCTTTTTCTACAAATAGTATGTCAACAATATTGATACGTTGTGATAGGCAAGCCATTCTAGCTCGTGTATACAGTGGAGTATACAATGGGAAGTCTAGACATATAAATATTAGACATAAGTATGTTAGACAATCAAGAGAAATAAACCTCAATCTCATTTATAGAGATAAAGTGGAAACTTGATGAATTCTTTTATTAAACTTCTTACACAAGATTTAGTAAGGACAACATTTAGAGGGATGAGACTAAAACTCCTTAAATAATATTAACTGATGATAATAACCCATCTTAATACTAAGAAATGATTAGTCTTAAGTTCACAGGTAAAACAAGTCATTGATAAGTGAATTGTTGCAACATTAGAATTTTTTGAGTTCCATATGTGATGAATAATGCTTATTGTTACCGTTGGAGTGTTAAACTTAATGTTTTTAATTAAATTCAGTCCACGTGTGACAAACATTTTAAAGGTAACAAGCATGTTGGAAGAATTTCACATATGTGAACTTAGAGGTGGTGCCGCCTCTCATGAGAATTGAAATTTATGTCAAAAAAATTCATGAATGGAAATGAGCATATGGCCATAAAAGAGCCTAAGTAAGAAACTTTTAATACTCGTGGCTAGTGTAGTGTGTTTTGTTATCGGTTTCATTACAAGGAATAATTTGTTTAATGCTATTACAAGCAACCTAGAATTTACGGCTTTTGTGACAATCAAACTAAGGTAAAATTCAAATCGTAAGATATTTTATTTTATATATTTTCATTGTTGTGGTTGCAATTGTTGATTTTATTTTTAACCAAATGGAGGATTGTTATATATGTATATACATATATGTTAGTTGTCATGGTTTTACCAAATAAAAATAAGTGTAGGTACATATTTTATAATATTTTAAGTATAAGAATAGTTACATTTGATTTTATTTTAAGTGTTAGAAAAGTTACACTTTAGGAGCATATGATGTGTAAAAAAGTAACACACCACAATGAAATAAATTTAAAACATACCTCGAGAATTAACCACGTTTAATGAATGTAATAAACATATGAATAATGAGTCTAAATGTTACAAAACTTATTAGGTTAAAGAATTTAATAAGCTTGTAACATTTGGAAGTAAATCATGTTTAAGTGTGCATTAAACATATGAATAAAGTATTGGATTGTTACCAAACTTATGAGGTTGAGGAAGATCATAAATTTGTAACATTTGAAATTAAATATATGTTTAATGTATGAATTAAACATATTTTTATGTTTTAGGATGTTACAATTTTAAGAGGTTAAGATAGAAAATTAGTCTTCTTCTCTTTGTACCTACATTTTCAAACCCAAATAGTATTTTATAAGTGTGACTTTTCTTCTTTTTGAAATCTTACGTTAGAAAAGAGAAAAAGCTTGATCAATCCCAATACTATTTACATTCAACTGCCCTAAAAATTTCTTGAGAAATGGAGGAGGTAAAGTCTTTGGACAAAGTTCCAAGACCCGTTTGAGTTTTCTTGTGTTCTTATTTCTATTTTCAAGAGATTGTAAGTGTTTTGTAATTTCAAGAGTTTATCAGGAGCAAAATGATATTTGAGTGTGTTTATCTTCTCCATTGTACCCATTTATTTTTTCAAACAAAAAACAACTACAATTTGTACACGTAGGTTTTTTTTTTTTTTGACAAGAGAAGGTTGTAACTTCATTAAAACAATTAAGCTGAAATTACAACCAAGATACTTGCAGGTGGGTAATGAATCCATTCACCATGACTGTCAAGCCAACTAACCGTCGTGTTGGGAGATGGTTTCGCATGGTTCGCTGATTGACGCACAAAACTAATCGAACATTAGGGGATTACCCGGAGTAAAGCTTTATAGTCCTAAATAATCAAATCTACTGGTGAGAGATAAGGAGATGGGTTGTTTACATCCAATGCTAGCAATAGGCTATCCATTTCAAGTAAGACATTACCTGTAGTCGCTCTCATCCTCACCATTGGAGAGTCACTCGCAACTAAGAGCCTCATGCACTGCTGCATCCATGGGGCCACACTATCATTTTCTACGCTAGAAACTCACCCCCAATGATCCCGAAGGACCATACCCATTCCTATCCTTCCTTGATCTTCAAACAGTGCATAGTCGACGTTACACTTTAAGTAGCTCGGCATCGGAGGAGACCATGTCACCTTATCGGGTGGATGTCGCCTTCTCCTTCATTGGCGATGGGTGGGCTTGTAAATCCTCCTATTGCTAGAGCAGTTGGTTGGTCTAGATTATCACTTGACTGTCTGAGATGCTCTTACGGTTCCAAATCCATTGGTTTCTTCTATTCCATTACCTCCCAAAGACAAAGATGGTAACTCCTCACAGAATTTTTCCTTTGTCAAAGTGTAGCCATGCATTGCCCACCAGTCCACAAAAGAAAGTGCTCCATCGATTCTTACCTCAAGTTGCACTTGGTTCCATATGTTACGTATAGCACTCATGGATAAAAATATCGCGATATATAGTCAATATATTGTGTATCAGAGTCAATCGATACGATATACAACATCGATAATCGGTTAACAGAAATATCGGCAAAAAATTGGCAATATTGCAAATATATCGGTTTTGGGCTGATATATCGCCGATATATTGACGATATTGCCGATTTTTTTGAGAATTTAAAAAAAAAGAAAAACAATATTTGAGGTGGGTGTCTCGTTATAGAGCAAAGAAATAGAGATGTAAAGAGCGTGAGAGAAATGAAAGCTCTTCCTTAATACTAACATCACTTATTGTATGTCTTCCTTAATAATTACTATCATTAATTATTTGTAGAAAAGAGGAGAAGATCAAGAGAGGGTTGGAATTATTATGTATTCCTTAATAATTGTTATCATTAATTATTGCAAAAAATTGGAGAAGACCAAGACAGTAGGAGAGAAAATGAAAGGTCTTCATTTTATATACCTTCAAACTAATTTTGATACATAAATTGAATATATCTTTGAATTTGAATAATTTATAAATACTGATATATCTCCGATATATATCCGTAAAATCCAAGTACCGATATATCTGTAAAAACCGATATTTTAATCCTTGATAGTACTACATTGGAAGACGGCATGCAGTGTGTCTTCAGGAGCGGCACTATAGCCATTTTTGCTACCTCACCACTTATTTAAAGCATTCAACGCTTCTTTCATTACATTAAATCACTTATATTAATTTTCCTTTAATTTTTAAACATAAGATTTTTCTATTTAACAATAGTTGTTGGTTGTATAAAATCTCTATGAGAAATTATAATTCACATTCTCTTAACACATAAATTTTATGTCTTATGTCTAAAACTAAGTGCTCCTTGATTTGGGTAAAGCTTAAATTTTACGACCAAAACAAAGAGACACGTGAAAACACAAGTAGGAGCATTAAAGTCTGTTATTTCCTTCGTTGTTTATTTCTTCCTTTACTAAAAAGAATAATTTTTTTTTTGTTTAGTACATGTGATTTTTCTAAATACTATGCCATTAAAAAGATGACGATCATGATATAATATTGAATAACTATCACATTTCTAATTGATGTTGTGACAACCCAAATTCTGGGGGTCATTTTTTTTTTTTTGGCTACTGGACAAGTATGTCGCGATAGAGATTCTTTGTCGTGATAGAGATTCTTTGTCTTGACAGAACTCCTCTGTCACGCGCACGCCCGTGTCGTGTGCGCGCCTAGGGCGCTGTCGCTGCACCTCTGCTGTTCACGCCTCCCAGTCATGTCCGCATGCTTGTAGTGCGCGGCTTGACTCTCGCTAGGGCTTATAGAACTTATCGCGGGCTACCAAGCCGCGACCTAGAAATCCTCTGTCATGATATAAAACCTTCCCAGCTTGGCCAACTATGTCGCGACATAGAATTTCTCTGTCGCGACATAATTTCTCCTTGCCTCGGCCAACTCTATCACGACCTAGAAATACCGTCGCGGCGTAAAACTCGCCAGGGTCAACTCGCTTAGACGAAACCCTATGTCGTGACATAAATTCTCCCTTCACTGGCCAACTATGTCGCGACATAGAATTGCTTTGTCGCGACAAGAAAAGTCCTGTCGCGACCTAGAAATCCCTAGCCAAGACCCAACCTGTCACAACCCTGACCACTTGCCTTGGTCATCTCGGCCGCGACAAGGGACCCTCTATTGCGACATTGTCACGACAAAGAGAACAAACCATTGTCATGGCATAGGAGGACCGCCGCTGGCTGCAAAGCCAAAGAAACAAACTCGTCGTGACCGTGAAATTCTTTTGTCGCGACTCAGCACTATGTCGCCCGGAGAACCTTGTCGTGACATAGAGGACCATGTCGCGACATAGAGCTAGAAAGCTCTATCGTGATAGAGAATTCTTTGTCACGACCCAAACCTGGAAATGGGTAGTAGTATTTCCAAGCCTTTTCTACACCTCTAGCCTTTTTTCTTTTCTTTCTAAACACCCTAGATTCAATATACAATAACCTTTTTATTACAAAGGCAACATGAAACCTGGAAATCCTTGCCCAAATTGTATTAATCATACAAAATGAGTTCAATTACAACTCTGTTCTTTTACATATCTTAAAATGGGCCCGTCTAAATTTTAATCAAACTGATGAATATCCGTAATTTTACAAAATACATGAATAAGCCAAAATTTGGCCTTTTCACAACTAAGCTCTTGATGTGTTTCATCCCCTGTACCCTCCAAAGATCTAAAATGTTTTCACAACGATGAGCGATTCAGTAGATAATCTTCCAGGTACATTCTCACTTAAGTGCATGCAATGACAAAAACACACATTCAAGTACACGTTTGCACAATCCTACTAGAATGTCTATGATGCCTTGCCCATGTCTCCGGGCCTCACACTTCACACATGCATTTTGCCACGATGAAAATCAAGCCAAAACAAAAGATTTTGTTTTGAAAACTCATTGGTCAATCTTCGATATAATTTTTTGGTCAACCTCCATATAATGAGGAGATAATTCATAAAATTTGTGTGGACAACCCTCCGATATAATATAGTGGACATACTTCGATATAATTTATTTGTTGGACAACCCTCCGATAAACTTTTCTTTTTCTCAAAATCCATGTTATGCGCTAACACCCTTTTTACGCGATGTCCCCGTGCATATGAAATGCGGAATGCCATTTCATGCCATTCATGTTACATGCATGATGAGTACCACATGCATCATAATAAATCATGAGTAATTATAATTTTTACATATAATTTACATCCATCATAAATTCCATGTCAATACATCCATAAGCATACATTAACATGATTTTTACACACCAACATGTTATTCAATTTTTAGCAATAAAAAAAAATTAAAAAAAAACGGCACCCACTGCCTCGGATTGCCCGAAATAGTCCGAAAATTCTAGTGTTCAGTCCCAAAATTTTGGGACTGAACATCATGACCATTCATGGCCCAAAGAAAACCAATGCCATTAAATGGCTCTTAGACCAAAAGTAACCAAGGTAAGAGAGAAACCCCTACCTCTTGGAGTTTGGTGAAAACCCCGGATTCTCCTACCCACGTGAAGCTCTCATCGCGTAGACGAACTTTGCCTCTTACTCTAACGAAAACTGACGATCCGACCTCCGTACAATCTAGAGAGAAGATGGAGCTTCTCACTCATCTTTTATTCCTCATTCTTTTTTTTTTTTTTTTTAATCTTTTCTTTCTCTTTCCCTCATTTTTCCTCTCCCCACCGAATTTGATCCAACATCACTCAAGTGGGAAGTCTCCTTCTTGCTACATGTCAGTCTCTCATTTGTCTTTCTTTCTCTCACCTTATCCTCTTATCCAAATACTTGGATTTCCTTCCCATAAGGGCTTGACACATGGCCTCCATGGGTCCCCCTTAGACTTCCCCCCTTGTTTTCACTTTCTCTCCATTTGACACATGTCTCTAAATGAGCCATTCAACCAAGTGCCATGTGTCATTTGTTATGCTCGGTGCCTCGAAAAACGTGAAATTTCAATTATCTCGGAATCTGACAAAATTTGACCGGCACTAGATTTACAGACGGCATTCAAATATCGAGGTCCTGCTTTCTGCTATCCGAGAGACTGGTACCATAGGTTTTCAACCGAAATTACTGTTTAACCATTTTTCAGAAAAATTGAATTTTTCCCGAATTTTACATTTTTCTCTTAAAAGAATTTCGTCCCGAAATTCCACATACATACACATCGAATCACATGCATATGCAACTGTACACAATCACATGCATACAAACTAGTCATTTAATCACCAAACGACTAAACCACGTACCTTCATCCTCAAATAGGAAAGGATAGGTGGCACGCATCGTGTCTTCGCGTTCCCAAGTTGCTTCCTCCACTCCTCGGTGTTGCCACAACACTTTCAATGGCCTTATGGTCTTAATAGCTCGCAAACTCCGATCCTTTGATATCCATGATACGCACCGGGTCCCTCCTCGAAGGTCCCATCGATATCATCAATAATCTCTCCCCAATCCACTACATGAGCTGGATCTGGAGTATACTTCTGGAGCATGGAGACGTGGAACACCTCATGGACACCTGATAAACTCGGTGGTAGCGCCAATCGATATGCAACTGTGCCCACCCTCTCGAGTATCTCGAAGGGCCTAATATACCTTGGCTCTAGCTTCCCTCGCTTGCTGAATCTAACCACTCCTCTCTTAGGCATTACCTTCAAGAAGACGTGATCACCCACATCAAACTCTAGAGGTTGACGCCTTCTGTCTGCGTAGCTTTTCTGTCTACTCTAAGCCGTAAGAAGACGCTTCCGTATCAAATCCACCTTCTCAGAGGTGACTCTAATCAATCCGGACCAGTGATGAAACTCTCTCCCACCTCTGTCCAACAAATCGGGGATTGATATGGCCTCCCGTATAAAGCCTTATAGGGTGGCATCTGTATACTCGCTTGGTAACTGTTGTTATAGGCGAATTCCACTAAGGGTAAGTGCTCCTCCTAACTACCCTTAAGATCTAGGACACATGCTCGTAGCATGTCCTCTAAAACCTGTATGGTCCTCTCTGACTGACCATCTGTCTGTGAATGAAAAGCGGTGCTCATCATCAACTATGTCCCCATGGCCTCTTAGAAGCTCTTCCAAAAGTGTGCCGTGAACCTAGGATCCATGTCCGATACTATGGACAAGTACTCCATGTAGCCGACACCCTCGAATATACAAATCCCAGAGGAATTGGGGCAGTGAAGGAACACCCACCGCTTAGAGAATGTGTGCCGACTTAGTGAGCCGTCCATAATCACCCATCGTCATGCCCCCTCCGCTGACATTCATGGCAAGTGAGTCACAAAATCCATCATGATATGCTCCTACTTCCACTCGCTACCCAATGGTCGAGTGCTTCATCGGGCTTCTAATGCCTGCCTTTACTCGATATGTGAGACACCGCGCCGAACAAAATCTCCAACGTGTCGCCTATCCCGGGCTTTTATTAATAATGGCGAATGAAGATCACGGTACATTACTCCACTGATGCACAACAACCAGTGCAATGGAACTCTGCCCGCTCTCGTGTCCGCCAACTAGGAACCAACAATCCGCCCCTATAACGAAGACTATTATTTGTGGATGGCCCAGCCTTCACACCTGTGACTGATCAGATTTCGTCCCCGATGACCACTATCTTTACGTCCTTCCCCTAGAACTCAATCACTGGGCCAGCAGGAAGGCGTAGCCCACTAAACTCCCAACGCACTCGAGCCCCTATCATTGTAACGAGTCCTAAATGTCCCACAATATCGAGCATCTGCCATTCCTGGGAAGCTACACTAGCAAGTACTCCTCGTGACTTCCGATTGAGTGCATCAACCACCAAATTTGCCTTACTAGGATGGTAATGCAAAGTGAAGTCATAATCCTCCAGAAACTCCATCCACCTGCGTTGCCTCATGTTGAGGTCCCGCTATGTGAAGATATACTTCATACTTTTATGGTCTGAAAACACCTCAAACTACTCACCGTATAAATAGTGGTGCCATATCTTTAAGGCAAAGACTATGGATGCCAACTCCATGTTATGTGTGGGGTAATTTCGCTCATGATTCTTCAACTGTCGAGACCTATAAGCTACTCTCCCGGACTGCATCAAAATGCAGCCCAACCCGTCATTCGAGGCATCACCGTGCACTCGTCCTTCCGACTACCGAATAGAGTCAAGTAATCCCCATTTTCAATTCATGAATTCCTCTCACACATGTCATTCAACTCGAACTGAATTCTTTATTTCCAATAATCTGTCAGTTGCGCCGCGAATGAGAAATCCTTAATGAACCTCTTGTAGTACCCCCGCTAATCCCAAGAAACTACGTGATCTCAAAGATCGATTTCGCCCTCCTAACTCATAACAAATCTTTAACCTTCTCGGGGTCTACCGACACACTGGGGCCGTACACTACATGTCCTAAGACCACCTCGCAAGTCGAAATTCACATTTGTTGAACTTGACATACAACTGATGGTCTCTCAAAATCTGTAGAACAACCCTCAAATGATCCTCATGCTCCTCCTTAGATTTGGAGTAGATCAAAATGTCGTCAACGAAGACCCCAAAC
Source organism: Tetrastigma voinierianum (assembly GCA_016808115.1). Lineage (NCBI taxonomy): Eukaryota > Viridiplantae > Streptophyta > Magnoliopsida > Vitales > Vitaceae > Tetrastigma > Tetrastigma voinierianum. The sequence continues at coordinate 60,454 of JAEQBH010004598.1, read as the reverse complement.
TGATCTAAATAGGGTTAGAATACCCTATGCATGAGATCCATGAATGGTGCTAGTGCATTCGTCAATCTGAAAGGCATCACTGTGAACTCGAAATGCCCATACCCCGTCCTAACGCTGTCTTAGGCATTCGCCCTCCTAACTCTCAATCGATGATAACCAGCGGTGAAGGTTCCATTCTGAGTAGACTCGCCCCTTTCAACCGACAAACAAATCATCAATCCCCTGCAGAATGGATACCCCATTCTCGATCATAACCCTAATATCTAACCGTTGATAGTCACGATAGTCGAAGGGTCTTGTCCTTCTTCTTGCAAAACAGCACCGGAGCGTCCCATGGTGAAGTACTCATCGAATAAACCTGTCCACACTCCCGCATTGACTCGAGTCTTACACTTCAATCCTAAGCACGGCGAGTCATAGAAATGGGCTGATACCAAGGCGAAAACTCAATAGCGAAGTTTACATCCTAAGGAGTGTAACTCGATAACTAATCCGGAAAAACGTCCTCATACTTGAAAACTACCCAAGGTGGACCCAAATCTTGTCTCGTCTCGTGCTTTAGGGTAAGGTTGGCTAGCCAACCCATTAACTGTCCACGCCACCTGGAGTCGTGCACGGTCTGGGGTAAAACGTCATGTTTATCCCCCTAAAAAGTCACACGAATACTGTCTCGTGTGTAGGCAGTAATCCTCCTATGGTCATAATCAATGATGACTCGATGTGCCGTCAACCAATCCATGCTAAGAATGACATTAAACTCCGATATGTCCATTACCTGAAGGTCCACTGCGAGTAGAATCCCTGAGATTCCTAACTCACAACCCCAACATATCTGATCAACCCTCACCCTAATACCTAGGGGAGAACTCACATGCAATAGCTTTCCTAAGGATTCAACCTTTAAGCCTAAAACATTCACACAAGATGCAATAATAAATGAATGCGATGCACCATTATCAAACAATATCCTTTTGCCCATAGGCGAGATAATAGAAACATACCCTATATAACCGATCGATCAATCGTCTACCGCGATGTAACGGTAGACACGCTCCTCGGGTCTCCACCCGGCCAGAGCCTTGGTCCTAGACTCCTCGACTCCATACCCCGGCCTCTCGACCGGCCCGTAGCGTATGGGCGCCAGTAACACCCTAGGATCATACCGGGTTCCTCCGCCCATACTGCAAGAAGGAACATACTACACGAAAACAACCCACTAATGATTGGGAATGTGCCGCCCCAAACCCCGGGATCTCGCCTCTCGGAAATTGGCCATATGTCCAGCCGATGTCGCGGGAAACATGTCATCGCCTGACCGCTAGGAGCCTGTACGGCCTCGCCCCGATCAAACTACGTAAAACATTCTTGAAACTTTCATGAACTAGAAGCCTTTTGCTTCTTTCCCGAACTAGAAGACGATTGGTCTCTTCCTCTTGTCATTGGGGCACTGTGATTCCTCGGATGCTCCATGCATCATCTCTTCTCTCTCTACGGCCATAGCCATTCCCGACGATAGCAGTCTATGTTCAGAGGGAGTGAATCCTGGGTCTTTTCCCCGATGGACAACTTTAGGCCATCCTCAAACTTCCTCACCTGGCCACCGTGTGGCCACACATAATAACTCCTTGAAACGTGCTAATTACGAACTTGGCTATGCATTGTTACACCATACTCGCTTAAACTCAAGGAACTCCCGAGCTTTTACATGCCTAGTAGATACTGGGAAAAACTTACTTATGAAGAGCTCTCGGAACTCTTCCCATGTCAGAGTCTCTAGATCCTTTAAGACTTTAATCCAATCCCCTGAGATTCACCCTTTAGCCGAAATGTGGCTAGCTTGATCCTCGTAGCATAAGAGGTAATCTCCATAGCCTCCAAAATCCTCTCAACCTGTCGGAACCAATGGCCAACTACCATTGGTTCCCCTCCCTCAGTAAATGTCGGAGGATGATGTGCCACAAATCTTTGGAGGTTACTTGGTCCTCCCTGACCCCCAGTTGTACTAGCCTGTGCAAAGGCAGCAGCTGTAGCACCCATAACTTCTACGAAGGCCTGCTGATCAAACACAGGTGGTGTGCCTCGCGGGCGACCCCTACGTCTTCTTCCCCTACTTGCCATCTACATATGTCAAATAACAAATTGAGGTTTCTTTCTCTTTACTCAATTAGTAGTGAATATGCCACCACTAACATACATCATACTTATTTCCCATATACTATTTACCAGGTATATGATTTATAAAGTATACAACACAATATCATGCAACATATTACACATATTCATTCATCAAAATGCACAATGGATGTATGATCTAAATCCGAGCCCATCGAGTCCTAGGTATTTGTATACCTAAGCTTTGATACCAAGCTGTGACGCTTGTATCAGACGTGATGCATGTCCATCAGGCCTTAGGCATTTTTAGACACCTATGCCTGGAGCTGTCGTACGCCCCAACCTAAATGGTTTATTTCTATTTAGCTATCGACGTTTAATTACCATAAAGAATCTATAAGTCGCCGACAGAACCTCCGTCACGCACACCCGTATCGCGTGCGTGCCCCGACCTTGTCGTGTGCATGCCTAAGGCGCCGCCACCGCAGGCGCGCGCCTCCTGCAACAAGCACGACATGCCCGTCGCACGCCTAGCGATGCCGGGCGGCGTAACTTTCCATGTCAGGCTAGCTTTGTCGCGATAGAAAAACTTCCTAGCCTGGCCAACTATGTTGCGACATAGAATTGCTTTATCGCGACATAGTTTCTCCTTGCCTTGGCCAACTCTATCGTGACCTAGAAATACTCTGTCGTGATAGAAAACTCCTGGCCTAGCCAACTCTGTCGCAACTTAAAACCTTTGTCGTGATCGAAATTCTCCCTTCATTGGCCAACTATGTTGCAACATAGAACTGCTCTATCGTGACATAACTTCTTTAGTCTTGACGATTCTCTATCGCAACAAGAAAAGTCCTATAACGACCTAGAAATCCCGAGCCAAGACCCAACTTGTTGCAACCTTGTACCACTTTCCTTGGCCATCTTGGCCATGATAAGGGACCGTGACATTGTCACGACAAAGAATATAAACCACCTGTCATACACAAGGAGGACCTCACGGATAGAAAGCCAAGAAAAACAACTTTAATGCAAGAAAACTCGTCGCGACCCACATCGTCACAATACCGAGAACCCCGTCGCTGAAGATAGTGGACCATGTCGCGACACAGAGCTAGAAAGCTTTGTCATAGAGAATTCTTTGTCGCGAATTCAACCTCGAAATGGGCGTGAGCTTTCCAGCCTTTGCACCTCTAGCCTTTTCTTTCTTCTAAACAATCTCTAGATTCAATATACAATAACCTTTTATTACAAAGGCAACATGAAACTCGAAATCTGCCCAAATTGTATTAACGCATAAAACATTCTAATTACAACTCTATTCTTTTTACATATACAGAAAATGGGTCTTCTGCCCAAATTTTAATAGAAACTGGATGAATATCTAGAATTTTACAAAATACATGAATAAGCCAAAATTTGACCTTTTTCATAACTACGCTCTTGGATGTGTTTCAGCCCTCGGTGTACCTCCAGTACTTGAAAATATTTTTCCACGACGGGGTGAGTGATGCCTAGTAGATGAATTCTCCTACAAGGGCTATTCCCCACCTAAGTGCACATACAATGGAAAAAACACACACATTCAAGTACAAGTATGCACAACTTACTCCGACGTTTATATGCCCCGGTCCTATGTCTCAGTCCTCGCCGACTTCACATGCATTTTGTTATGTATGAAAATCTATTTTCAAAAAAAAAGATTTTTGTTTTGAAAACTATTAATAACTTCGATATAATTTATCAATAACCCTTCGAGAATTTAGTGGACATAATTCCTCGATAAAAATTTAGTGGACAATCCTTCCATATAAAAACAATTGACATATAATTCACAAACTAGTGGACATACTTCAATATAATTTATTTGTTGGACAACCCTCCGATAAATTTTTTTTTTCTGTATCCATGTTATACCACCTGCTTACTGGAGTGTCCCTGCAGTATATGAAATGTGGAATTCCATTTGTTAATTATGTTACATGCATGATGAGTGCTCAACATGATCACAATCATGGGTAATTATAATTTTACATATAATATACATCCATCATAAATTCCATGTCAATACATCCATAAGCATACATTAACATGATTTTTACACAATCAACATGTTATTCAATATTTAGCAATAAAAAAAAAAAAAACAGCACCCACTATTCCGGACTGCCCGAAATAGTCTAGAAATTCCAGTGTTTAGTCTCAAAATTTTGGACTCAACATCACTACTAATTGGTGCCCCAAAGAAAACCAATGCCATTTTGGCTCTTAGACCAAAAGTAACCAAGGTAGGAGAGAAACCTCAACCTCTCGGAGTTTGGTGAAAACTCCGGATTCTCGTACTCACGTGAAGCTTTCATCAAGTAGACGGACTTTGCCTCTTAGTCAGACGAAAACCGACGGTCTGACCTCCATAAAATCTAGAGAGAAGGTGGAACTTTTAACTCATATTTTTTTTTTTCTCTTTTCTTTCTCTTTCCCTCCTTTTTTCTCTCCCCACCGAATTTGATCCAACATCACTCAAGTGGGAAGTCTCATTCTTGCCACATGTCACTCTCTCATTTGTCTTTCTTTTTCTCACCTTATCCTCTTATCCAAATACTTATTTTTCTAAGGGCTCGACATACGCCTCCATGGGCCTCTCTTAGACTTCCCTTGTTTTGACTTTTCTCTCACTCCACACATGACTCTAAATGAGTCATTCAACAAAGTGCCATGTGTTACTTGCTACGCTCGATGTCTCAAAAACGTGAAATTCCAACTATCTTAGAATCCGACGAAATTCGACTGGGTGACTAGATTTCACGAGACAATTCCAATGGTGAGGTCCGTTTCGTCATCCGAAATCTAGAAAAATTCCAGGTTTTCAATCGAAATTACCATTATACCATTTTTTAGAAAAATTAAATTTTTCCCGAGTTTTATAGATGTGGTTTACATGAAAAAATAAATCATCCAAAAAAATTGTTTTGATTATTTTGTGATTAATATAATATGTTTTCTTTTCCAAATTCAATTCCCTAAAAATATCTTATATCTTATAATCCAAAAGTAAATAAAAAAATTAAAATTAATATTTAACCAACTATAATCATATCTATTTTATGAGGAATCAACTAAATTGAGTGAAATTCTTCCACAAAATGTCAACTCCTCATTTCACAATAGCTTATCAAACATAAATGCTAAAAAACACTGGATCAAAAGTCAAAACCTTATACATATAGAATTGACTCATCATTAGTCCACATATTAAACAACAATTTTGACACAACATCAAATCATCTTTCTCAACATATCAAACCAACACAAAACTCCGCATCATATACGCAGAATCAAAATCCTCATACAATCCTATTTTATCAACTAAAAAGAAACATTTAACTTTAAAATAGTTCATAAACAACTTGTAAGGAATGATATCAATTCTTTCATCACTTTCGTTGATTCTTCCTTGCTTGGTATTTCTTGCACCACAATGTTCTCCCATTAATAGTAAATTTTGCTTCATATTTACCTCCAAGTATCATCCTAGGCATGATGGGTGTTTTAAATACCATTGTACCAAACAATGGAGGCCCCTTATCTCGTGCCTTGGACTTCACATCCACCCTTTCAATGCAATCACCATATTTCCTATCATATACCATAATCAAATTAGTAATTAGAACTATTTGAATTAATATAATGAAGACTAGTATAAAGCATGGAAGAAATGCTAAGTAATGAAAACAAAGAAAGTGAGAAGGTCACCACTATTTACAATATTAGAAACTTTTAGAGAAAGCATACAAACAATAATGGTGGAAAAAAGTTCATACTTGGCTTCGATTTAGATTCATAATCCAAAGTTTAATAACATGTCGATAAAAGAAATAAAAAGGAAAGTAAATTTGATTAATCTTAATATATTTCCTTTATTATTGATCTAAAATTGTTTTCTTTCAACATCGATCCAGTTTGAACACAAACAAAATCTTCAAAAAATGAATCTTTTATATCTGTTTTCCAATTTTTTATTACAATCAATTAAAAATTGATTTATTTTCTTTCTTAGATTGTTCAAAGTCCCTAAACAATATCTCACAAATTTCAAGAATCATAGATTACTTAATTAGTTAAATATATAAAAAGATACTAGATTGTATATTTGATCGCACCATGTTACACAAAAACCTCTATTTTAAATATATCTTATGATTTAAGAGCAACATTGGCTATATAATAACAAATATATATTTTTTAAATAAATGAGTATTTCAATAATGTTATAAAACTTTTTTCTAATAAAACTAAGGATTTGAATACTTGAAAAAAATTCATAAAATTGCGATTTGGAGATCGGAAACCCATGAGCAAATGTGAAGAATAATATATTTTGCTTCTTTTCCATTTTTAGGGCCAACTAGGTACCACTCTTCTTAGCAAAAGGATTTAACTTTGACTGTTCCTTGTGTGCTCCTGATGATGAACCTAGAGATGAAGAATTTTCGGCCATTTTTCGGCAGGAAGAGAATTGATATGTTTAGAGAGAAAGCAAATGCACTACTCTTCGTAGAGAATAGAGTGTTTGGAGCGAGAAAGTTTTCCTTTTAAATAATGAAAATGCGTATTACTAAAGATAAAAAGTTAGTCTGTTTAAAAAAGCAATTATGATTAATGAGATGCTAGTAAACGATTTTAAAGTCCATTAATATCAATAATAAAATATCTTAGAAAAGTTTTGACTCTGTAGACATGCAAATGTATTTAATATTACTTAGCTACTCTATAGTATCTAAAAATAACCAATTATAAAATTAGGGATAAAGGTGCAAAAAATGCCCTCATGTTTTCCCAAATATCCTATTTACACATCAAACTGTTTTTTTTTTTTTGTGTTTTTTTTTTGTTTAAAGAGGTCCTTGACGCTATTTTCCCATAGTTTCTTCAATTACTCTATCGTAAATGACTCCCAGCCGCATCAACTCGCGACGTGAATCCAATTGTTAGTTGCTGGTACAGGACTAGATCCTCCTCTCACTTCTCTATTCTCTCCTCTCTCCTCCTTCCTCTCTTCTCTTTCCTATCTTGGTTGGATCACCCCCTCCCTCTCTCCTCTATAACCCTCACCGAGCCCCCTCCCCCTACAACCCTAGCACCCCAACCTCCTCTTTACTAAATGGTTTTTCATTTAGTAGATTTAAAATAACGAGTAGATTTTAAATTTGAAAAATAAATTCTTATAATTTATTTAGTAGATTTTAAAAATTAAGAGAGAGGAGAGAGGAGAGAGGAGAGAGGTGAGAGGGAGGGGTGATCCAACTAAGAGAGAGGAGAGAGGAAAAAGGAAAGAGGAGAGAGGAGAGAAGAGTGGGTCCCACGGTGTCTAATGGAGGCTAAATAAGAACTAACGACTGGATTCAAGGTTGTCAGTTGATTTGGCAAGGTCGGTTACGTGATGGGGGGTAATTGAGCTATAGGGGTAAGCATCAAATACCTCTTTAGACGAAAAAAAGTTCGAGGTGTAAATGAGATATTTGAAAAAACACGAGGTTTTTTTTTGAGCCTATATCCACATAATTAGATTTACAAAATCTAAAAGGATGCACTCCTACAATCTAATTTATGACTCAAACATGAATAGATAATAAATTTAATGATTTTGTATGTCAACCAAATTGTGCATCCAATGTGCTATAAAAGTGGCTTAGCATATGAAATTGCATAATTTTTGTATTAAGTCAAAACCTTCATAAATTTCCAACCTCATCCCTTCTCCTCTACTCCCCACCATTTTGGACTAAGTAGTCCCAAGAAAATTGATGTTTCGACCTGGTCATGATGTATTTTTATTAAACAATAACAAACATCTAAAGAAAATTTTTTTTCATTAATTATCTATCTAATTATTTTATAAGTTGTAACTTTTTGGATTTTTGGTACTAAAGATCCATTTGAAGTTTTTTGAAAGCTTAATATACTAAGATAATGAGTGTAAAATATCAAGTAAGAAGAAATAGGGAGTTGTGGTAGAAATTATAATGATTTAATTTATGCTTAAAGAATATCCTATAATTTATTTGTTAAGGGAAGAAAATTCAAAATTTAATACGATTATTAATTATTAATATTCCATTTTTTATTAAAACATTTTGATAATTTGAACCTTGATATGTATACATTTATATGAATATAATGGATAATGAAAGAAGAATTTATCATATTGGTTTATAAAATCTTTTTCTTCTAAGGTTACAAAAATTTTTGGGTTAAAAATTTGATCTTAATAAAAGTATTTCTAAGAGGACATGGTTTGAGTTTCACAAGATAAAATTTTATTTCTGTGTTTCTAAAATAAAAATTTGAAAGTCTTTATATCTACGAATATATAAAGGAAAATCATTTTGACGTGGTCATTTCCTATTCGTTTTTGTTATGGATTGAGCTTTGTTATAGTTTATATAAGATATTATAAGGCACTCATATTGCATCAGCTTTTGAAAAGGCGGAATGGTCTCAAAAGAAAGATCTAGAAAATGCTTGGTTTGAAAAAGATAGTCTAAAATGGTTTTTAATTTATCAAGAAAATTCTTCGGGATTTGGTAACTTCTGGTTAAAAATATATTATTCAAAATTCCTTGATCCATCTTTTTAGGGATAAGTTCAAAATATTTTTCATCTAAAATAGTTACAAGAAAGGACATCATAGCCAAGTGGCTTTAAGAGTACAAGACTAGGAGATTTTATAAGACTATTTACAAACATTTACAAGAAAGGACATCATAGCCAAGTGGCTTTAAAAGTACAAGACTAGGACTTAATACATTAGACAAAACCATACTACCTATGAGGACAAGTGTCCCAAAGTACACTACACTTTATTTACAAAGTAAAAACTTTCACTATTCTTGACATTAATAGCTATAAGGGTTGAAGTGATCTTCTCCACATTTTGATACGTATGACTCTTTTGTTGATCACTTTCTAGATATGAATCAGTTTTGATCAATAGACCGAATGGCGCTTCGCGCAGTGAATATTACGCGGTAATGCATACTGTTGCTTGATTTGATATTATCTTTATCTTACCATTGCATTCTCCACATTAAAATAACTTTCATCATCTAGATTCTCCAAGAAGCTTGCATCAGCATTGAGGTAGGACATTTCTGGTGAATTTGCCCAAAGCTGGTGATAGGTGTGAATCTGGTTAGCATTTTTAGTACGATTTTCATGTGTTTTATGCAACTTAAATGCTAGATTCACACCATTATCTCTTAGGAAAGCTCTAATCTCCCATTTGCTTATGTTTGACAGGTTTAGAAGAAAAACCAAGCAAAGTGATGGAAGAACTGTCCAAGAGGAAGCTGCTCATCCGCAGCTAGTTTCTGGTCAGCCGTGGGCTTAATCATGTTCGCCATCAAGGGGGCGGAGTGCTTCACCACGAAGGAAGCTCAAAACTAAGAGAATGATACAGTTTCGGTTCACCACGGTGAAGGTCAAGGCTTTCCATGACGAAGAAAAAGATGATTGAAAGACCACCCTGGGTTTGTTATAGGAAGAAGCCTCTACCACGGCGAAGGTTTGTAGTATCGGAGTAGCAACTTTGATTTTGAGCCCACTGGCCCCGCTTTTCAAGGCTTATAAATGACCTGTTCTTTGTATTACTTTTAAGGTTTGAACTTTAGATTTTTGAGCCCTGCAGCAACTTCAGCTTTGTTCCATTTCTAGGGTTAGGTTTTCCTTAGATTTCTTAGATTTACCTTTTATTTGTGAAGACTTTGGTTTGTAATCGAATATTGCTGGAAATACAACCTAATAGAGTGTGGATTTCAGCTTAGATCTCGGGATTGGAAGTCATTGCAGCTAAACTCTATTTTGTATTTCTATCTCTTGTCCTTCTTCGATTTCTGCAGTTTTATGTTTATCATTAACATGAATGTGTGGGTTTTGATGGCTGAAATGTTAGGCTAGACATTTCTATAGGGTTGGTTATCAGACTTTATGTTAAATTTATTTACTCTTTAGTTTGGTTGGATGTTTTATGCTTGATTTGTTGTATTTAGTGTTAATACTTAGATTATTTTGTTTTCGGTTAGTTGACACATGCTGAGAATCGGATCTTCGATCATTTTACTAGGGTATCCTTGGTGACAATTGGATTATGCCTTAAAATCTGGTTATGATTCTCTTAAGGTGTGAATTAGTTAATCGAGATTCAAATTAACCTAGTTAAAGAGGCTTAGGGAATTAGAAAGGTCTAGTACTAAGCGGATTTCACTAAGAGGGGACACCAAATGTATTAAGTGAGGATTGCAAGGATATAACTGTGACCAACCCGAACTTAGTGCAGGGTAGCTCTATTGCAAGGATGTAACAACACCAATGGACTCCCGAGAAAGCCGTAGAAAAGTATCAGCCTCTAATGACCTAAGGAAGTAATCGTGGAATAGGTGGTTAGTAGTCGAAAATATTTAAGGGAAACACAAAAGTGGGACCTTGTAATCGATCCCCACCAATTCAAGTTAATTCATCCAACCCGGCCTTATCTAGATGAATCCTTAGACATCAATGAAGATAACCAACCTTAATTCCTTTCTAAGCTTCTTATTTTATTCAATTACTCCAGTTTTCATTAATCACTCTTTGTTTTTGTCTAGTTTTGTTATTATTATTTTTATAATTTCATCTCAAATAGTTTAGTCACTCAAATAGTGAATGACTTTAGTAGTTGGGGTACTTAATCCTCACTAAAACCACACCTTTCTTGTGGGGATGATCTTGGTTCGTAATTGAAAACCATTTAATTATTACTTATGCAACCTGTGCACTTATGGCTAGTAACAAGGTTTTGGCCCTTTTGCTGGGGAAGGTAATTTATGTTTGGACGGATATTTGGCAAAAGAGAGTTTGCTAATTTGAGCAAAAAAAAAAATCTTTTCTATTTTCATTTGTTTCTATTCAGATTTAGTATACCATTTTTCTATTTGTATTTTTCTTTGTGCTCTTAGCATAATGAACAATGAAAGGATAGAGGCACCATCCACTGAGAAAAAGATTGACGCTCTCTCAAATCTCATTGACCAACAAACTCAAAGAGCACCTCATTATCTCAACTACATGGAGGTCATTACTTTCAACCCCACAACATTATACCCAGCTACTATCATTCGGGTTGGATGACATATGAGGATTTCTCCTATAGAAGTCAAAATTTTCAAAGTTAAGTAGGCTCAAGTTACAATTATCAAGAACAAATCCAGCAACCTTATGATGAAGAGTGATTTTATGCCTTATTGAATAAGATAAAGAAGGTAATGTCGCATGGGAAGCCAAAATGAAAGATAACATCACTAATGAAGAAGCTTATGTGACAAATTTAGAGAATCCAATTGGGCAACTATCCCATGCATTAGAATAGCAATATCTGGCGCTGATCTCTGCGACATAAAGGATGAGACATAAGTGAATGCAACTTTGTGCCTTGAAGCTTCTAAGGAAGAAATCCAAGAACTTGACATCGTTGAGGAGAAAAGAATGAACTCAAGAAATGAGGAAGATCTATTAGTGGAAGAAAGGAAAGTTGAAGAGCAAATCCACGAAAACAATTGAAACGCTTTGGTCGATTGACAAGTTTAATTTCTCCATTGACTTTTTGACTTTAGGCATGGAAGAGGACCAACAAGTCTCATTTTATAAGAAGACCTTCCACGCCACTACAAGTCAAGCATGGATTGATGTAGAACATGGGGGAGATGACCTTGCTTGTTGCGGGAAATTGAAATTCAACCTTCACCAAAACATACAACTGACGGATGAAGAAAAGAAATGTTGCATGCGGATAGAGAGTTCATTTCTACCTTTTTATGAGCTTGCACCTACAATCCTTAAAGAGGAAACTCTACAAGGATATAAATTATGTGACGCCCTGACCCGGGGGTCCGTTGACAACCCGTCAACCCGCGGAATACATGTAGCCATTGAGTGTCTCAATGCCACAAACAGGTCTCTCCACCGAGACTGTTAAACCGAGTAAAATGGCCACGTCGAGCCCATACATCCATACTCATCAAAATATAACCAACTATATTACAATAGTTTCAATCATAATATTTTATACATGTTTTACAAAAATGTATAATCAAAGCCACATGTCGGCTTTCTTCTCAAAAGCGCCTCTCTATCGAAATACCGCTCCGAATACCTCCTCAGACTGGGAAGGGGGATCTCACGACGGGGTGAGAAATGCCCAGTAGTTGAATTCTCCTACAGGGCTACTCCCCACCTAAAATGCACACCACAACTTCCACATTCCATATAATTTACAATTAATACGTGGAATGATTTATATCATACATGAAATGTTTCCATGCCCATACCTCGAGTCATCACCAACACTCACATGCCTATGCCAAGTGTGGCACCGCCACCGTGCACTAATGACACCCATATATCGAGCCTTTGTCGGCTCACCAATACCCAATGAAATTTGCCAATGGGTAACCAATCCTGAGTCAATCCCAACTCCTATCACTCAACTCTAAGTCTAAGTGATAAATATAACCGTGTGTTTTCTTTTGGGCAACAGAACTTTTCGACTTACACTGCGGACCTCTTACACCCATACAAAAATTTTGGCCTATGCCGTGCGTCTCTTACACCCATGTTCCAGGCTTTTCACCTGAGGAGATTAACGGCCCCCTTCTTGCTTCGCCCCACACACATTAATTATTTTTCATTTTATGATTTGAACTATGAGTTTTTATTGGACGTGGTCTCAAAGACAACCAAATTCCATTCACTAAGAGTGGTGTGAACAAACTATACCGCGTACCACACCCGACTGGCATGATGTCACCGGCACATGAATGCAATGATGCCAATTCATACATCCAAATTCGCCGCTCATACACAATTATGTTACATATAATTTCAAACAATCATGTTAACATAAATTAGCATGCATAATATGTCATTTTCCATACACATTTCGAAAGCCATTCAATTCAAGCACATGCTAAAACACATGAACGAATTTCAATTAATCATCAATCCGACTTATAATGGGCCCTGTATCAATACGGCTATCCATGGACAACCCTGACATCGGTTCCACTTTTCGAACCAAAATCCATGGCCATTTCCTACCACAACACCCAAACCATTTTCATGGCTTTTAGACAAAGAATATCCAAGTAGAGAAGACCCCACCTGAGTCATTCAAACTCTCAATACCGTACCCACGCCAGAATGCCTCTAAAGGGATCAACTTTGCCTCTGGCCTCGCTTGATCTCGATCGGCCGGAAAATCTAGAGAGAAGGTAGACTCTCTCTCTTTAAAACTCTCTCCTGATTTTCCTCTCTCTTTTCCCTTTTCTTCCCCCAAACCGGTTGGGTCAAGGGTGGGTCAAGAGAATTGTCTTCTCTCTCTTGCCACTTGTCCACTTCTAAGTGGCTCTTTGGATTACACCCCATCTACTTATCCTTAATAGTGGATTTCCTTCCAATGACATGATGCCACATGTCTCCTATGGCCCACACTTGAGCTCAATGTTTGAATTTCTCTCAACTTGCCACGTGGCACACTGTGAGCCACTCATCTCAGGCCAAGTGTCCCGTGCTACACTCGGTGCCTCGAAAAATGTGAAATCCTGATTGTCTCGGAATTTGAAGAAATTTGATGTGGTAGCTAGATTTCGTGAAACGATTCCAACGGTGAAGTCCGTTTCGTCATCCTAGATCTAGAAAAATTCCGGATTTTGACCGAAATTACCATTTTATCATTTTTCAGAAAATTAGAATTTTCTAGGGTCTTACAATTAAAGACCAACTCTTTCCCCACCAAAGAGTTGGATTTTGAGCTTACATCACACAATACGGATGTGGAGGAGCTCAAAATGAAGTGGAGAAACAACTTGGGAAAAGTATTAAAACACTTAGATTTGATCGAGGTGGTGAATACTTAAGCCAAGAGTTTCTAAATTATCTTGTAGATCATGGGATACAATCCCAATGGACTCTACCTTACATTCTATAACACAATGGAGTGGATGAAAGAAGAAATCGAACCTTGTTAAACATGGCGAGGTCAATGATGGGTAACGCAGACCTTCCCAAGTCCTTTTAGGGTTATGCACTCGAGACTGCTGTTTATATCCTAAACATAGTCTTATCAAAGTCAGTTGATGTTACTCCATGTGAGATATGGACTAACAAGAAACCTTATCGTTCTCACATGAAAGTATGGGGTTGTCCAACTTATTTGAGTGGATACCACGAGATAAGCTGTTCAACCGATGTGTTGTCCTGCTTGTAGGATATCCTAAAGAAACAATGGATATCACTTCTATAACTCTTGGAATAAAAGATGTTTGTCAGTGCCATCGCTTTCTTAGAGAAGGAGTTTTTTTCTAAAAGATAGTGGGAGCAAAGTTGAGCTTGAAGAGGTTTAAGATGCTCAAGAAGACACAAATCAATTGCCTGAACCTAACGCTGACATTCAAAGAAATGAAATACCACTCAACTTTCTAGAGCACCACATATGTCAGGTAATCGTATTAAAATTACGTGAATAGATGCGCACCACGCCATTTCAGGCATACGCTGTCAAGTAATACAAATGTACCAAACGCATAAAAGATTGATCCATAGGAAGAACAGATGCTATATTGAAATCGACTACCTCTCTAATATCTAAACGAATGATTTGAACAAAAATCTAAATTAAAATACTGTAACCAGTGCCAGATTACGCATGTTGGGTGCTCTCAAGATAAGGTTCTAGGGTTTTGGTGCAATTAGGCAATCCTACTTATATTTTGAACCAAAATCCTCGGTTTCCATTGTTTCTGTGAGAGAGTTCTCCCCAAGATGGTTCTGACTATTTTAATTACAAGCCTCTCTCAGTCAAGTAACTCACCAACTAATACTAGGTTTCGCTTCAGCTCAATCCCAAGCACTAAGAAGGCATTACGCCCCAAGAACCTCACACGCCCCCCAATTACCGATGATTTCTACACCACCTAGCTAATTAGGTTGATTCACCTAAGTCTAACTCTATACTCCCTTTCTTAGATCTTATAGAGAATCACTCACCACGTTAATATTGTCCAGATATTAATATGCAAACAAAATAAAGCATGAATCAATGGAGGTTTACTCCTATGAAACAATGAAAGAAAGAATTATAGCAATTAGATATAAACTTCATGTCTAAAATACATCCAAAAACCTTAGATTGTAAGTTTAGAACATAATAAAAATCGTGTACATCATAAAATTTGGAGAAAACATGAAAGTAAAGGTAGAAGAACTCTAATGCTGAAAGATTGGTGGATGCTCAGTCTTCTTCCTTCGATTCACGGATCTCCCAACAATAGATGTCGATCTTTATGTCCATCTCCCTCCTTTATCGTCCGCCTAAACCTCCAATTTGCGAACCCCCATCTCATTAGGTCATCATTCCTTAAAAACCCCGAAAGAGAGCTTCAAGGCCAAACTCGGGCTAGATTCTGTGAACAGCCCAATGGACGCCTTGACGCCGACTGACATCGGGACTGCACGCTGGGACTGGATCTTCATTCTTCCATCTTTTAGCATCCAAAATGCCTCAATTTGACCTACAATGCAAAATGAAACTACATATCAGTATGTGAAGCGAAAATGATACTAACTTATTTATAAAAGAGATCTAAAACACACTAAAATCTGGGTATGTAATGAGTGTTTTTGGACATTCATCAAGCACAAGCGCTTCGTAGGTCATGTAGGATACATACTATTCCAGAGAGATATGAATTTCTCATCAGTGAACAAAATGACGTTTTGCTCATAGAGGATGATGAGCCTACTACCTATGAACAATATGTGAATAGTTCATAATCTAACAAGTGGCTTATAGCCATGAAGTCAGAAATGGATTCCATGTATGAAAACCAAGTATGGACTTTGGTTGACCCACCCAAAGGAATAAAACCCATAGGGTGCAAGTGGGTTTTTAAGAAGAAGACAGACATGGAAGGTAAAGTTGTTATCTACAAAGCTAGGCTTATGGATAAAGGCTATATTAAAAAAAAAGGAGTTGACTATGATGACTTTTAGTCCTGTAGCTATGCTTAAATCCATAAAGATACTCTTGGCCATTGCTGCTCATTACGATTATGAGATATGGAAAATGGATGTGAAGACGACTTTCCTTAATGGAAACCTATATGAGGATGTGTATATGAAACAATCGGAAGGCTTTACATCTAAAGATGACAGTAAAGTATGAAAGCTTCAAAAATCCATTTATGGATTAAAGCAAACATCTAGGAGTTGGAACATTCGATTTGATGAGACAATCAAAGAGTTTGGTTTCTCACAAAATCAGGATGAGGCTTATGTGTATAAGAAGGTTAGTGGGAGTGCTGTCATGTTCCTTGTGTTGTATTTAGATGACATACTACTTATAGGAAACGACGTCTTGGTTTTGCAATTTGTCAAAATTTGGTTATCCAAGAATTTCTTCATGAAAGACTTTGGAGAAGTAACCTACATTTTGGGAATTAAGATTTATAGAGATAGATCTAAAAGGTTGCTTGGTATTTCACAGTCAACATACATAGAAAAGATGCTAAAAGATTTAACATGGATCATTCTAAGAGAGGGTTTATTCCCATGACCCATGGGATTACACTCTCGAAGTTCTTATGTCCTCAGACATAAGATTAAAGGACACACATGAGTTTGATCCCTTATGCCTCGGATATAAGATCAATCATGTATTCTATGATATGTACTAGACTCGATGTATCATATGCTCTAAGTGTCACGAGCAGATACTAGTTGAACCCTAGTGAGGGTCATTGGGTGGCTGTCAAGAATATTCTTAAGTACTTGAGAAGAACTAAGGATATATTCTCGATATATGGAGATGGAGATAGTGATCTTCATGTGAAAGGGTATACATATGCTAGCTTCCAATCTAATAGAGATGACTCTAAATCTCAATCAGGTTATGTGTTCACATTGAATGGTGGGGCAATTAGTTGGAAAAGTTCCAAATAGGAGATGACCGCCGATTCTACAACCGAAGTAGAGTACATTGTGGCTTTCGAGGAAGCTAAAGAAGCAATTTGGATAAGGAAGTTCATCTGAGAACTTGGAGTGGTTCCCATCATTGTTGATCAAATGCCTCTTTATTGTGATAACAATGAAGCCATTATGTAAGCAAAGGAACCATGGTCCGATCAAAGATCTAAACACGTACTTAGACGATACCACTTGATCAGAGAAATCATTGGTAGGCATGGTGTAAGCATAGAGAAAGTTCCCAATGATTAATATATTGTTGATCATTTGACTAAGCCACTTCCCTAAAAGAAGTTTGATTCTCATGTACTCGCCTATGGTATTGGATATAAAGGCGATTGGCTTTAGATCATGTGGGAGATTGTTAGAGAAGTGCTTTAAAGGCCATCACCTTTAGCACTTATTGTACATCTTATATTTATTAATAATAAATGCATCTTCATTTCTTTGATGTTCATTTAATATATGAATTGATAGCGATCTTAAATCAGGTTAATGAAGTCATTGATACATTACATAGCATAAAGGAAATCATGATTGTGATCATGATAATGAGATTCCTATTATGTGTAATTATGTAGTATCTAAACTATCCCTAGTCATAGGATCAACAAGATTAGACATTGTTAATCCGGACAGACTAGCACATGTTGTACTCCTTGATATGATCAAGCAGATGATCTCATAAACTGTCATCATCGTGATGATTAGAGTAGACATGTGGATTCTTTCTAAGAGTAACTAAGTTCATAGGAGACCCGCTATGAGACAATCATATGGATTATCTATTTAAAAATTAATGATAGTCTCATCATAGTAATGGTGCAAGTATCCTTAGAGTTGAGGTGCTCAATGGTATCTTGGATACTAATTTTGAAGTACAATCGTCAGTGTAAATATTGGGTAAAGTTAAGAGATGAGGCAAAAGGCGATGGGAGAGGCTGCAATGATGGGAGAGGCTGAAACGACGGTCGTCGGAGGAGATGCAAGGAGGATTGGAGGAATGAGAGAAGAAGGCGATGGGAGAGGCCACAATGATGGGAGAGGTCGTAACGACGATCATTAGAGATGTAGGGATGAAGGAGGAAGAAGCGGTTGTGTCAGATTTAGGATAAGGGTGGGGACCATAGGGTTTAGAAAAAAATCTCAATATATGTCCTTTTTCAAAAAATAATAATAACAAAATAAAATAAAATGAAAATTGGCTAATCAAGGCCCAAATTTCTAACCCGGATGAGCTACTGCCACCAGGTCAAATAGCCCAAGTTCTATTCAAGGCTAATTTCATGGCTCCCGCCTAAAATATTAAATAAAGTGGGCTAGCCCATCAGGCTCGACCCATATTCCTAGCTCTAGTTACAAGTGGAAATGGACATGTATACTATGTCATTGATTGTAACTTTGATGGCCAGTAGAACCAAATAATGTTGCCATAGCCACCACTTGAATACGAAATTACATTTTTTCCTTTTGCCAATCAATTCTGACATTAAGCACTAAGTCAATATCTATAATTGTTGTAGTGGTTGGCAAGGGGGAGGGAGGGCGTTGTTGGTTTCCATTCCAACGGATACTATGCCATTGATTGTAACTTGGATAGCCAGTAGAACCAAATGATGTTGCCATAACCACCACTTGTATATGAAATTACTTATTTATGTAAAAACTCGAAATAATGCAAAATGATAGATTATCGTCACAGTACTGACGATAAGCCTAGAAATTTCTCTAGATCTCTGGCGACACTTAATTACGCCTGGTCTGCCTCGTGTCTAGGTGCATGCAATGAATTTCATTGAATTCAAAGATGTTTAATTTCATGTATTTCAAGGCGAATGGATGAATAATTGAGTGACAATTGGCTTGAAGGTGTGGTGCCATGTGGCACAAGAGAGGAGGACACTTGGCACTTGGGTGGAAGCCATGTGTCAAACTGGTTTGAGGGTGGTGTCTTACACCTAACCCAAACAGTTTGGTGGTTGAGGAGGAAGAAAATTAGTTCAGAATAGAGAAGAGAGAAAGGAAAGAAAGAAAGAAAAGAAGGAAGAAAGAAAGGAAGGAAGGAAGAAAGAAGGAAAGAAGAAAAAGAAGGAAGAAAGAAAGGAAGGAAGGAAGAAAGAAGGAGTTAAGAAAAAAAGTGGAAGGAGGTCGCTACACTCTAAGAGTTAGGCTCTTGGATGCCTTTTATCCGGGGCCATTCAATGGCCATGGAGCTTTGTCCTAACATTAGGGCTGGTTCAAAACTGTTTGGAAAAATCGTGGTGGGTTTCGGGTTCGCTATTCCAAAACTCGCTTTTAGAGCAGTTGAACCTCGTTGAATGTGTTTTGCCGACCACATGCTTGCCGTTGGTTAGAAAACTGGAAAGAAAATCCAGTTTGCATGCCTATTTTCTTGGTTGATAACATGCAGTTTTGGTGTGAAAAATGCTCATTATGCATGCTATTTTATGAATTGGAAATCTGGACAAAAATCCAATTTGCATGATTTAATTCTTTGCTCAATAACATGCGCTTTTGTGTGAAAAAATGGAAGTAATGTATGTCGCTTTTTTTTCCGAGCTAGAAATCGACAAAAATCTTAGTTTGCATGATTTAATTCTTTGTTTGAATAACATGCGGGTTTTGTGAAAAAATGAAGTAATGCATGCCGCTTTGTTTTTGGTTTTCGAGCCAATTGACAAAAAATCCAAATTTTTGCATGATTTAATTACCGTTTGAATAACATGCAGTTTTGTGAGAATAATGTTGGTATATGCATGCATGTAACAAGTAAACACCATGCAGT
Organism: Tetrastigma voinierianum; assembly: GCA_016808115.1. Taxonomy (NCBI): domain Eukaryota; kingdom Viridiplantae; phylum Streptophyta; class Magnoliopsida; order Vitales; family Vitaceae; genus Tetrastigma; species Tetrastigma voinierianum. The sequence goes on along the minus strand of JAEQBH010004598.1, from coordinate 40,506 downwards.
GGCATTGCATTTCACAAGCATGGGGACATCACGTATATCGGGTGTGAGTGCACGACATGGCTTTGAACGAGCGGTTTTTCTCGAAAGATTGTCCACCATGATTATCGGAGTCTGTCCAATAAAATATATCGGAGGGTTGTCCATAGTTTTATCGGAGTTTGTCCAATGAAAAAAATATCGGAGGGTGGTCCAACATTTTATCGGAGTCTGTCCAATGAACCTTCACGAGAACTAAAACAAAAATCTTTGTTTCCCTAGAATAGTTTGAATCATTCATGGAAAACGAATGTGAGGGAGTCGTGGAGGACTCTGAGGCATGGGTATGGATGTGACATTCATGAATCTACATATTTTTACTTGAATGTGTGTGAAATTGTGAACATGGCATTGCATGTGCACTTAGGTGGGGAGTAACCCTCGTAGGAGATTTTCTTTACTTGACATTGCTCACCCCATCGTGGGAAAACCATTTTCAGGTATTGGAGGTACTCTGGGTGATAAGGCTCACCAATGACCTCAGTTGTGAAGAAAAAGGCTAGAAGTGCCTTGTTTTGTATATTGTAAATTTTTGGGTAGAAAGACCCATTTTCTGTAATTTTATGAATTTAAGAGTTGTAATTAAACTCGTATTTCATGATAAATATATTTTGGCTCATTTTCTGGGTTTCCTGAAGTCCTTGTAGTAAAAGGACTAAATTATGTTGAATATGTGTTGTGTTGGAAACGAAAAAAAAAAAGACCCTCATGATTCAGGGCGCCACAATTTTCCTTTTGCCAATCAATTTTGGCATTGAGCACTAAGTCAATATCTATAATTGTGGTAGCATTGGTGCAATTAGGGTCAAAAGGGGCGGGCTTTGTTGGTTCCCATTTTGTCTTGTCCCTAATGAGATGAGTTTAAGATTTGTTTTATCAGGTTTAGATTTTTTTTTTTTTTGAAACTTGGGGTAGGTTTGGGTTTGCTTATTGTAGTCTCACCTCATATAGTTTTTGAAACAAAACAAGTATAAGATATAGTAAATTAACGCTGTGGGGTTGAACAATGCCGCCTTGCCCCAAACCTGTATGGTTTCCATTCCCAGATGCAATGAAAGTTATACAAAGATTAATTGCATAATTATAGGTTTTGATTTGTTGGTCAAACGAACTATAAGTAATCAGGGCAGATAGAATGTTTTGAGTTCCATCTTTGATGAATAATGCTAATTGTTATCATTGGAGGGTTAAATTTAAAGTTTTTAATGAAATTTAGTCTATGTGTGACAAGCATTTTGAAGGTAATAAGGATGTTGAAAGAATTTCACCTATGTAAACTTAGAGGTGGTGATGCCTCTCATGAGAGTTGGAGTTTCTCTCAACAAAATTCATGAATTGATTGAGTACATGACCATAAAAGTACTAAGAAAGAAATTATTTGGAGTTCATGAATTGACTGAGTACATGACCATAAAAGTGCTAAGCAAGAAATTGTTTAGACACTATATGGCTGGTGGAAGTACGTTGTTACCGCTTTCATTACAACAATAACTGCTCAATACTACAAACAACTCCGGATTTCAACGAAGCTTTGTGATAATCAAACTAAGATAAAAATTCAAATCAAAGATATATTTTATACATTTCATTGTTGTGGTTACAATGTTGATTTTATTTTTAACCAGTGAAGGTCATATATATGTATATACATATCCCGGGTTAAAAACTAGTATAGATACATATTCCTAATATTTTAAGTATAAGAATAGTTGTTATTTTTTTATTATATTTTAAGTGTAAGAAAAGTTACGCTTTAACTATATAATGTGTAAAAAGAGTTACACATTCAATAATGAAATAAGTTTGTAACATACTTTGCACAAATCATGTTCAATGAGTGGATCAAACATATGAATATCGAGTTGAAATGTTACAAAACAAATTAGGTTAAAAGAATATAATAAGTTTGTAACATTTTGAGAGTAAATCATGTTTAATGTGTGCATTAAACATAATAATAACGATTGATTGTTACTACCAAATTTAATTATGAAAGTTGAAGAAGATCATAAGTCTGTTACATTTGAGTAAATATGTTTAATTTGTGAATTAAACATATATTTATGTTTTTATGTGCTAGATTATTCGATAAAATCAAGAGCATTTATTGAGCTCAAAAACAATTGATCTATGATCTAAAAGACTCCAACAAATGTATTACAAAATAATAACTTTAGTAAACAAAGAAGCATATCAATTCGAAGTGCGTAGAAAACATATTTGGCATGGATTTGGAATTATTGACTTCCATTTGTCTCCAAAATCTGCAAGGGATGAGATTAAAGAAAAGCTAGGGTTGAAAATGATTATTCTCTTCTCCCCCAGTGTGTTCCACAACCCCTTGAAAATTCTAGGGCTCTATTTACTTATAGATATAGAGTATAAGGGAATAATTGGGCTTTGTCTAATGGGCTTACCAAAGAAAGAAGTTAGAAGATATAACCATGGGCCCATAGTTAGTTAATATTAAACCATCCCATAAATAGTCCATAATTAACATGCACAATTATACAATTAAAATTGTAATATAATTATGCTTAGTCTATAATTAATAAATTAATCTAACATTCTTCCACTTGGATGGGCATAATCATAATCAAATAAGCTTACAATATATTTACATATCAATAACTAATCATATACAATTAAGACACCGAGAGGATGCATAGATAGTACATAATCAGGTGCTACTAATCAAAATCATAACTAAAATCTATCAACAAGAGACTTACATAGCCATAATCAATCATATACAATTAATACACCGAGAGGATGCATAAATCGTACATAATTAGGTGCTACTAATCTAGAAGCATTACAATGACAAGAGTATTGATTAAAAAAAAAAACATAATTCTTTCATTCATTTGGTCAAAATGACAAAAATCATAAGATAATGACAAACACCAAAATGTGCATGTAATAATGAAAAAACATAAGCTTTCCTTACAAAATACATGAAAAAAAGAAAAACTCCCACTAAAACAAAGAGTCAAGGCTCCTAACAATCCCATGCAAGTGATGCTATCTTGAAACACACAAATGTGCCAGTCTGTTAACGGCCTCACAAAGATGCTAGTCGAAGTATGTGCTCAACTAAATGAGGGACTTTGCAACTTCTCTTAACAAAATAGTACTTCACATCAAAGTGCTTGGAGGAGAAGTGCCTTGTTCCTAGAGAAAGATACATACAATTGCACTATCATGTACCTAACACTATGGAAATGGAGTGAACAACCTCTAAAGCTGAAATGAAGTTCCACAACCATATTGCATGAAAAGTAGCCTCATAACATGCCACATACTCTTCCTCCATAGTAAAAGAAGTTGTAAGTGTTTGCTTGACACTTTTCCAAGAAATAGCTCTTTCAACCATCATAAAGATATAACTAGAAGTTGAATTTTTATCATCCACGCAGCCTGCATAATTAGAATCACTAAAACCAACCACCTTAAGAGTGTCGGTACGCCTATATGTCAACATGAGATCCTTGGTACCCTAAAGATATCTCAAAATTTCTTAATCGCTTCAAAGGGTTTTGACCAGATCACCAAATACCTACCCAAACGCTTTCAAAAATAAAATTATTAGGGCATGTGCATACTGAAAGCATACATTAGGCTATCCCACACAATTGAAGAATAAAAGAGTACCATTTGATTTCTCTCAATATCATTTTGAGGACATTGGCATTTGGAAATTTTGCCACCCTTACAATTGGTGTTCTTTCCGTAAGATATTGAACCTTTTAGAATGTGTGTCAATATACGCCCACAGAGATGTAATCTCAAATGCTACTACGCTATCATGAAGTACCGTATGCCTAAGACATAAGATTCTTCCTCAAGATCCTTCATATCAAAATGACTAAATAATTTCTTTGTCTCAACCAATAGGTCATCATTGGTTGTGAGAAAAATATCATTAACATGTAAAACCACATCATGTATTCCCACCGACCTTCTCAGATATATGTATTGATCGATGATGTTCTCCTTAAAATCATTGGCGGTGAAAACTTCATCAAACTTGAGATACCACTTCTTAGAAGCCTGCTTTAAACCATAAATGGATTTCTGGAGCTTACAAACCATGTTTTCTTTACCAAGTTCCTCAAAGCCAATAGGTTGAGACATGTAAACATCCGCAACTAAGTCTCCATTCAAGAAATCTGTCCTCACATCCATTCGATGCAACTCCAAATCAAAATGAGCCATTATAGCAATAATAATGCATAGAGTCTTTAGTGGATACGGGAGAGAAGGTTTCCTTAAAATCAATACCTTCTCATTGATTGTAACCCTTAACCACTAATCTTGCTTTATATCTCTCTACCTATCTCTTGGCACCGTGCTTGGTCTGATAAATCTACCAAGATCTACACTTTATTCTATGACATAGAAGTCATCTTATCTTTCATTGCATCGATCTAGGAGTTGGATTGAGGACTAATAATATCTTCTTTGTAATTAGTTGGATATGATACATCACCTAGATCATACTCATGCTTCTGCAAGTAGACAATGTAGTCATATTAAATTATAGGCCTACGTGCCCTCTTTGACCTCCTCAAGGGTATATCCATGACTACATCTAGGGCTACTAGGTTTACATCTGGGGCTACTGGGTTTACATCTTAGGCTACTAGATCTACATCCTCAATTGATTCATCATAGGTAGTGGCTACTAGATGCTGGTCAACAACAGGGCTAGAGATTAGAGCGGAATCAATAGGCACATGAATAAAAACTAGGTGTTCTTTGAACACAATTTCTCTTGGCCCTTGGTTTGTACCAGCATCATCCTCAAAATAGATAACTTGATTTGACTCAATCACTTTGGTGGTGTGTGATAGGCAATAAAACCTGGAACCTCTTGATCCCACATAATAACCAATAAAGTACCCACTGATGGTTTTTGGATCAAGTTTCTTGGTTTGCTAGTTGTATAGGCTCACTTCCACCCCGCAGTCCCAACATGTGGATGTGACGGCTCAGGCTTCATGACCATACCTATATGGAGTCTTAGGAATAGATTCTTATTAGGCATATGGTTCAAAATATAAGCTTCAGCCAAAGCTTCACCCTTATAAGAACTCAAAATAGAATTAATACATACTTCAAGACCATATCAAGAAGTGTGCAATTCCCCCTCTCCGCAATCCCATTATGTTGAGGAGTACCTGACATTGTATATTGAGCACTAATGCCACATTCCCTTGCACTTTTGAAATGGTCCAAGATTGCATCCCATCTCATCATATTTACCTTAATACTCACAAACTCTATCAGAATAAACCAATTTGATCTTCTTCCCTTATTGGATCTCAACTTTGTCTTTGAAAGCTTTGAAAGCCTCCAAAGAGTCAGACTTCTCACGAATGAATCCCGATACAAACCATAACGGGAATAATCATCAATGTACGTGATGAAATATTTGTAGACACCCATAGTAGGAGGAGTGAATGAGCCACAAATATCTGCATGAATGATCCTAAGCAATCCCAAGCAGTATTCAATCTTGGCATTCTTATGGTGATCGCTTTACCTTTGATGCAATCTATATTGTGCATCAAAATATGAGAAATCAAGATCTAAAAGAATCTAACCTTAATTAATCTCTCAATTTCTTACATAGAAATATGACCCAAAACAGGTTAAAGAGTAGAAGACATTTCATTCAATCTCAAATGTTCGAGCTACGAAAAGATTACCAAGAAGGTAGGAGAAACATAAGGCAAAACAGACAACTCTAATATGTAATGACTCTGATGAGTCTAAAACTTATCTATTTTTAAGGCCATTTTAATGAATATTTAAGGCTTAAAAATGCAATTTAATGCAAAATTATGAATCTTCACTGATTATGTTTTGCAAGACTTTTAGAGAAAGAAGCAAAATCCGTAAGAAAGCAAAGAAAAGGTGATCGTAAGTTCAAAGTCACGACACGGTGAAGAATGTCATGGATCGTGACCATAATCAATGACATCAGTCAAGTAGTAGAACGTAAAAGTTCAAAGTCGCGACATCAAATCAATGTCGTACATCAACTTCGTAATAAAGTTTCAACATTGGAAACACACCTGAGTCGCGACATCGTGAGCAAAGTTGCAACATCAACATTTAGAGTCACGACATCACGCAGAGTCGCGACATCGTAACAAATCTATAAGAGCGGAAGACGTCACTTTCAGAGTCGCGACATCGTACGGTGATTATCGGGAGCAATGTCGCACATTGACATTCGTAGTCGCGACATCAGATGCACAATCAAAATGTAGAGTCGTATCATTCAAAGAGCAATGTCGCGACACCAAAAGTTGAGTTCCTCAACATTAAAATCTCACGTGTCGCTACATTAGCTATGACATCGACAATTAGGTAGAAATTCTGTGCTTTTCAAGTCCGTGTTTTCCACTCGGCTGGTGGCCCAATGATTAGAGCCTATAAATAGAAGATCCTAGGTAGAGGCGCAAATCCTTTCGGGCCGAGCTTTGAAATTTTGAGGAGGAGTCAAGTCTCTTTGTATATATTTTCTTTTTTTTTTTTTTCTTTTTTTAATCTTATGTTCTTACTTATTCTTTCTTTTATTTTTAGAATAGAGTAGCTTCCATCTGAGCTGAATCTGAGTCGAGATCATTATATATCGAGTTTACTTTTGTCTAAACTCAAGTGGAATTTGGAAATTTTTTTTAATACACTTATTCAGCTTTGATTACAATTTCAATGAATTTTTCGATCAACTAGTCATTGTAATTTGTGATCCAGCAGAAAGCATGAGCTCCTCTGAAGGAATTTTGTGCTTTGATGATTGCTCGTAGTATTAAACAGATTTTTTCGTATGAAAACCTGATTGATCTAACTGGTATGGCTCTTGTAATGAGTTGTTTTGAATATGAGTGATTTATACCCGTAAAGAGTCAGACTGTGTTTCGATTCATGATCCCTCTGAGTGACAATGTAGATGGACTACTCGAGAGCAAAAGTGCTGAAGTGAGCTGAGTGGTAAATCAGACCGATATCCTGAAATAATGCACCATGTAACTCGTGCATCACAAACAAGGATAAAAATATCGGTTTTTACGGATATATCAGTACTTGGATTTTACGGATATATAAGAGATATATCGGTATTTATAAATTATTCAAAATTTAAAGATACATTCAATTTATATATCAAAATTAGTTTGAAGGTATATGAAATGAATACCTTTCATTTTCTCTCCTACCGTCTTGGTCTTCTCCAATTTTTTGCAATAATTAATTATAGCAATTATTAAGGAAGACATAATAATTCCAACCGTCTCTTGATCTTCTTCTTCTACAAATAAATTCACGATAGTAATTATTAAGGAAGACATACAACAAGCGATATTAATTATTAAGGAAAGACTTTTCATTTTCTCTTTAAGATCTCTTCATCTCCTCTATTTCTTTGCTCTATAACGACATCCACCCTAAATATTGTTTTTTTTTTTGAAATTTTCTAAAATTCGGCAATATTGTCGATATACTCCACATTACAATTTTTTTCCAATATTTCTATCAACCGATTATCAACACGCTGTATATATCGTATTGACTCCGATACACAATATATCACAATATATCTTTATTATTTTTATCTATGACTTATAGATGATGTTCTAACCCTCTGACTTCCAAGGTTCCCTCCTCAGGATAAAGAGAAGTGTGTTCCCGAGGACTAAGGAACATTTGATGATGTATCAGTTTAATCCTTAGAGGTTTCATCTCAATTTCGTAGAATAATCTTGATCCCATGTTAGCTAAGATTCTAATAAAGGAGAGAGACTATTTTATTTGAATTGATAGCTAAGGTACCAATTACATTGGAAAAGGCTTGTGTTACTTTGTTTATGGGGGCAAGCAGTTTTTAGTCCTAAGAAATGGTTGTGAAGTACTAGTTTAGGAAAAATAACTAAATCTTCATGAGGATCAAATCCTAAAAGTAGCTATTTAGACCCATTGACCTGATTTAGGGATATGGTATGCTAAATAGGGAAATATGTAGTGTTAGGAGGTATTCCAAGTCTATACTATTATGCTCTTAAACAAATCTAAGATTCATAAATCAGAATGGTATCAGATTTGGGAACTATACAAATCTGATAGTTAGGAATACTCGGGTCCATTCCCAATGTGATTTCTTCTTAGTGAAATTCTCATTCTATTAGATTAGATTTCTTTTTTCTTTAAAGAACATTTGACAAAAAATTATTTCATCTAAATCTGTTTTAGATAATTCAACTTCCAATTAGAGGTTCAAATAGTGATTGTCTTGAGTAGTAGGGGTGGTTGATCTTTCGATTTTCTCAACAATCCTTGTGGGAATGATATATGGACTTACACCTACTTTATTACTTATTCGACCAGGCACTCAGTAAAGGGTTTAGACCATATTGAATTTTAAACATAATATTATATTCAAACAACAAAAAATCAGTTTTTACATATTTTGTTTCAATAAGTTTTTGGCATTATTGCCCTGGGACCTAATAAATCTTTTGCAATGCTGTTGTCAATATTTCGTCTTCAAAAAAAAAAAAAGGTATTTACAAGTTGCTTATTGTCAGGATCGAACTTAGTCCTTGGTATTTGTCAAAACTTGGTTTCATAATTGGTCTTTACAAGTTTTTGGTGTTGTTGCTAGGGATCGAACTAGCCCTTGGTAGTTGTGTCAGAAACTTGGTTTCATAATTGGTCTTTACAAGTTTTTGAAACCAGGTTTGATTAAGATTTTTAAGTGATTTGACTTAATGTCGCGACATTGGGGTTGCAATGTTGCAACTCCGGTTTGATGTCACGACTCTGAATTTCGATGTCGCGACATTGAAAATAATGTCACTATTGGAGTCGCTGATTTAGATGCGATGTTCACTCATCAAAGAATGCTTACTGTCCTTATGTCAGCGGTATTACTGAAACCCTTATGTCGGACATTGAAAACCTTATGTCAGGACATTGAAACCTTATGTAAATGATGTCATGATCGCCGGGAAAATTGGGAGCTAATGTCGCGACATGGGAATGGAAATAAATGACATCTGGTGATGAATTTTCCTATTTCCTCTTTCTGCTTATTTTCCGCAATTTTATTCATTCAAGCATACTCAATTCGAGAAATTTTCATCAAATCATTCACATATATATATCAATGAAACGCATATTTTTTATCTCAGAAATTCATAACTATATAACTGATTAAATCTAACTAAACTAAACTAAGAAAAATCAAAGAACTTCAATTAATCAAACAAAATTCAAACACAAAAAATAAATAGAAATGGAAGGAAATAACAAGAAATAAAATTTAAGAAAAGAAAGCAATTGGAAAATTCTCACAGTGATTTCATTGAAGCTGAAACTTGAATTTATCCTTCTTTGACATGCACTTTTATAATCAAGAATATTCAATGCTTTCGACACTAAACCAAAAATTTTGGGTTACCTCCCAACAACGTTTAGTTTAATGTCCTAAATGATGATTATTGTGAATATGCTCTCTTTTCAACAATTTCTTCAACACTTATGATCTAAGGCCGTCATCTCGTAAATCCTCCATGATAATGTTTCAGTCTTTGCCTATTCACTTTGAACTCATTCCCTGAATTTGCTCTCAGTGTAACTACTCCAAAAGGTGTGACTATAATTATTGTATAAGGACCACTCCATTTAGACTTAAGCTTTCCTGGGAAGAATCTGAGCCTTGAATTGCAGCCAAAGAGGGACTAGCTCCTACTTTGAACTCTCTTCTTAGAATTATCTGATCATGCCATTTCTTAGTCTTTTCCTTGTAGATCCTGGCATTATCATAAGCTTCATTTCTTAGCTCCTCCAATTCATTCATCTGAAGTAATCTCTTCTCCATAGCAGCTTGAAAATCATAATTCAGCTTCTTGATTGCTCACATAGCCTTATATTCAAGCTCAAGAGGGAGAGATGAGACAAGGCTTCCAAATATATAATCTTATATGGGGACAATCCAATAGGATTACACAAGTAGCTCCTATATGCCCACAATGCATCATCTAGCTTTACTGACTAGTATTTTCTGCTTGTGTTCACTATTTTCTCTAGTATGTTCTTAATATCCCTATTGGATATCTTTGCTTACCCATTTGACTAAGGGTGATAAGCTAATCCCATAGCATGTCTAACTCCATATCTGCTCAAGAATTTTGCAAATAGTTTGTTTGCAAAATGGCTTCCCTCATCACTAATAATTGTCAATAGGGCTCCATATCTACTAAAGATGGATCTTTTAATAAACCCCACAACTGTGTTTGCATCATTTATGGGAAAAATGATGAGTCTTAAACTCATTTATTTTTAATCCATTTTTCCGCATGTTTTAACAGCGCCATTTGTATGGGAAATTATGAAACATTCCACCAACTTGTGTTTTGGTGTGTGTTAATTGAAAAGGAGAGAAAATGTTTAAAAATGGAAATTGCGTAGTTCTATCGCGATATAGTTTTTGTATGTCACAATAATAATTTCAAGTGTGCCAAAAGAACTATGTCGTGTGAGCCGAAGAACTAAATGTCGCACAAAGCTCGTGCAAAACCCAAGGTTGAAAAGAATTTTGTCGCCGACAAAGAGTTTTTTTCCTCGGCCGACATTATTGAAGAAGAACAGAAGAAAAATCGCCACGACAGCTTCTAACTCACGAGTAGTGATCAAGGCAGAGAGCAAAGGAACTGTGTCGTGACAATATTTCCTCTATCGCAACATAAAAGCTGAAGACTACCGAGACTCGGCCGTATAGCACAATTTTTCGCCGAAGAAAATGATAAGACTACGCACACAAGTCAATCGGAGACAAGTGTTTTTATGTTGCAAGAAAGTTTTCGTAACTGCCGCTTGTTGGAGGAATTTATGTCGCAACAAAGAAAATTATGTTGCGACATAACAATCAGAATTTACAACTAAGAGCAAAAAAATCTTTGTCGTGACAAAGATTATTTCTGTTGAGACAAACAAAACATGAAGGAGGTGAATTCTTTGTCGCAACAAGGAGCTGAAGAGCAAAACAAGAGGAGTGGCGACAAAGAAATTCATGTTGCGACATAGTGAAGAATTGAAGGCAGAATCTTTGTTGTGACAAAGAAATTTCCTATCGCGACAATAAAAGCTATGAAATAAGAAAATTCTATCGTGACAGAATAAAATTAGGTCACGACAAAAATTGAAGAAAAACTAAGATTGGCCAAGGAAATATGTGTCGCAACAAAGATTTCTATGTCTCAACACACAGCTTAGCAAGCAATAGGAATTAGAAAAGAAAAGTCTGTCGCGACCAAGGAGTTTCCTATCGCGACAGAAATTGCTAAGGACTCAAAGAAATCCTGTCACGACAAAGAAAACTCTGTCACTACAGAGTTGACAAGCTGAAAAGGAAAATGTTTTTTGCAACAAGGAAAATTATGTCACGACAGACTCCCGAAACAGAAGGACATGAGAAGCTGGATGCAAACAGATTTGGTGTCGCGAAACAATACATTCCTGTTTCTTCAAGAACAAGACTGCTACACCAAAATTCTATCACAACATTATCAAAGTCCGTATTTAATTCAAGAATGAGCGCCTGGAGAACAAAAGGTCGCTATAGAAGATCAGATGCTACCACTGCAGGCCAATGACAAGACTAAAAACTCTATCACGACAGAACTTTTTATGTCGCGACATAGTGACCAATTTTGGCCAAAATATTGGGGATCCACAACGTAATTAATGAAGTGCGGCCTAACATAGGGAAGTCTATAAATAGACGAATCTAGGGCACTGTATGAGCTCGCGAACCTAAGATGTTCTGGGGTAGCTGAAGACTCTCATTCATTTTATTTTATTTTATTTTCTTTAGTACGCTTAGTTTCACAGAGTTTGAATGTAGATTTTAAATGGTATTCTTTTAGATTTCTGGATTTGGGTATTGAATTGAAGTGCACTCGAAATGAATTCGCTTGTAAAATCATCTTCTCATTACTCAACTGAGTTCAAACGGAGGGGATGGAAGGTTTATGAGTTCATTTATTTCCGCTTAGTTTATATTTCAATGAATTTTCCTCGATCAATTAGTCACCGATACAGTGAACTAGTTGTAACGCCCCATCCCAAGAGGGTGTACAGTATGTGTAACCGTAGGGTCGCATATGTGCACCAAGGGCTTCCTTAATTAGTCAAGCTATAAGAGTATTTTTGGTGCTGTTTTAAGGATGAAATTGTAAAGTTTCCAAAGAATGGTGGCACTTCTTTGCAATTAATGAAAGTGGAGGTGAAAGTACAAATCATGGAAACTTTAATTAGTTAAACGATAATAATAATACAAATTGTCATAATGTTCGGGTGGGTGCTTAGAAAATTCTCTAGATCTAGGATGACGAAACGGATTACGCCATTAAATTCGTCTCACGAAATCTAGTGACCTAGAAAAGTTTCGCCAAATTATGAGACGGTTGGAATATTTTATGATTGCGATAAGTCGCAAGGACCCTGTGGACTAGATTTTACTTAAAATCTCTAAGTCGTGAAAATGATCTGATCTAAATTCATTTAAAATAAATTAAACTGAAAAGAAATAAAATTTTTTCGAGGCGTAACTAGACCTAATAAGGCAATATGTTATGTATCCAAATAATAATAATAATAATTAAAAAAAAAGGATAAAATCAAAACGAAAAGTCAAAAGAGACGAGCGTGGGAGAGATCGTGTAGAGAAAGAGATTTTTATTTATTTTTCTTCCCCTTCGCCATTCTAAGATTTACGAAAATCGAACCGTAGGTTTTCATTGGAGCAGAAGGCAAAGTTGATCCACGCAACAAGGGTTATGCGTGAATACCAAAATCTTGAAGTTTCTTCAAACTCCACGAGGTAGAGAATTTTCCTATTTATGTTATTTCTAGCCTAAAAGTCATTTAATGGCTTGATTTGCTTAGAGACCACAGAGGTTTATAAATTTCACTCCCAAAATTTTTGACCGGAGCTTAGGAATTTAGGAATTTTCGACTATTTTCGACAAATCTGGTCGACTTCAGACCGTTCTTCAGAGCGTTTTTAGGTTGAAATTCTGGATTGTTTTCTAACGCTTTGGACAGAATTTTGTGAATTGAGTTTTTAAGCAGTCCCGGACTATGTTAAGGTTTGGTTTTGATCTCGGGACTAATGTTTTCAAGTTATTGTGAGAAAAATAAATAATATGCTATTATGGGAAATGAATTATATGTGTGGTAAAAGGAGGCGAGAAATCATGGTCGTGCCTAATTATTGTAATAGAAAAAGTGAGTGTTCTAAACTTTATTTTTCAATACTAGTGTATTGTTTATAAATAGTTTTACGATTTGTATGTTATGGTTTTAATTGTTAAACCATATTTCATTAAGCAAGCAAGCAAGCAAACATGTTATGGTTTTAATTGTTAAACCATATTTTAAAGATTATGGTTTTGATTTGTTAAACCATATTTTAAAAAGCAAGCAAGCAAGCATGTTGGCGGCTTTAATTACTGTTCATTTTTAAAGCTTATGGTTTTGATTCGTTGTTCATATTTTATAGCAAGTGCATGTTATGGTTTTAATTGTTAAACCATATTTCTTAAAGTTTATGGTTTTACTTCTTGTTAAACCATATTTTAAAAGCAAGCAAGCAAATTATATTTTTATAAATTAGCTCTAAGAACCTAGTTTAAGCAAGCATTACCGGTCAGAGGTATTCCGTACGTGCACGGTGGAGTTAGGACATGATTGCATTGCATTTTTAGATTTTCCCGGCTCAGAAACTTAGCTCATGCATTATGGTACATAGAGGAGGACCGTGGTACGCATCGGGGTATATAGGTTAGCGCACTAGCTATTTATGTGGTGATACATTCCACCATATTTACTGTAATAGGTGATGTGGACATGAGGTCCTCCACCGGGCCACTTCGTGAGAGACACAAGCCTCCCGTGTTTACTGTATATCAGGTGATGTGGACACGAGGTCCTTCCATCGACACGGTAGAGAAATAGGTTTCCCATGTTTACCCGAGTACTTAGGTGATGTGGACATGAGGTCCTTCCACCGGCATGGTAGAGACACAGGTTTCCCGCGTTTACTATGGTACAATAGGCAAGAAAGGCTTCTAGTGGTTGATCTTTATTTTATAAGCTTATTTTTACATACAACTTTAATCAACCACCGATAAGCAAGCAAACAAATTTATAAAAGTTTTATAAACTTTTATAACAAAGCAAGTAAGTGTATTTATGAAAAGTTTTAGAAACTTTTATAGCAAGCAAGCAAGCAGTTTATGAAAAGTTTTAGAAACTTTTATAGCAAGCAAGCAAGCAGTTTATGAAATGTTTTAGAAACTTTTATAGCAAAGCAAGCAAGCAGTGTATGAAAAGTTTTAGAAACTATAGCAGCAAGTAAGGTTTTCAAAATGTTTTGTAAAGAGATAGTTTTATGTTTTGAGACATTTAAAAGCAAGCATTTTATAAATTATACCTACAGCTCTTTAGCTTATTTTCGGGGTTTTAAAATATTTTTTAGGTATAGATACGCCGAACGGGACATATTGGGTCCTCCCGACTACTAGTTATATGTGCCATTTACTCAATTATTGTAAATATTTGTAAAAAAGTACTTTGAACTTGTATAGTTGTGCATATGTATGTACATAGTTTTGTTTTATGAAATGTGATGAGCCTGAGGCTCTTTTGAAGAAGTGTAAATTATCTTTACAGGTTTTGGGATATGTCCTATATGCAGTTGTTATGTTGTCGAAATTTTATAAAATCACAAGTTTAGAAAAGAAAAATTTTTATACGGGTTTTCAGCAAGCAACACAGCTTAGCTTCACAGGATTCTCTGCTATTAAGATCTACTGGTGTTTCTGTGGGGTTGCTCTACACGCCTACTAGTAGGGGTGGGGGTGTGTCAAGTTGGTATCGGAGAAGGGTCTTAGGAAACCTGTGTTATTAAGCACCGTAGTTTTCTTATACACTATTTTACACTATTAGTAATCATACATTTTCAAATTCAAATACATACATATTAAGTGTTTCAAAGTACGAAAAGCACTATGTCAGGCAGAGGACGTCGAAGTCGTCCTAGGAGAGCCATTCTAGAGGCTTTCGAGCGTCCTGCAGTACTTGAGGAAGTTGAGCACAGAGTTGCTTCTTCTACCGCCTCCATGAATCAGCCTCCAACGATGTGTCGTTAGATCATTCACACCAAAGAGAGCCTGTTCCAGATTGTTTATCAGAAAGGGCTTGGCATGCATTGTTCAGATAGTAGCTATATAGCGACTCATCAAGAACAAGTAGCCTCGTACTCCACCTTCGCCGCCACCTAGAGAGGTTCCTGAAGAGCCTGGGAGGTCTATAGGGAGAGCATAGAAGTTAGACGCTAAGCCATATGACGGCAGTAGCGATCTAGAGACCTAGCCATTAGGGGGTCGTATGAGAGTTTCCCTTCCAGTAAGAGATTTGTTAGTCTCAGATAGAGTAGTTAGAGATAGTAGAGTTCTGATTGAGGATAGGAGTTCCCAAATGGATTCGTACCTTAGATATGAGGGATTTTGATGTGGTTCTCGGCATGGATTGATGTTTTTCCATAGGGCCACATTATATTGTTATAAAAAGGAAGTAAAGTTGCATAGACCAGGGAAATTGAAGGTAAAGTTCAGGGGAATATGTAGAGAGGTATTTTCCAATATGATCTCCATATGGCAAATAAGCAGAGATGTCAAGGTAAGGGTTGTCGTGGTTATCCGGCTTATGGTGGAGACAGTGGAATGAGGGGACTCTAAAGGGATGAGAGATTCCGGGGCTTGTTAGAGAGTTCCCAGATGATATCAGGATTACCTCTAGATGTAGAGAAGTGGAGTTCACGCCCGATTCCCTTGGCCCGACCCGACATGATCCGAACCTGTTTCTGGGTGCGAAACCATGACACCGGGGGACTCTCTTACTTTTTTTTTATACAAACAATATTTTTTTTTCAGAGCTTAACTTATACCTGTAAGTATAAAATAATTTTTGTAATAACCAAAAGTCATTCACATATACAAAGGAACTACCAATCGAGTGGTATCCATTAAAATCTCTACACATGCTGTCCTAATTACTTATACAATTACTATACATGTAATATCTAATACAAACATCGAGATTATGGAAATGCGGCCGGTGAGCACCTATCTCCGAGATGGCCCGTACCGCCGGTGTGGTACGTCTGCCCCTTTTATCTCCGCACCTACACGATTGAACACCGCAAGCAGCTTTGGCTGGGAATATAGGCAAGAACGCACTAATAACAAAAATCGCTGCCACTATCTTTTTACATTTAGCATTTCTATGTACATATAACGGTTTATTCTATGTGACTTAACTATCTCATATTATACATGTAGATTTTATTCTTTTCAAATTCCTTATCATTATCTTGTTCATATTACATCCCTGTGTCATGTATTTTACAAAGTTGTAACTCATATCTACTACACGTATTTATAGATCAAATCATATTCAGAGTAAACTTATACATATACAAATTTGGCAATCTGTAACTAATCAAGTCATATTAAATTCAGACAGACAAATCAAACTAATACCAATACATATTAGACTCTTATCATTATCACTTGGGCCAGAGCTTCACAATCAACTCCTTTAGCAATTACGCTTTCATGATCCTCGGGATGCCCGTTAAATCCTTTTAGTTTTCAGTTTTAAATTTATTTTCAAAAGTGTCGCGACTAACTCACTTGACCCGATCATGGATCCAAGTCGAGCCCTAGCACCTGAATATTTTCAATATCTTACCAAACATGTTGTTTATGTTATCCCATTTTAATCTTTTAGTTACACGAAAACACTTTCGCAATCCCATAACCACTTACAAATCTAAAAGACCCATAACATTCACACTTAATAACATGCATTTTCAAATAATGCCTTTGTATCCGCATATACTATGCTATTCCTTATTTTCGTGATGCTTTAATATACAATCATTTACTATATCATATCATGCATTTTCAATGCAACAATTCATTTCTACAATCAATTCATGAGATTTAAGCATATTCATAAATAACCCATTACACCGTCAATGCTGGGCTATTTCACCTTGACTATTCGACTATTACCAAGTGATTCCGTTTGATGAATCACCCTATTATCATTCCAGAATGTGCTTTATACATTTAACGATTCTATTCTCCCATCATACGATGTCGTTATAATCCTCGACACGTGGTATCACTTATCTTGCTTCCTATCATGACGGATGCCGTTTGGTGCATCCCGACACGTGGTATCATTTATTCGATTCTCCCATCATGACGACACGTGGTATCATTTATTCGATTCTCCCATCATGACGGATGCTGTTTGGTGCATCCCGACATCGCGGTATCATTTCGTGGTCTTGCCTCCATCATGCATCGATCGTTTGGTGCATCCCCGACACGCGGTATCACTTATTCGTTTCTCCCATCATGATTCGATGCCGCTTTGGTGCATCCCGACACGTGGTGGTCACTTTATTCTGCCTTCCCATCATGACGGATGCCGTTGCGCATCCCGACACGGTATCACTCAAATTCCATACGCCATCAAGACGCACGCCGATTGGTGCATCCCGCCGCGGCTTCAATGCCATACACCAACGCGCGACGGATGCCGATTGCGCATCCCGCCGCGGGACATTGAAAATTTCGGGTTTCATGATTCGATGCCGATTTGTGCATCCCGTCGCGGTTCATTCGATATATCAATTAATTCACATCTATGATGGATCTCGCTTAATGAACTCCGCTCTTTGTCATCATTCATATTCATTCGATTTTCAAAATCATTTCAGCCTAATTTCACTTTCGTGATTATCTTTTCAAAGATATACTCCACCCATGTACTTATTTCCATATGCTCATTCATAAATTCATTTACGTATACTCATTCACGTATACTCATTCATACACTCATTCATAAATTCATTTACATATACTCATTCACGTATACTCATTCATAAATTCATTCATGTATACTCATTCATGTATACTCATTCATAAATTCATTTATCGTGATACTTATCTACAGATACTCATTCATACACTCATTCACATATTCATTCATGTATACTCATTCATGTATACTCATTCATAAATTCATTTACGTATACTTATTCACGTATACTCATTCATACACTCATTCACATATTCATTCATGTATACTCATTCATAAATTCATTTACGTATACTTATTCACGTATACTCATTCATACACTCATTCACATATTCATTCATGTATACTCATTCATGTATACTCATTCATAAATTCATTTACGTATACTTATTCACGTATACTCATTCATGTATACTCATTCATAAATTCATCTATGTATACTCATTCATGTATACTATTCATGAATTCATTTACGATACTTTATTCACGTATACTCATTCATACACTCATTCACATTCATTCATGTATACTCATTCATGTATAATGCCATTCATAAATTCATTTACGTATACTTATTCACGATACTCCTATCATTTGTTATCATTTTCCTGGGTTATATGTGATAATAATCATATATCACTTAACCACATTATGTGTCTTTCATGACATATTGCCTTTCATGTTCACAATCATGTTTCAATTAGTTTTCATTTTCATTTTCCATAATCATTTTCATGTTCATTTTGAACACATCTTTACATTTTTCATTTTCTACATTTTCCTTGTTTCATGCCTATTACATATGGCACTTCATATTCTTGTGAAGTATGATGTCAATGGAATCACACCTCATTCATATATTCTTATTCCTCTATGAATCTACTTTACTTAGGAAGTGGAATCAATCCAATCGGATCATCCAAACTAAAGTTATGGCATTTTCATGCCAACTAGGGCTTCAAGGTCCTGGACACACCAGAACAGTTCGTATTACTAATTTTTCCGGATCTAACTTCATGTTTGACTCTAGGTCATTGTATTCTTTTAAATATAAGGTCCTAAGGGTTCTATTCCAACTGAATCACCCACCCGGAGCACCGAACTCAAGTTACGTCCGAAACAACACCTGACTACTCTATGTTCAAAGCTGGAACCGTAATTTGGCTTGCACACGGCCCCACTTTGCGAATTTTTAGCCACTTAGGATCATAATTTGGCCATGCCTATTCTTTAAGTTTGGTTCTCCTTGAAGTCTATTTTACGAGCCACTTGAATCACTCCAAATCGTATAAGAAATATGAAGTTATGGCCAAATACGAAAACCGGGTCGAAACTCGAAAGTGAAGAATGCGGTGTACCGGTATTAATCTCAATGTACGGCACATTGGCCAAAATGACCAGAAACACAGTGTAAATCGCATGTTCAAAGTGTACCGGTACACATCACCCGGGAATGCCCAGAATGTGTCTTTTCTCCCTTTTTTTACATATTTTTGATACCCACATCAACCTTATACTCCATAAACACCTCAAAGCCATTCCACCATCTTATAACATCAATTTTACTTAATTCTTCTTTCAATACTTCTCTTATTTCCCCAAAACTTCATGAATTACTCTCAAACCCACTTCTAATATGGGTTATGATCCATACATAACCCTACAAAGTTTAGTTAGGGTTTGTCTCTAAACCCTAACTCATTTACTTGCTCCTTGAAATATGAATCATCCTCAAAGAGAGGATTTCATGTGCTTCTTGTCATATTCAAGGTTTTACCAAGCTTACTTTTAAGAATTCTAGGGTTAGGAAGAAATCCTAACAAAACCCTAGGTTTTTGGGAACAAACTAATAACCATCAAAGCATGGAAATTCATACAAAACTTTAGAATTCCATGTAGTTCCATACAAATATCATAGAATCCATACCTTTGAATCCTTCTTGAACTCCTCCTCTTTTCTTCTTCTTCCTCTTCCTCTTCTTCTTCTTCCTCCTATCTTTCTCTCTTCATTCACGCTTTTGTGTTCTCCAAAATGAGACCTCACTGGTCTTAAATCCATGTTTCATAAGGGCCATGCTCGGGCCAAGTAAAAATCCATTTTTGCTTTAAGTTTTCATAATTGCATTTTGGTCCCCCATTTCTCTTCTATTTCTATTCCATCTTTTCTCTATTTGCCTTGAATCCCATAACTTTCTTAAATTTAGTTTGGCATATTATCTGCTTTATTACCTCGGGGTCCTCAAATGGAAATTGGACCACTTACCCTTTGTCTCTAATTTTGATTTCTGCCCTCATTTATTTTTCCTCAAAATTCATATTTAGCTTTATAATATACTTCTAAACAAGTCCGAAACTGTTAGGGTATATTTCGGGGTGTTACAAGTTCACCATTGATTTATCCCAAGGATCGAGCCCATTTCCATTCTCCTTATGGATGGCTCCCGCAGAGTCAGGAGCTTAAGGCTTAACTGAAGAGTCATTGCAAGGGATTCATTTGGCTACATATCTCCATGGGAACTCCGCCGTGGAAAAAGAAAGATGGGAGTCGAGGTTGTGTATAGACATGCGCTTGAACAGAGTTACCATCTCGTAATCGCATTCACCCTAGATCGATGAGTTATTCATCAGCCTGTGGGTCTCTGGCGGCAATTTCTAAGATAGATTTGAGGCTCTGGGTATCATCAGTTGAGAGTGTAGGAGAGTGATGTTCCTAAGACTCCGCATTCGTGACACACTAATGGGCATTATGATTTTCCGTGATGCCGCTATTCACTAATGCCCCAGACATGCATGGATTTGATGAATCGGGTATTCTGAACCGTACTCGGGATAGGTTCACATAGTCTTTACTGATGATATCCTAGTGTATTCAGTAATCCAAGAGGAGCATTCGTGAGCACCTAAGGATTGTGCTGCGCACCCTAAGGGAGGGCAATGCATGCCAATTGAGCAAGTGCCGCTTGCTTCGATAGGTGACATTCCTAAAGTCATGTGATCTCACCGAGGGTGATGGATCCCCGTAAATAGAAGCTTGCAAATTGGAACACCTAAAGAATGTGTCGAGGTCAGAAGCTTCCTTGGTTTAGCTGGGTATTACAGCAGTTTGTTGAGTGGCTTCCAGATAGCGTACCCCCACTAACCAAGCCGACAAGGAAAGATGTCAGTATGATTGCGGATGCCACAAGAGCTTGGGAGTCAAGGTAGATCAACTTTAGCTCCAGTTCTAGCTTTGCCCAATGGGAGAGATGGGTTTGTGGTTTACAATGATGCTTCTGGTAAGGGCCTTGGTTGTGTTTTGATGCGTAATGATGTGGTGATTGCAAGATGCCTCAGGCGCCTAAAGAAGCATGAGGAGAATTTACCCTAAACATGACTTAGAGCTTCCAAATAACATGGTTCAGACCGAAGATATGGAGGCATTACTTATATGGTGCCTTAAGTGTGATCTTTACGCATCATAAGAGTCTTCGGCAAGAGCCACCAAAAAAAGCTAAACCTCGAAAAGAAGATGGCTTGAGCGATTAAGGACTACGACCGTACTATTGAGTACCATTCAGAAAAGCTAATGTCATGAGCGCATGCCTCGAGTAAACTACTAGAGAGTTCCTTGTCCCACATGATCGTGCTATCTCCACCGTTGGTGGATCCGAGGTTTAGGGGTGATATCGAGGCCGAGACTGTGGCACATTAGTCACATTTCATGTTAGACCTTCCTAAGGTCATCTGTGCAAGGTAGCTGGGTGATCCATGCATGATTGCTTAAGGAAGAGATAGAAAAGGGAAAGAAAGCAGAGTTTCAAATAAGAGATGATGGTATGATAGTGAAAGGGCAGAGAATGTGTGAGCCAGAGTATGGCGAGTTGAAGAGAGACATTATGGAAGAAGCACATTTATCTGCTTATGTTATAATCCAGTAGTACTAAGATGTACAGACTTTGAAAGAACATTACCGGGTGGAACGGGCTGAAGAAAAAGATCGCAGCGCTTCTTTCTTCTAGATGCCTAACTCCGTTAATGTGAAGGTAGAGCATCGAGGCCGTTGAAAGATACGCTTACTCCTATTCTCGCATGGAAATGGGAAAGACTACTATGGATTTTGTGACAGTCTTCCATGGACTTAGAGGCAAAGATGATGCTATATAGGTGATAGCTTGATCATCAGACGAGGTCCGCCTATCTCTCGCGCTAATGTTGAGGATTCTGTGTTGGCTTACTTGTATGTGGATGAGCTTAGTGAGACTTCATGGGTTCCGCTTGATAGTTTCAGATCGAGACCTGTGTTCACATCCAGATTTGGCCTAGCTTGCGTGCAGCCTTTAGTACTCGCTCATATTAGCACATCATTTCATCCTGGGGACCTGGATGGCCAACAGAGGATCATTCGACAAAGGAGGATTAATGCGAGAGCTTGTGTGATGGAATCTGCTGAAATGGATACCATTTGGCATGGAGTTCGCTCACACAACATCTATCGCATAGATGGCTCCATTCGAGTCTCCTTGTATTTAAGAGAGAAATGTGTGACTCTAGCAGGCCGGGATGAGGTTGGTGAGAGGAGACTGGTAGGCCTTGAGTTAGTGTAGATCACTAGACAAAGTGAAAGTTGTTCTCAGATAACTTGAAGATAGCAAGAGATAGACAAAGAAGGGCGAACAACCGTCGCAGACTTCTGGGTAGTCGAGACGGTGATCTGCATTCAAGATTTCCCTTAGAAGGGTGTTTGAGATTTGGGAGGCGAGGTAAGCCTGGCCCGAGATTTATAGGGCCTTATGAGATCAGGAGCAAGGTGGGGCCAAGAGCTTCATGTGCTGAAGTTACTCCCTGCAGTTATCCAGATTCATACTCATGTGTCGATGTTATGAAGAAATACATCCCAAATCCTTCATAAAAAGAGAGAAAAACAAAGAGAACCCACTTACGAGAAATGTTCGCATTATAGAATGAAGAAGAGTTATAGTGCGCATCCCTTTAAATAAAATGGAAGAACTCATGGAGAGATGCACCTAACAAATGATCGCATCCTCAATTATTTTCATTTGAGGTATTTTCCTTTCCTTGAGTTTAGTTTGTTCATTAGTGACCTAAATGTCTAAAAAGATGGAGATTTGTGCTTCACCCCCGAGAGGTACGGCACGCAACCATAGGTCGCAGCAGGCAAAAACAAGCTTCTTATTGGTTGAGTGCCATAGTATGTGGCTTCGGTTAACGAAACAATGGTGGGAAAGCCAAAATAATGGTGTTCTTCTTCGTCGTACAGCAAAGCAACAAATTCCCGAATAGTTAAAAGAGCGCGTTATAAACAACGCTGCCGTCCTGGTAAAGTTTCTAAATTAGATCCTGGGCACAAACGACTGCGCCATAAATTTGTCTCGCGAAATGTAGTGACCTAGAAAAGTTTCGTCAAATTCTGAGACAGTCGAAATATTTTACAATTTTATGGGTGATAAGTCACCAGTGACTTCAAGGACAAGATTTTTACGAAAATCTCGAAAGTCAGGAAATAATTTGAGCTAAATTCATTTAAAATAAATTGAACTGAAAAGAAATAAAAATTTTCGGGGCAGAAATGGACTCGAATAAGGCAATATGTTTGCGTATCCAACACACAATAATAATAATAATTAAAAAAAGAGGATAAAATCAAAACGAAAAGTCAAAAGACACCTGACGCGGAGAGAGAGGGGTGCAAGAGAGAGATTTTTATATTTATTTTTTCTTATTTTCACTTCTCTTTAAGATCTATGGAAATCGGACCGTAGGTTTTCATTGGAGCAGAAGGCAAAGTTGATCCACGCAACAAGGGCTACGCGTGGGCACTAAAATCGTAGCGTTTCGTCAAACTACACAAGGTAGGGAATTATCCTACTTGTGTTATTTTTATCCTAAATGTCATTTAATGGCTTGGGATTTGCTTAGAGACTGTGAGAGGTTGTAAATTTCAGTCCCAAAATTTTTGGACTGAGTTTAGGAATTTTTAGGAATTTTCACTATTTTTTTTGATGTCCTGGTTTAATTTCTCAGATTCATTTTCGCATACTGGTTGAAATTTCGGATTGTTTTACAAATGTGATTAACTTAATCAAGGTAGTCCCGACTGTGTTAAAGCTGGGTTTTGATCCCGACCGATGTTTTCTGCCATTGTGAGAAAATAAATAATATGCTATTATGTGATAAATGAAAATTATATAGGTAAAGTGGAATGAGAAATTGCAAAAGTTGTGCTCAATTATTGTAACCGGAAAAGTGAGTGTTCTAAACTTTATTTTTCAATACTAGTGTATTGGTAATACATCATTTTACGATTTGTATGTTATGGTTTTAATTGTTAAACCATATTTTATTAAGCAAGTAAGCAAGCAAGCATGTTATGGTTTTAATTGTTAAACCATATTTTAAAGCTTATGGTTTTGATTTGTTAAACCATATTTTATAAAGCAAGCAAGCAAGCAAGCAGGTTATGGTTTTAATTGTTAAACCATATTTTAAAGTTTATGGTTTTAATTTGTTAAACCATATTTTAAAAAGCAAGCAAGCAAAATTATATTTTTATAAATCAGGCCTTAAGAAATCCCTAGTTTAAGCAAGCATTACCGGTCAGAGGTATTCTGTACGTGCACGGTGAAGTTAGGACATGATTGCATAGCATTTTAGATTTTCCTAGTCGGAAAACTTAGCTCATGCATTATGGCATATTAGAGGAAGACCGTGGCACATATTGGGGTATATAGGGTTAGCGTTAAGAACTATTATGGTGATGAAGATTCCACCATATTTATCAGAATAGGTGATGTGGACACGAGGTCCTTCCACCGACACGGAAAAGACACACAAAGTTCAGAGCCTATCAGTATACTAGCGATGGGACACGAGGTCCTTCCACCGACAGAGAGACACAGTTTCCTCGTGCTTACTAGGGTACAATAAGTAAGAGGGCCTCCAAAGGGTTGATCTTTATTTTTATAAGCGTTTACATACAAATTTAAACGACATCGTATATGGGCAACATTATAAACTTCTTATAACAAAGCGTTAAAGCGCTTGTGAAAAGTTTTAGAAACTTTTAGAGCAAAGTACAAAGCATTTTATGAAATGTTTTAAACTTTATAAGAAAGCAAGAAGGGGCTTATAAAAGTTTTAGAAACTTTATAGCAAAGTAAGCAATAGCTTTATGAAAAGTTTTAGAAACTTTTATAAAGAGCAAGTAAGGTTTTTTCAAAATGTTTTGTAAGAGATAGTTTTATAGTTTCAGACATTTTTCGTAAAAGTAAGCATTTTATAAAGCATACACTCATTGAGCTCTTTAGCTCATTATTTTCCTGGTTTTAAAAATTATTTTTCAGGTACAGATACGCCGAACGCTGGGACATATCAGGGTCCTCCTGACTACTAGTTATATGTGCTGTATTTACTCACTTTTGTATATATTTGTAAGAAAGTACTTTGAACTTGTATTGTTGTGCATATGTATGTACATAGTTTTGTTTTATGAAAACGTGATAAGCCTAAGGCTTTTTTGAAGAATTGTTGTTGGTTGCCATATTTTGGAAGTGTAAATCAGATGAGCAGTTTCAGGATTATGTCCTATATGCAGCTATTATGTCAAATCGAAGAATAAAATCACAAGTTTAGAAAAGAAAATTTTTTATATGGGTTTTCAGCAAGCAACACAGCTTAGCTTCACAGGATTCTCTAGTCGTTGGAAGAATCTACTGGGGTTTCGTGGGGTTATACTGCACATCGCCTACTAGTAGGGGTGGGGGTGTGTCAACCAGTTTTGAAAAGTTGAGCTCTTTGGAAATGGGTTAATGGTGGTATTCATTTTTATGCATAAGGTGGAAGAACACCTTAATTAGAATTCTTGAATTTTTTTGATTGGTGTTGTTCTTGAATTTATTTGTTCCTAATACTAGTACCATATACCCAAGCAAGGTCCTGTATCTTACTCTGATTTCCAGGAGGCCCTCTAAGTGACACAGAGATGGAGAATCCTGAGACTATAGAGCTGTTCTTTGTGGGTATGGTAGAATAATACTAAGGAACTAAACGAACTCCTCATGGGTTACTCAACAGATCACCAACTTACCTAATTTGAGGATAGTTGAACGTTTAATGCTTAATCAATCAGAGGTTCCTTCTCTTTCTATTGAATTGATTATGATCTTGTGTTAGCAAGAATCTAATCAAGGAGATGGAAACTTTCATCAGAAATGAAGGATGAGGTGTCAATCAAATTGGAGAATGCTTGCAATATCCTGTCTATGGGGGTAAGAATTCTCCATTCCAAAGATATGGGTATGAAGTACTGAAAAGGAAAAATACTTAAATCTTATAAAGAGGGTTACAAGTAACTGATTAGAATCATGTCTCAAAAATGAATATGAACCTTTAATCAATGAAAAGTATGGTTAAGGGAGAAATCCAAACTATACTACCATGCATCTTGACAAACTCAGTTTTCCAATTTAAGGTTGAGTTATGAATCATAAGATGCGTAAACTGACATTATCACTCATTGATCTATATTCATGAGTCTCACTCAAGAAATTCCCAAAACCATTTTTATTAAAAATTATTTTCATGTATATTTAGAATTGAATCTGTGACTGCACTATTTTTAGTCATCTCATCATCATAACAAGATTGCAAATAGTAAATGATCTTAAGTAGTCAGTAGTTAGTCTTTGATTTATCATCATTCCTCAGGGGAACGATATCTGGACTTTAAATATCTACTTTTATTATTTGTACGACCTATGCACTTGCAGTAATCAAGACCAACTCAATTTTTATTGAATACATTTTACTAAAGGAGCTAATCACTCTTTTCATCTACACAAGCATCTGTGTAACAAGTTTTTGGTGCCGTTGTCGGGGACTAAATAGTTCTTAAGTGGAAGTACTGTAATTTAAGTATATATAAATTTATCAATACACAGCTTTGTTTCATATAAGTTTTGGCAATCGTTGCCGAGGATTAGCTAGTCCTTTCGTAATAATGTTATTAATTTGTGTTTATATATAAAAATGTCTTAACGTTTTGTCATATCGGGATAGATTGATGATTTTAAAGATCAATATCTAAACAAAAGGATTTACTACACTTGGACATTTTTCTTTATTATAAATTCTCGTAAAATCAACAAAACGCTTTTAATGGCAATAGTTGAATAATAGTTATTGAAAATTTCTACGAGCTTAAATGTAGATACAACAAAGATCCCGCAGACCATTCGATTCAAGGTGTTTCTCGCTTCAAGAAGATTTTAAATGCATAGAAACCATGCATTTGCCGCCTCTGTGACATTGGAAATAGAGAGAACATTGAAGAATTGGAGGCAGATCACAAGTGCAGAATCTAGAAGTATGGCAAATCAAAGAGAAAGATCAGAGGACTATTCTAGGAAGAAGGTTAAGTAGAAAGACATCGTGAGGTCAATATGGAGTGAATTTTGAGGCTTATTATCTAAGAGGAGTACTCTGCTGTGAGACAACTTGTAGTTGAAGCCAACAATTTTGAAATGGCTGCATTGATTACTATGGTACAAGAAGACTCAGCTTCACCGGGTCATCCCTCCGAAGATCCTAATGAGCGATGGAAGATTCATGAGGATGGCTAACACAACCAAGTTGAATGGGGCAGGAGACCGTATAATCAGCTCACTCTTCCCTTTTCACCTAGAGATGGCAGCAACTTGGTTTGACTTCACATTAAGCAGTGGGATCAAGAACAAATGGGAAGAAGTTAAATGAGGCCTATATGAACAGATTTTTCCTCTAGCTCTAACTTTAGAGAGAAGAGGAGAAATAATTGTCTTCAAGCAGAGGGAAGATGAGAGTCTCTACAATGCATGGGAGAGATGCAAGAGACTGTTAAAAAGGATTCCTAAGTGCATGGAATAGATTTGACCACTGTATGGATATATTCTATCATGCTATGAATTATGCCTCTAAGGGTATAATTGATGCATCCTGATGTGGGGATTTTAAGAGAAGAAGTACAGAGGAGGCAAGGCAATTGATTGAAGACCTTGCCAAATGCAATTACAAGGCTCCATTTGAAACTTCAGGGAGCAAAGAATAGACCTAAGGGAAGTGGTTCATTAAGTCAGAACCGAATGACTGCCATAAGCAAAGTTCGATACGCTTATTGGGTTAGGAAAAGGACTTTCAATCATTTGAAGATCGGGACAGTCAGATTTTATGTCAAAAAATAAGAGAATTCTGAATTTGCATGAGAAAAGATTTTCTGAATTGGAAAATTTCCAACCAAACACAACTGTGTTTCAGATAAATACTAATGCTTCATTGAGGAACTTGGAAACTAAAGGGCACTGAATTCTTCTCTTGCGTAACCAATCAAGGAATGCATTTACCAGTAGTACAGAAATAAATCCAAAAGATTTCACACCTACTTCATTGAGAGGTAACAATGAATTGTAAGGAAACAAGAAGATGTAGATGAAATAGACATTAGAAAGAAATTGAGGAAGAACAGCTTAGACTAAAGGAGCATATAAGAAGATGTTGAAAATGAAGAATTTATCATAAATGTATAAGGTAAAGACAGAAAACTGAGTAGCTGTTTGGGAGGCATCCCAAGTGGAAATTTATAATTTTAATGTTGTTAGATTTTGTGTGTTTGATTTTCCAATTTTAATTTTGATAGAATTTTATATTTTTAAAGGGTTGTTGATTTTTTTAGGACAATGAAGCTATATTAAAAATGAATTTTATCATGAAGCACACTGTCTCAAACTGAAATATGCGGGGGAGTATTTCTATTTTCCTCAATTTGTTTTAATGATGATGCATAATTGAAGTTTGGGGGAATTTGATTTTATTTTAGTTATCCTGAACATCATCTATGCTATTTTTCTTGAATAAAGAAATGAAATGTTATTGTTCATACTTGAATTGAGGGTCTTTGATGATTAAATGAGTCTTCACAAGTATGTTCAGATGGGTATGAGTGGATACACCTTGTTTTGAAAGTATCTTGAGTGAAAACTGAGAGAGGCAATTCTAAAATTAAAGTCTCATGTCATGACATGATTTCTCTCAGGTTATGACATAAATAATTTCGACTCACTTGAAAAGGAATGTTTATGTCACGATGTCATTTTCATTGTCACAACATAGATTCAAAAGAGCACTAAAAAGAATGTTGAAACATTTTTTTCAATGTCGCGACATTCGACTGACCTTGTACACAAGTGATTACAAAACTTTGTCAAGACATTTAATGAAGGCACAACAAAACATTTGGCTTATAAATAGAAATTTTTTGAAAACTAGAAGGCCACCTTTCTCATAAATTATCAAACCTCTCAAATTTCCTTAATCCACACTTCCATATTTCCTCTCCTAAACCCTATTCCAAAACCCTAACCTAACCATGTCTGAGCCGATGCACCTTATTCCAAATCTGAACGAGATGATGGATGCATACACTGAAGTAGAGGAAGAGATCGTTCAAGAAACTCAATCAAGGGAAATGCAAGATGAAGAAAGAACTGAAGATAGAGGAGAGCTTGGGCAACTAGAGGAAGAATCAAGAAAAAGGAAGAGGGGAGTTGAAGAAGTAAGAAGCTTGATCTTAGACAAAGCAGCAACTCCCATGGAGAAGAGTTTGAAGGACATGAGCTTCATTGAAAAAGGATTCAGAAAGCTTATCTCCCTTTTCGCTTAAATGCTTGAGAAGAGAGGATGGCAATCATTGGGTGAGCACAAAGAACCAGGTTACAAGCAGAAAGAATTTTTTGCAAACATGGTGGAAGAGGAAGGAAAGAAAGTGTATGTCAAAGGACAATGGATAGACTTCAGCAAAGAGAAGATAAATACATTGTTCAATTTGAAGGTGTAGAAAGATGGTTCAAAGTTCAAGAAACTACTGAAGGAGCCAGAGTATCAAAAGATAGTAGACCTACTTATAACCAAGGATGAAAATACCTGGCCGACTCCGATATATCGTGTACTTGATTTTACCTGAGACACGAGATATACTCCAAGTGGATATTTTTGCTACGAATATTGATAGGTTAAATTAAACCGTTGTTAATAATCCAACCGCTGATCAAGTCGATTTACCCAATATATAAAATATATTCGACATATCTCGATATATCCCGATATATCTCGATATATTTCGGATATTTTATCGAAAAATTAAACTAACGCACGCTGCGGTGCCAGCATACCGATATTTTCACGATATACCTGATATATTCCGCCATCGAGCATCGCGGTCTAACATCATCGACATCGATATATCGGAGATATATCGATGGATATATCGGATATTTTCATCCTTGCTTATAACCGGGAAGGGAAAATCGAAGGGGACAAAGAAAACCCTATACAAATCCATTGCTAGAGGAGACTTAATCAAGAGGTTAAGGTGTATGGTTCTATTTCATCGCCTATGCCCTTTGCATCGGCACCTCAAAGACAAGGGAGAAGGGGATGAAGTAATCCTCCTCTATGCATCACAGGTACAAAATGAATGGGGAAAATAATTGAAAATCTATCTTAAGCTACTTAGAAGCAATTGGTAAGGATTGATTCCACACCCAACAACAATAACCACTTTTTCCTTCGGGGAGCCGAGGCGTAATGGGAAAAGTAGAAACATCTCAGTGGCATCCTCTGACCTTGACAAGAGTGACTAAAGGTCCTAAGAACAGAGGAAATGGGAAAGAGAAAGAGGTGGAAGAAGAAAGGGGGAATGAAAAGTGCAATGAGCCAACATAATGGGAAAGTCCACCCCAAGGACAACAAGATTTGCAGGAAAGCCAAAGTCCCAGTTGAAATGCATCCCCAGACCTGAGAGAAACCCATCAGGAACAAGCTGAGGGTTCAGGGCACCAATGTAATAATGCAGAACTGATGGAGATGTCAAGTCCAAGGAAATAAGAGTATGAAAGAAAGGATGACTCGCTGAAGTCTGACTACAACTTAGGATGAGTATAATAGCACAAATGTGAAGAAGGGATTAGAACTGGAGGATGCATTAGCTAAAAGAGATAAAGAATGGAGAGTTGAATCGAAAAAATGTACTTAACCGGTTGAATAGTCTCGGCACACCGCAAATGTGAGTTTTCGCTAATGACCTATGAGCAAGTCAGGAGAACACTTGAATCATCGGCTAAAAGGCGCCGAGAACTCGGCTGAAAAGCAATGCAAAGATCTAGACTGGCTATGAAGATGGGCCTCAACAAGAAAGGTGCGCATTGCACAAATCAAAATTTCGTGACATGTGACCTACACAAGAGTCCTCAAGGTGTAACAAACCCCCCAATACCATTCTCTAACCCATATCCATATGAAGAAGAACCTTCTAAATCTTGAAAAGCACCAACCTAAAAGAAAACCCCTAGTGAAATAAGAAAGGAAACTAACCTCGCAGAGGAGGTCATACTTAAGAATGGAAGTCGCTAAGGAGTAAAAATGAAAATCATTCTACTTTCTATATCTTTCCCTCTGTATCTAAAGTCCACCTTTGATAAATTCAATAAAATAAAAATTCTTTGCAAGCTGTGTTCAATTATGTTTGATTTTTCTCATTAGTTTGTTTGTTTTGTCTAATTTTTCTTTCCTTCATGTTTAATAGTTAGAAAATTTTAACTTGTGGTAAATGAATTAGTTGAATAATTAAGAAACTAGTTACTTGGATCTAAGTGTCAAACTGCTGCAACATGTTTGGTTTATTGGAATTGATTAAAGAATGAAATTGTGGTTGTGTTGGATTGTTTGGAGCTGAAAGCATGATTAAAATGAACCTCTTGACTGGTTAAACAACACAACAACAAATCTCATAACCAAACAAAAATCCGATGATGCATGGGGTAGACAAATGAATGGAATTGGAAGGTTGTAAGGTTACAACTCGACCGTTGAACTTCAAGAAGAAGGAAGACTTTTTAATAAAATTGATGGAATGTGATAAGACTTATAATTATGTTGTGTGTAAACAATTTTAGTTATAAAACTCGATAAACTCTACACACGTGTCAAAAATGACTCAAAACAAATTTTGCTATGATTAGAACATCTTCGATCCGTCACGCATCTCACCAATGTCCTAGAACTTGTTGGATTATTAATCAAGGTAAAATCCTAGTCAATACCACTAGCAGAAAATGATTTAGGCCATCCTTGGAAGTTCGAGCCTTTCAAACCTACCTTATGATATGCATACATATACACTAGTTCCTTTATTCGGAAGCCTATAGCCAATCTTTCATCACCAACCAAAGAAATGATAGCTTTTCCTAATTCCTTCCTTAAACATAATTCTATAGTAAAGAACCCTTATTTGCCCAAATGATTAGACAAAATACATCAATGACAGAAAAGGACAAGTTTAGGGGAATATTATTTCAAGTTGTTGAGAAGGATAAAAGGGTTGCAAGGAAAATGCGTAGAGATAAGAAAGATGGAAGAGAATTTATGAAAGAAGGTCAGAAAGAAAAAACATCAAGGAGGAATGAGTTTGGTCTTGTAGCCTTCCTCCTTGGAACAATTAAGTCCTTAGGGGTGTTCAACACTTAGTACCCTAATGCCAACTGGTATGGGAGTTATTGACCCAAAGTTCGTTAAGGGAGGTAGAAAGCTTAAAAAGACAAAACATTGCACCATTCCATCAAACTTGGTGAGAAATGAAAGCTTCTCAAATAAGGGAGAGAAGTTATCTTCTGTGTAGACAAGAAAAGAGAAAAAGATACTCACAATGAAGAATATGTACAAAGGTGCACAAACCGTAGGGAAGGTTAGAAACTTACAATCAAGAGAAATCAAGGATATATCAATAAGGCAAGAGTGTAAGTTGTTAGTGAAATTTGGGTGAAATTGAGCCTAAATTGTCCAGTTATCTATCTAATTACCCAAGCCACACATTAAAAGCCTAAAAGACCTATTTGATCCTGAAAGTGGTATTATGCCTACATTAGTGAAGAGTATTATGATCAACAAGCATATGGGACTTTAAAATGAAAGAGAGTATACACAGAGTATTATCCAAGAAGATTAAATTAATTCGTTAAAAGAAAAGAGGAAAGACCAGCACACACACAAATTAGGATTTAATGTTTAAATTGTTTACACCATATGAATTATTTGTTTGTTCAGTGAACTTAATTGAAAATCTTCTTGAATCTATGATTGGAAACATATTTAAAAGTAATTTTATTAACCGACTTATGCTTCTACCCAATCAGTCTAAATGTAAAATGTCCTAACAAAGCAAATTGTTTGAGGACAAACAAAATTTTCTTTTCTGCTTGAGGTCAAACATAACTTTAAGTTTGGGGAATTTGATTTAGTCTTAAACTCATCTATTTTTAATCCATTTTTCTGCATGTTTTTACCGCTTCAACTCTATTTGTATGCCAAATTATGGAATATTCACCAACTTTGTGTTTCTGCGTGTGTTAATTGGAAAATCGAGAGAAACAAGAAAAGAAGCGAAAAATGGAAATTGCATCCTTGTCGCGACATAGTTTTTATATGTCGCGACACAATTTCATGACAAAAGAACTATGTCATACCAAGATCCAAATGTCGCAACAAAGCTCGTGTAGAACTCATGATGAAAGAGCGCCTTTGTTGTGACAAAAGTTTTTTTTCACAAGGGAGATTATTGAAGAATATTATGAAGAAAAGTGTCACAACAGTCCTTAACTTTGTCGCGATAATGATCAAGGCAGAGAGCAAAGGAGTTGTGTCATGACAATATTTCCTCTGTCGCAACATAAAAAGCTGAAGACTAATAGAAGAACTTTGTCATGACAAAAGACAATTCTGTCATGAAAGAAAATGCAAGGACTGAAACACAAGTCAACCGAGACAAGTGTTTTTATGTTGCAACAAAGTTTTCAGAACCAAGCTAGCTCAAGGAGGAATTTCTGTCGCAACAAAGAAAATTATGTCACAACATAACATTTAGAATTCACAACTAAGAGCAACAAAATCTTTGTCGCGACAAACAAAACATGAAGGAGGTGAATTATCTTCGCGATAAGGAGCTAAAGAGAAAAACAAGAGGAGTGGCGACAAAGAAATTCATGTTGCGACATAGTGAAGAATTGAAGGCAGAATCTCTATCGCGATAAAGAAATTTTTTGTTGCGACAATAAAAGCTATGAAATAAGAGAATTCAGTCGCGACAGAATAAAATTAGGTCACGACAAAAATTGAAAAAGAACTGAGATTGGCCAAGGAAATATGTGTTGCAACAAATATTTCTATGTCGCAACACACACAGCGTTTACACGAATGAAAAAGAAAAGTTTGTCAGCGACCAAGGAGTTTCTCGTGTTTACGTAAATTGCTAAGGACTCAAAGAAATTCTGTTGCGACAAAGAAAACTCTATTGCGATAGAGTTGATAGGCTGAAAAGGAAAATGTTTGTCGCGATGAGAAAATTATCGCGTGAGACTCTAGAAACGAAGGACATGAGAAGGCTGGATGCAAAGCGGTTAGTGTCGCCAAAACAATACATTCCTGTTTCGAAAAGAACAAGACTACTACACCAAAATTATGTCACGACATTATCAAAGTCTGTCGCGAAAAAATTCAAGAATGAGCTTAGAAGAGCAGTCATATGGCGCATCTTCGACGGAGGCGGCCAGCCGAAGGCACGAGAAATCTGTTTGAGCGGAGGCTCATGATCTCATGACACATATTATGTAGTTAATGATATGTCCCATTGTGTATGGTGAAGAGCTAATTTGCGGGAGGAGGGATCCTGGCATGGTCTAATGAAGTGCGTTCTTTGTGGGAAGTGCATAAATAAGACGCATCTAGAGGCCTTTGTGCATCTTAGCGACTCCCGGGACGTTTGGGTGGTTAGAGACTCTTGTATATTTTATTTTTCTTTTATTTTCTTTATTTTCTTTTTAGTAAGAGTTAGTTTGAGTAGAGTTTGAATCATAGATTTTAAATGGTATTCTTTTAGATTTTGGTTGGGTATTGGGCGAAGTGCATTTGGTAGAATTTGTCTATAAATCATCTTTCTCATTCTGTTTGAGTTGATGGAGGATGGAAGGTTTAGATGCGTTCATGATTTTAGTGAATTTTCCTAATCGGTTAGTCAACGATGAGTGAACCTGAGTTTTGAGAAAAGTTGAGCTCTCTAAAAATGGGTAAATGATAGAATTTATTTTTATCATATGATGGAAGAAACGCCTTAATTAGAATTCTTGAATTTATTTGATTGGTATTGTTCTTGAATTTATTTGTTCCCAGTACTAGTACC
This sequence comes from Tetrastigma voinierianum, assembly GCA_016808115.1. NCBI lineage: Eukaryota > Viridiplantae > Streptophyta > Magnoliopsida > Vitales > Vitaceae > Tetrastigma > Tetrastigma voinierianum. Next base: position 5,246 of record JAEQBH010004598.1, on the reverse strand, counting down.
ATATACCCAAGTAAGGTCCTGTATCTTACTTTGATTTCCAAGAGGCCCTTTGAGTGACATAGAGATGGAGAATCCTGAGAGTATAGAGTTGCTCTTTGTGGGTATGGTAGACTAATACTAAGGAACCAATGAACTCTGATGGATTACTCAAATAGATCACCAACTTACTCGTAATTTGAGGATAGTTGAATGAAGTATCAGGTTCCAATCAACAAGGTTTCTTCTCTTTCTACTGAATTGATTCTGATCCCGTGTTAGTAAGAATCTAATCAAGGAGATGGAAATTTTCATCAGAAATGAAGGATGAGGTGTCAATCAAATTGGAGAATGCTTGCAATATCACGTACTTGGTGGTAAAAATTTATCCATTCTAAGATATATAGGTATGAAATCTTTGAAAGGAAAATACTTGAAATCTTATAAAGATTCCTGAATTACAAGTAGTGATTAGAATCATGTCTGAAAATAAATATGAACCTTTAATCAATGAAAAGTATGGTTAAGGGAAATCAAACTATGCTATCATCGTCTTGACAAACTGATTTTCGATTTAAAAATTTGATTATGGTCGATAAGATGCAGAAATTGATTATCACTCATTGATCTATATTCAGTTTTGTCTCACTCAGTAAATTCCCAAACCCATTTTTATTAAAAATTATTTTCATGTATATTAAGGAATTGAATCTAGGACTAAAATTATTTTTAGTCATCTCATCATCATAACAGTAGATTTCAAATAGTAATGATCTTGAGTAGTTGGGGTAGTTAGTCTTTTGATTTATCATCATTCCTTGTGGGAACGATATTTGGACTTTAAATATCCACTTTTATTACTTGTACGACCTATGCACTTGCAGTAATCAAGACCAACTCAATTTTTATTGAATGCATTTTACTAAAGGAGCTAATCACTCTTTTCTACACAAGCATCTGTGTAACAAGTTTTTGGCGTCGTTGCCGGGGACTGAATAGTTCTTAAGTGGTAGTACCAAAAATTTGGCATATACAGCTAGCATCATACAATTTGGTATGTTACAAGTTTTTGGCGCCGTTGTTGGGGATTAGTTAATAGTCCTTTGGTAATAGTGTTATTAATTTGTGTTTATATTGAAAAAGGTCTTAACAACAAGTTATTGCTTCAACCAACTTGGATACATAATCCATAGTTAGCAGAATGTATATATTTTCAAATGAAGGTGGGAAAGGTCCCTTGAAGTTTGTACCCCATACATAAAAAAATTTGCACCACTAAAATACCTTGTAGAGGCATCTCAATTCTTCTGTTTATATTGCCCATTCTCTAACATACAGCTACTTGATATAGCTACCCACATTCGGAATAGTCTTTGAATAGAGTTGGCCAATAAAAACTTGATTGGAGAATTTTCTGGGTTGTTCTATCCCCTGCAAAGTGTCCTATATACGGTGATGCATGACATTTATATACAAGTTCACCTTGCTCAGCTTCTGGTACACATCTTCTGATGATCTAATATGCCCCTCCTCTAAACAGCAATGGGTCATCCCAAATATAGAATCTAGCATATGTTCATAACTTCCTTTTATGCTGATATTTCAGTTCTAGTGGCATAACACCACATGCTAGGTAATTCACTATGTTAGCATACCAAGATACTTGAATTATTACTTGAAAAAGTTGCTCATTAGGGAATTTTTCTTTAATTTTGATCTCTCCTTCCTCTTTAGTAGGCTTCTCTATTCTAGATAAGTTATTAGCTATCACATTGTCATTGCCCTTTTGATACGAACCCCGTCAACTTATGAGGAGACCCGTGATCAGATTAGCTCCGAAGAACCGCTTTAGTATTTGGCTTGGATGGAAGACCTCGACCCGTTGCTTATAGAGAAGCAAGAACAGTATGTGAGGGATGTCCTGATCGGTAAGGGATCTGATTGATAAGTCTTGATGAACGCCACGAGAATAGTAGATAAGTTCAACCAAGAGAAATTTAAAGCGCTCAATTTTATAAATGCTTAAAACATAGAATGTAGGATAACAAGCCATTAAATAGGCCCCGAAAATATGAAGAATAGAAACTAAATATTCGGCCCTGAGAAAGTAAATATTTGGCCAAAAACAAGAAGGAAACTAACATACTTTTTCCTAAAGTAACACACTAAAAAAAAGGAAACTAGATAATTATAGGATAAGGCTTGAGAATCAAATCAACCGCAATTTAGAATAAATCAACAGCAAATCAGGAACAAATCAGCACCAAATAAGCTCCAAAATAGCAGCAAATCAGGAACAAATCAGAACCAAATCAGCTCTAAAATAGCAGCAAATCAACACCAAATCTGAAGTAAATCTTTTCTAACAAAAGAAATAGCAACTCCTATTTTACTAGCAAAATAAACTTTCTAAATTCAGTAAAACAACTTCTACTTTGACTTGGAGAATAAATCTTTCTAAAATCAAATAACTCCAAATCAAAATAATAATAAACTCAAAACACTTGGAAATAGAAATATATTAGGTGTCTCGAGGAGTTTCTGATATCCAGTCCCGAATTTTCCATAATTAGATTGAATTCCCAATATTTGTTGTAGAAGGTACGGTATCCACCCCGGATCCTTGTGTTTTGATTCTCATCACCTTTTTATCTTTGATCTCCAAGTCAAATTCTTGCAACAATAGCACCCATCTAACCAGTCTTGGTTTTGCATCTTTCTTTGCTATGAGATACTTGATTATTAAATGATTAATGTGTATGATGACATGGGATCCCAATATGTATGGCATGAACTTCTCACAAGCAAAGACCATTGCCAGCATTTCCTTCTCAGTTGTTGAATAATTTTCTTGAGCTTCATTGAAGGTCATACTAGCGTAATGGATGGCTTTGAATATCTTCTCTTTTCTTTACCCCAAAATCTCTCTCATTGCATAGTCAATAGCATCACACATAATTTCAAATTCTTTGCTCCTGTCTGGTGTAACCATGTATGACCAATTTAACCTTGATTTCCTCAAATGCAGAACTACATGCTTCATCAAATTCAAACTTTGCATCCTTATAATGATGCATAATGGTCTTGCAATTTTTGAGAAGTCTGCAGAACATACGTAAAATCTTGCATGACTAAGAGAACTCTTTATTCCCTTCCTTTGTAGTTGGTGGAATAAGTTTTTTAATCAAAGAAATCTTGGCTTAGTTAATTTCCAAGCTTGCTGCAGAAATTTCATGCCCTAAAACTATGCCTTCAATCACCATAAAATGGCACTTCTCCTAGTTTAAGGCTAGGTTCTTATCCTTGCACCTTTTAAGTACAGTTTCCAAATTTTCCAAGCAGCTCTCAAAGCTTGACCCATTTTAAGAATATCAACATTTCAATATCATTCATAAATCTAGAAGATGGACATCATACATCTTTGGAAGGTAGCAGGTGCATTACACAGTCCAAATGGCATTCTTCTAAAAGTATAGGTGCCATAGGGACATGTAAATGTGGTCTTCTCTTTAGCGAACCCACGGTGCTATATGGCTGCTCTGGTGCCAACCCAAAATAACCATCCAGAAAACAATAGCATGGATGTCTTGCTAGCTTGTCCAACGTCTGATCAATAAATGGCAAAGGATAGTAATCCTTCCTGGTGGTAGTGTTCAACTTCACATGTCGATCCGGACTCTCCATCGATTCTGATCCTTGTAGGAATAAGTTCCTTATTTTCATTTCTGACTACTGTCATTCCTTTTTTACTGGTACTAGATGGTGAAGCACCCAAGGACTATACGATATTGCATATATAAAGCCTGGATTTAGCCATTTAAGAACTTCTTTCTTCACTACCTCTTTCATGACTAGATTCAGCCTCCTCTGATGGTCAATTGAAGTCTTTGCATTCTCCTCCATAAGGATTTTATGCATGCAAACTGATGGGCTAATCTCATTAAGATCTTCTACTGACCATGCAATAGCTTCTTGATGTTTTCTCATTATTTTCATCACTTTATGCTTTTTCTTTGTAATTCAGCGTTGCCGTATTACGATTTAGATATTTCTTCACTAAAGATGCATACTTAGTGCTTTGGCAACTCTTTTAGGACAAGACCTTAAGAGCTCTTTTCTTCCACCTGGAGTTTTTCCTCATGTTTTAGACTTTCTGTGCTTCTTTCATTTATGCTCAACACAGTTTTTGCAATAAGTTCTTTCTTCTCAAAATCATCAATATAGAATGAAGAAGAGATGTAGTCATCAATTGAGTTATCTTTCATTAAATCATAAATCTGCTCTTTACAACCAGGAATTACTTTGTCAATTCTTATACATTTATATTGTTCAACATAATGTTGCTTTAAACATTGATTAAGACTAAAGTGGACTTCCTCTGTGCCAACTCTAAGGGTAAGCTTCCCTTTCTTCACATAAGTAAAAGTTGCCCGTTTAGATACAAATGGTTTTCCAAGCAGTAGTGGAATCTGCTTGTCCTCCTCTATATCAATAACAACAAAGTCAACTGGAAAAATAAACTTTCCCACCTTGACCAACACATCTTCCAGGATGCCTTCAGGTTGAGCCATGGACCTGTCTTCCATCTGTAGGGACATTGTAGTGAGTGCTACGCTAAACTAGCCTTTCCACCACTGAAAAAGGCATCATATTGATACTCCTTAGATCTTGCATTTTTTGAAGCATGTTCTTTTGGATAATAGTACTGCAATTTGCTGACAGGCTTACCACTCCCCCTTCATCAAACTTCCCATTTTTCCTGATAATTTTCTTCAAAAACTTTGCATAGTGTGACATGTGATCTAATCCCTCAAATAAAGGGATGTTGATCTCTAGTTTCTTGAATATATTCAGGAACCTTGCATACTGACTGTCCAGCTTGGGCTGCTGCAATCTTTAAGGGAATGGGACTGGAGCCTGATAGACTCTTACTTCCTCCTCTTTGGCCACTTCATCATATGCTCACTCTTATCTGATAACATTGTTCTGTTTTGCTTTTTCACACAGCCCACTGAATTGTGATATGCTTTCTCAGTTTCAGCCTCATTTTTCTTCTTCTATGTTCTTCTCTTTCTTGCAACTCTTTTCCACTCTTCAAAGTAATAGCCATGTAGTCTTTAGGATTTTTCTTGGTGTCACCAGAGAAAGAGTGCCTAGAATGATTCTGCATAGCCAAGGCCAGTTGCCCTACTTGAGTCTCGAGATTTTTCAGAGAAGCATTTGTGTTGGCCTGAAACACAATTGTGTTTGCCTAGAACACTGCAAGCTTA